>JAWWTY010000106.1:3085058-3110639 GCA_035222235.1 Margarornis squamiger
ATGTTTAAAACACACACACACACACACACACACACACACAAATCAGAACTACTCAGGACACGAGATAATGCAAACTAACCCTGCCAGAAATGAGCTGCAAAATACCTTCATTTTCTCATACAGTGAAACCCTGATAAAATCACAACTGTTAAGGTCATACAGTATATCAGGTGGAATCACAGTCTTTAGAACTCCATTATTAATGCACACAACCTCACAATCAAAGAGGATAAGAGCACAGTTCCCAGATGCCAATGATTTGATCCTATCTTATTTGGCTGTTTACATTTAAATAATGTGGCCGTATAAATTTAAATAATAAGAACCACCAACAGATGGAATGCAGTGAAAAAAATGTGCCTTCTCTTAGACCCTGAACATATACTACACGGTGCTTTACAATTTATTTGAGCAGGGCTCATATTAAAAAAAAAAAAAAAAAAAAAAGAAAAAAAAAAAAAAAAAAAGAAGGAAAAAAAGACTCATTTCTTCTGCCATTATGGAAATAAAAGGACTGGTGCTTTAGTTCGTTGCTAGCACTGCCAAAGAAACATGCAGTTCTCTAACCTCCAGTACAATGTACCCATAAGGTACCAAGCATCAAAGCATATTAAAAGATATTAACTGCATATTTGCTTATGAACAAGATAAAAAGCTGTAGGGCCTCCAGGTTCTCAAGCTGTGAGTGGAACAGCTTTGCAATTTGCCTGCAAAACTGCATTTTGATCTTAATGAATATAAAATGGCTGCCATTAAAAGTAAAACAGATTATTTCAGGTCTTTTAGGGCCCATAGCTCTTTGACGGTCTTGGAGGGGCACTATGATCTTTCATTAAAATCTCACAGCAGGACTCCCTCACCAGCAAATCAAGCCTTGCAGTCGAGGAGATTGGCTACATTTAAAAGTAATTTTCAGAAATCTACACAGATTTTCAATTTGGTAATGAAAGCCATAAGAGAATGCAGGCAGCATTTTGTTGAATATTGTTGCTAATCCGGCGCTCACATTCGTTAGAAATTAAACTGCCCCGTAACTACCAGGCTGATGGCAGCCTGCCATTCCAGCTCGGCTGTAAACTCCCTGCGCTAATGAGTAGCATGTGCTAATTGTTGTCAGCGTCCCTGCCATACATCCCTTCCCTAACAACAGATTTTACCTGCCCAAAGGTGTTACCTCTCGCACTGACAGCACCCAGCACAAGAGGACAAGTCTCAGAGCAGCAGCAAAAAGGTTCAGTTTCCTTCTGCACGGCATGTTTTAATACTGATACCCAGGCCCTCCTGGCACCTCCTTCTGCATAAGCTGCTCCTACATTAATACATCAAGGTAAGACAAAGAGAGGTGTCGTAAGCTTTAATGGCAAAGGGAACAACAGAGGGAATTTCTCTGGGTTGTAACACAACATAAGGGATGCAGCGCCCGGTAAAACGAAGTTGAAAGCTTTGAAAAGTTAGAGGGATCATATCTCATTACTGCAAACAATGTAAGGGGGGCGATTAAAACAAAACCTGAGCCGGAGCTGCACTGAACCGGACTGGGACACGAGGATTGACTCAGTAAGTTAGTCAGAGCTGATGGCTGTGCTGCCCTCAGGTGGAAGGTCCTGTCGGGAGGGGGAGGCCTCCACTTGCAGTGTAAACCCAGAAAAAATAAAAATAATAGACATTTAAAAAAAAAAGAAAACTCAGCCTTGGTGGCTGCAACAAACCAAGATATCCAGAAGTGTGAGCAAGAGGGGTTATAATACATGAATTCTCAAATAAACCAAACGTGAATTGAATTATGGCAGAAGAGAACAATTTTCATCTCCTGAATCGTAAATTGGGTTTGTTTCTAGTTCGTATTTGAAATGCAAGGGTGATGCTTGGCTTTTCATTTTATTTATTTTTTTTTAGCTGGGGGGATTCTGAGGGAAAATACTGACTTGAAATAACCAAAAGCTGATTGAAGAGCTCTCACACCCCCCGTGTGACTGACACACACCCTCTGAAGCACATTTAGTATCAGTGCATCAAGCAGATTAGATGCTCGACTGCCAGGAGCGACAATATCCTATATTGCTGCACGTTTAAAATTATTCAAATCAGTTTGGTGCACATACAGAGGGGCTTTTAAAACAAACAACCTTTTTCAATATGCAGGAGTGATATCACAGGGTGTTCTGACTCACAGGGAACAGCCTTGTGGACTTGCCTTGTGTGCTCACCCATGAAGGGAGTGGGAGGACTTTCCTGAGGGATCTAAGGGGTGCTCAGAGTACCCTCAGCACCTCCCCAGGAACAGGATCCTTCTTCTCTCCGGGGTGTCCAGCTAATCAGGGTTACAGTACCCCTCAGACCCCTCTAAGTGCAGTCCAAAGCCCAAAATCAGCAACTTTGGTTGATGAAATATGAGGCATCAGCCCGATCTGCTGGAATCTGAAATGATAATTTGTTTGGCCAATTTCTTGCTTGTGGGTTTTTTTTCTTTTATATTTTTTGGGGGGCTAGAAGCAGTTTGCTGGAACACCTTTCCATGTCATGTTGGAGATTTCTCTCGGGCTTTGGTTGTCACCCTTGTCATTTTGAGCAGGCTGAATTTTTCCAAAGCCAAAGACAGCACCACGGACATGCTGCAGGTTTGACCTCCTGTTTTGTCACTGGGCTGAGCGCTGTGTTCTCCAGTTCTCACTGCCACAGCAGAATGCCCAGGACACCTGACGCTCCAGTGCTGTAAATACCCTGGGCTGAGGATGCAACATTCCCAACCCCACCTAACTCCCATCAGCCCACAAATGACCTCCTCTTCCTTCTGCACCTGGCCAGGATCCAGGGGAGATGGTGTGTGGGAGCACACAGGAAGCCCTCAGCCACCTCAAAGGTCCCACTGCAGCAGGTGGCTTTCCATTAAATAGCTTCAAACTTGCTTTTGAGCTGTGCGTGGCTCCAGGAGTACAACCCAGAGCAGAATAAAGGCTGATGGACCAATGTGTTTGGGAACTTCATGCACTGCCCATTACTAGCCTTAAAAACTGTGTTTTCAACTAATCTATTGATGAGAACAAAGGAAGAGTAACAGAAATAAGGCTTTTTAGGGTTGCCTTTTAAAATAACTGCCCCTTTTTAAAATATCTCAGCGATTTCTATAATTAGCAATTAAATTTCTTTTTCTCCTTACAACATTACTTTTTTTTTGGAAGGAACTGGACCTAACCTCATTTTTGCAATCTTGTTTTCTTTCATACCAAACATACTAATTATTATCTGTTACAGTCAGTGATGCATTTTTGGGAGACCTAGAAGTGACACACCTATACCTTTATATATAAAGGTAAGTAAAACCAAAGTGATTTTTGAATGTCTGTGTCACATTCCAAAATCATTTATATAAAAAAACACTTAATATTTATCTCACCATTATAAAGCAAATGCACTAATTAGATTGATTTCCTAGTACATATTCCTAAGCACAAAACCTGTTAGTCTGAACAAGGACTATATTTTAAAAATGGCTGGAGCTTGGAATTTTTCCATTCTATCTCTGTTCTCTCTTGCAGGAGCTTTCCATTCACACATTTTGCATCCAGATGTTATTGCTGGTTGTGGAACTGGTGAATTAGCCCAGCACTTCAAATGCTGTTCCACATTCCTGAGGAAACAGGCCCTCCTGAAGAATTAGCTGCCCTAAGTGCAGTAGCTGGCAAAGAGGGAGCAGGAAACAGCAGCAGGGTCAGAAGGAAAGGGAAGAGGAGTGGAAAATCACATAAACCTCTAAATAAGAGCCTCACATGGGGAGAATTTGAACAAAACAGTAGGAGAACAGAGCTCATAAAGCTGGGGTGCAACTCTGCCTAATCAAACTCCCATTTAACAAGCACCAGATTGCCATTCCCCCTTCCACACCCTTCACACAATGCTCTCAATTGAGGTTTTCTCAACAGCCCCATCCAGAAGGAAAACAGCACAAATTAAAAAAATGAGCCAAGTGTCATACACACAGGATGGAAACCTGATCCCACTGAAGCGTGTGGCCAAAATCCAAAGCCCAGCTTCAACAGGGACAGGATTTTACCTTAGGACTTGAAGAGAGAGAGATGGGGGAACCATAAATCAAACATCATTGAGACAGGAGGTGTCTTGGAGCCAAAAAAGGCTACAAAACAAGCAGTTGGTTCTTACTTCACCAAAATTGGCCCCATCATTTTTTATGGCATGGCAAAAACAAAAGCACAAGGAGCTTGACATTCACCATGTTGCTCTCTAATGGTGGATATTTACACAGAAACCGAAGATCTGTGGCTAAATCTGTTCGACCAATAAAATACACAAAATCCTTTTATCTGTTAGATCTCCTGTGCTGAGTGGACCTCAAACCCAGGTGGGCCCACAGGTTCCAGAACAAGGCCAAGGTCCACAGGCTGTAGCAGTGCTGAACCTCACTGCAATTCCAGAACACAATGAGTCTTTCCAGACGAATTCCAAAGCTGCTCTTTCTTCCTGCTACACAGTTGCCTGCTGAAAGTCTCTCCTTTTTCTTCCCCCCAGCCTTATCTATTATTCACAAAAGGAATTATTCCTATAGAAGCTAATGCTTCTTTTCCCCAACTTTTTATGATCAAGGTGACTTATAAACAGCAGCAATAAAAATGGTTGTGTTTTTCTTTCTTTTTGTTTTTCATACAAGAGCATCCTCAATAATGTTTCAGAGGGAGCAGAGAGGCTAAAAGATACGTGACATTCATAGATTTCACCCCTGAAGCCACGAAACCCACAGCAGCAATTTCTTCATTTGACCAAAATGAATGGTCACCACAAAAACAAATGTAAGTTTGGTATCACTGATTTGGCTGAGACAGCTTAGGGGCTTGAACTTAATAGACTTCCCCTGACAGATTAGGATCTCCTGGTACGTCTGCATCATCCTGTCACAGCAGATAGCCAAGTCCAAACCACAGGCATGGCACTGCCCTTGATCCATAACCTCAGAATACAAAATAACTGGCTAAAGAAGGTAATCAGACTCCCAAGGAAATACCTTTGAAGACAGTATTCATTTTACTTGGTGGTCCCTTATGGAGGGCTGGGGGGGGGGGGGAGAAGACAATTAAGCATTAAGAACTGATTGATGCTTAAACAAAATGCCTAACAGTGAAAGCACATTTCTATATTCCAAAGGACCAGGCAAAGCCATCCCTAAGAAGGGATTAACTACTATCAGATGATATTACTACTGGATTAATGGTGTTTCGCATTCACTATATTTATATTAAAAAAGAAAAAAAATCTCTTTTAAGGAGGATATAAGTGATTTGTGTAAAACCTAAAAACCAAAAAAATGGGGTTTATTTTCAGAGCAGTGTGATGGATAGTATTGCCTTCATTTGTACATCCTTAATTGCAGTAATTTTTCCCCCTTGGTCTGGAACCAGGTCTTGCATTGCAAGTCAGTTGCTTTGAGAGCACCGCAGCCCATGGAAACAGAAAGCCATGTGTGACTCCAGAACTGATGCTTTATATTCCAGTGGCTGTTTTAAGCTGTTCTTATTTTACAGAATTGTTTTTGTAATAGATATACTAGAGATGATCATTTTACTCTACTGCTAGTCATTGCTGACTGAAATATTTTGCCAGATGAAGGTAATTACTATGACTGTATTACTTTTCTAACCTGTTTGGTCTATTGTACCTCAGATATTCAGAGTGGGAAACTCTGGATCCTCGCTTAAAAAAAACCCAATCCCACTGTTCCGTGCTCTGGCCTTAATTATGTAAATCCCATATAGATGTTATCCAGTTTCCTTCCCCACCTGGGTATCTTGTACAAAAGCTTACAGGAAAACTCCAATCTTAATGCAGAATTGTGTTAGTGAAAACGCCAAAAAAAACAAACTCAGTTTGTGTCACAAGTGAGAAAAAACAATCTGCTTTGACCAGAACCAAATCGCTCAGGTGAAGGTTTTTAAAAGGATGTGAGGAACAGCCATATTCTTATTCACCACTCATCACTACTAGCCAAAATTCTACATTGGAGGGAATTATTTGTTGGGACATCCTCAGGATCCACACACAACAGGGCTAAAACAGGGTCCTGAGGGACGTATATACCCACTTTACTGTGGTATTTCACAACACAGCTCCTGCACTCATTCAGCCTCCAAATATCTCTCTACTGTAACTGTTTTAATCTCAAACCTTAGCTGGTAGGACTTCAAATAACCTTTTCTTCTGAAATATTTCCATCAGCGTTATTTGTTATTAAAGAACAGAAAAAAAAAGGTAAAATAAGCTTCCTTACAAAAGGTAATTAAGCAGTATAATATCATAGTAAGTGGAAGGAACAATAAGGGGTTGTGCTAAAATATATGCCTTGTGCAGAGAGGACCGGTGTTTCAGGAGATTAACAATTATGATCACCAGTCCTCTTCTGTTTCTGTAATACTCCACACAATCTTTTTTAAATTACTTTATTAACCTTTCCTCCTAGCACAGAAGTGCCCGATTATAGATAATATTTCAAAATCATCTGAAGTGTAAGTGTGTTTGATTTGCTCGGTAATTATTTGTCTACTTTATTACATTGACCAAGCGCACGAGCTCCTTGACCAGTTTCATTTCAAGTCCAGTTGAGAGCAGGGTCCTATCGCTCCGTGCCATCGGTGCCTTTGGGCCCCCAGGACCTGGGCACGTGGGCATGGAGGTGCCACACTCCAGCAGGCAGGAATCAGGCACGGTGGTGCCACTCGAGGTGAAGGGGCCTGGTGGTAAAGGCAAGGCATAATGCAGGTGGCAAAGTTCACTCCTTCACTGCGTTGCTGGCCCAGCCACGCAAATCCCCCTTTCTGAACCTAAAGGGCTGTAAAAACCCTATATATTTATCAATGCATGCTCTCGCCATGGTAATTTATTCCCAGCGCTTCACACAAGGCATTATTTCAATTTGGATCTGAGGTATTAGCCCATTACCAGCTCCACTCCTCCCTGCAGCTTCATGCTAAACATATGGTGATCACAGGAAAATATGCATTTCTTAAAACACAGGCCTGGAGAAAACAAGCGGGTATGGAAATTAAATTTAAAAAAAAAAAAAGAAGGAATGAAAAAAGTTTTCCTGCTCTAACTTTGCAGCTTTGTGGGAAACGAAAATAATATTTACATTTTTGTAAAGATGAAAATGCAATGAGATGAAACGCGCTACGCAGTTTATTCCTGAGGGCCACCACTAGGATAAAAGCATAAAGCCTGGGGACTTTGTTTACTGTCCACAATCAACAAATCCTGAAATCTCCATATGCAGCAGGTTTCTAAAGCTCTGTTGGTAATACTGGATATTGCTGGTCAGCCCAGTCACCCATAGAATTACAGTGCAGGGTGTGGATGCCAGTATTTTAGACCCAAACCGAGCATAAAAACCACAAAGTAAAATTCAGTGTCAGCACAAAGTTGACAGGGAATGATTATAACAGCTCGGAAGCTTGAAAAAGAGTGTAAATAAGTAGGATCCCCCGCGGGCTCGCTCAGCCTGCATACAGAACAGCGGTGATGGACAGCCACTGTGCTAAAGCACGGCAGAAAAGAGGCACTCTGCAAAGATGCAAAACCCTCTCCTGCAACGAGCCTTAACTGTCACCTTTCTGACTAAATCAGCTGCTTTTAGAGAGAAAAAGTGTCTCCACGGCGCCGGGCGCATCCGCAGCACAGGCTGCTGCCTGAGCAGGTAAACCATTAATATCCTCCTCAGCGCTAATAAGCCCCGGGAATTTTTACTTCTTGAAAACAAATGATTCAAAGCTGCGTGTTTGCCAAGTCCTTTCCCCCAATTAACCACAGCGAGGAGACAACCCAGAGCCACTGAGCTAAAGAATTCCAAACGAGGCACATACATAAGTGTGAAAACACTCACAAAAATTAGGATGCTTTTTCCCCAGGCCTGTGTTGCTCCTACACATGTACATATATGAGCCAAATATGCACACGTAGTAATGGCTCTAAAGTGCTGGCAAATTGCAAGTGGGCAGAGGCGCTGGGGCCTGGGACTCTGTCAGACATGTGACAGCACTGTGATTATGTGGTGCCTCCCCAGATCCTGCCTGTGGGCTGGGAGAAGAGCAATGAACAACACCAGCACATGCCTACGGATTACTGCATTTTTTAAAATCAATTCGCAAGCAAACTACTTAATTAACTAACTCTTCCAGTGCAAGCCTTCAGTTTTAGATTTAAAGAAGTGCAGGCACTAAAACTTTCCTCTTTGCCCATTTTTTTGGGTTGTATTTGTCTGAATTCAGTAGATGCCTTGAAATACCAGCCTTTGGTCATTGGGCTGTTTGTTCTGAGAGCTGGATTCTAATTTGAGCTAAACAGGAGCTCCTAAATATGACACAGCAGAGACATTTGTGATGACCAGGCAGGATCTAACTGAGGAAAAATGAGTGTGCCCAGCAAAAAGAAAAGTAGAAACTTCTCACATGAGACAGTGAAAAAACCCAGACTAAGTTCACGGTGAGTTATGGAAAAACAGAATTTCTTGTCCTGCAAGTCACTAAATGCTCCCTTCCTTCAGTGGGCGTGAAGAGTTGAGTGTCCAGCACTTTGTAGGTTGTGCTCATCACTTTGGTGAATCCAGCCTGTAAACCATGGGTTTGTAGTTTCATTCAGTGAAAGAGTCACTCTGAGGTCTCTGAAAATCCTGACCGTTTTCAAAGACGACCCTCAGCAAAGGGCTGACTTTCACCCATGTTTATACAATCCTTATGTTTTGCTGATGTTTTTTGATCTTTATTGCTGTCTATTTAGAGTATTGCAATTTCTTTCCTGCCTTGGAAGGTCAGTGATGTTCAAGGGCTGTTTCTGAAACTCAGCACAGATGCAAGTATTTGCTTTAGAACACTTAGTTGTCTTTTTCCTATAAAAAATTGACATATATCTGAGATATTTCCTAAAAAAAAAACCCTATTCTATGAATGCTGGGCTAAGTTAATCTTGTCCAAGTCTTTGCAGAGTTATTCTATTCAGGGAAATACAACTTTTCCCCTGTTGGCTTGGCTGCAATGGCAGGTGAAGGTGGGCACCCAGCGCTGTCTGTGGGCTGTTAAATACACCTTTCCTCTCAATGGGCTGACAAGAGACAAGCTCAGAGAGCCTCAAGCAGTTCCCTGCACCTCAACTTAAAGGTGGCCAAACAATTACCAGCCTATTAAGCGCAGCGTTTTAGCTCCCTTAGAAGGAAACCAGTGGTATGAGATTAAAGGCATGGAAATGTTGCCCAGTTTCACAATTGCCATCTGACCTGGCAGAGCTGCTGGTCCCACCAGAAGGAGCCCGTTGCTCCTGTTATATTTTACCTTGACACCACCGTTGTCAGCCTTAAGAAACGGGGACAACACTAAAGGTGCGTCATCTGCTGTGAAACCAGCCTTGCTAAATCCCCGATTCAGCGGCGAGTTATTCCTGACTCAGAAACAATAAGGAGATGAAGGAGCAAAATTAATATTGTACAGTCACATCCACAGCCAAACCACGACTCTGGGGAGTGAAATCCAGAGCTGCCTTTCCACGTTCCTCCCTGGGAGTGCCCAGCAGAGCTTGCCGTGCTTGGTGGGGCGGGATTTGTGATCCCACTGAAATCAAAGGCAGAGCAGGAAACACAGGAGATATTATCCCATACCAGAAATAGCACAGCCCAGCACATCCCAATATTAAAATTTAACAAGGATTTCAAGCCATCCTCGTATCATCAGCAGAGAGCCATGTCACAGGTTTTTTTATTGGTTCAGCAGGATAGGTATAATTGTATCAATATTTTAATGCTTGATGCATATTGTCTGTGATAAATTGCTTGCATAAATAAAAAAGCACCAATATTCAATTGCCAATGAAATAATCACACATTCTAGGTCTTTATTATATCATGCATTATTTAATTACAATAATCAGAATCCTTTTGAAGGTAAAACAAGATTAAAAAGGTTTTGTTTTATTGGATCTATATATTTGATTTACACTTTATATGTTAGCTTTGCATTAAGAATTTATAAGGCATCAATTCAAACGGTGATATTACAAGAGTTTATTCCATTTGTAATTAGTACAGTACTCTTAAAGTACTCTGGCTCTGAGAGATAATATTTCAGTATTTTAATGAGCTTTTTAAGTATAATTGATGTAACAATCGTTGAATTACACATTTCTACCTGAAGAATAATGAAGGAAACATTTTAATGAGAAATGTAATCATTATTAGCAAATGATCTACTAAACTGCCATTTACTGACATTTAAAAGCTTAATAGCAGAAAACTGTATTTTTGTACATCTGCATCACTACAGATGATTATCATCTCAGTTGCTCAGCCTTTCTGGTATAACTTCCCCTGTTAGGTTTCTGTTGTTAAATTTGAGAAAAGCTTTCCTCTACGATTGTCAGCTTCCTCTGGAAACTATGGGGCTTGACATGTATACAGATAATTTAAATAAATTAGCCCCTTTTCAGCCTTCAGCAGTTTTTTTCAGCACAAAAGGTCTCATTCTTGGGAGTATTCATGCTTGCATCAGCTTGATTTTGATGAATGCCCTGTAACCTCCTTGATAGCACCTTAGACATGGCCATCCTGCCAGCGTGGTGACAGCAATGTGTGAACCTACCATATTATCTTTATATAAAAAAATTATATATATATAAAAAAAACACAAAAAAACCCCAAAGACAAACCCAAAGCCCCTTAAACCCCATGGATATATTGAGCAATATTGATCAATCATTGCAGCATGGTACTAGACAGCACTGCTCCATCATAGAAAGGCTTAATTTAAGGAAAAAAAAATAAAAAAAATAAAATTGAGGCTCTACTCGCTTCTTTAAGTTGTGACAGTCTCGGAATAAAAACTGGGAAAGCAACACACAAAAATAAACTAATGAGGCATTATTTGTATGAGGTTTCCCTCTCATTACTGCAGTTTCCATGAGGAAATATTTCACTGTGTTCCATGGGGGTCCTAAAAATTCTCTTTCCCAAACTTTATAGGGAAAAGAGTCCAGAAAAGGGTCAAAGGAGACGCTGGATGTACAGACAGCATTTCTCTTGCTAACAATGACGTATGCAGTGAGGGGCCTGGGAAAATCCATAGTGTAATGCAAGCAAATACCACCAACCCCCACCTGCCCACAAAGCCAGGAAAAGATGGAATTGGTCTCCTCACTGGGGATGTCCCCCCTGCAGACAGACAGTGAGTGCCCTTTGGTAACACCAGCCAGGTAACTCAGGCTCATCAGGCTGCCTGGGGAGCCTCATCCCTTTTGAAACACCAGGCCCTTGCCTCCTTCAGGATGAGGAGGATGGATGGAAGGCATGAGACATACACTAAAAGGGGTGGGTGGGAAGGCATGAGCTCCCAGAAGGATGCTGTCCACCAGATGTGGCCCAGCTGTGTCAGGGCAGCTTTGCTCTCAGCCACAAAAAAGGAGGGGGACCTGCAGCTCTTGGCCCCGGGTCAGATCCTGCTCCAGATCAAACTCCTCCTGCAAGTGCCCACAAAGCTTTCTGGCTGAGTTAGTCGGCTTTGCTTTAGCACATTCCCTCTCTGTCCCAGAGAGGTGGCAGTCTCACTTGCACAAAATGTCTCTCTTAGAGCCAGAAAAGGGAGAGAGGCCTCAAGGAAAAATTACAAGTAACTCATTCCCAGGGAATTCCTGCTATAGGCGAATTCATGGCTGGTTTAGACAGGACAGCCCTCTCTCTCCTCCCTAATGCCAACCATCTGCACAGGACACGGCCAGGAGGTGATGACCAGCAGGTTTACCAGGACATACTGGTGATGCAGCTCCAACCCCTGTGCATCCAGCACAAGGGGAGACAGTCCCAGCTGTCCCCTTCTCACTCAGAATGTCTCGGTACACCTTCACCTGGACACAAAGCCTTTTAAGATTCCCCAGAGTGGCTCTGGCTGAGAGCTGTGAGCTTTCCAGGACAAAACTAACGCGTATTACCATTAAGCAAGGACTGAAGAGACCTTCATAGATGGACTTACTGCATGAGGAGCCTTTATTAAAGGAAAACGTGTCTAGAAATTATATCCTATATATATATATATATATCTCCAGGCTCATAAATAAGACACATTCTGAAAATCAGGTGCACTGCATAGCTGTTGGGATGATTTAAGGGAGCTACCAGGGAATATCAGCAAAAGTGACACAGAAACCAGAAGTGGACAAAGGTGAGTAATAAAACCGAGAAAAAACCTTGAGCCAAAAATATATCAAAGCCGACTCCACTGATGTGTTTCCACTGCTTAGAGATGTAGTGCCATTCTCATCTGGTTAATTCCAGTTCAGCATTTCTTTGATATACCTTTTATAATTTTCAGTCTAATTATAATGAAAATCATTTTTCAATGTAATTTTGCAATAAAAATGTTTCCTTATTTCCCATTACCCCCGAACACGATCCCTCACAGCTCCTGAGCATGCTTACAGTGTGTGCAGTGCATCTTCCCTTTCTTAGCATTTAATCTCTTCATAGTCTACAGATGTCAAGAGGTTCAGATTAAGCTTGTTAAAGATCTGCTTCACTCTAACTCACTGATGATTATTTATTTAGCAGTTTTATGTAACCCTGTCATTGATAAGCACTCTATTAATTTGCCGAGGGACAAATCAACACTAGTTATTTTTCTACTGGCTATTAGATTCAGTGCTGCTGTTTGTTACAAACCACTTGCCAGTTAATTATAAATTATGGGTCCTCTTTGCCTATATTAATTGATATCTCCTCTGCCTTTGTAATACTAGACAAATAAATTGAAGGCAAGATTTATTAAGCAGCACAAGTCTTCCATCTCTTGATTAGTATTCTTTACTTTTTAAACATTTATACTTGTTTATACAGATTCCATGGCAGAACAGTACATTAGAGAACGGATCCTTGGGGTGTTTTGGGGGAGACAGGAAGACTTATCTAACAGCTTCCCACAAATTAGGTTGAAGTGACACATGGTCTAAGTTGAGCAATTTTTAAATGCTCCTTTTGATTTAAAAAAAAGTCTTAGGTCACAGTGTCTTTTTTGTGTAGATCCAGCATACACATATTTTCACAAAAACTGTCTATGTGCATTCAGGGAGCACCTCGTGTGTGCTGCTGCATTTTGTATGTACAGTGTTTGAGATATGGATAGATAGATAGATAGATAGATAGATAGATAGATAGATATACACAGACATATATGTATGTCCCACAGATCAGGTAGTAGAGGGAAATTGCCTGCTATTTCCATGCAAAAAAGAAAGGCTTTTTTCAATAGTTTCCTTTTCGAGCCCTGAAGATGTAACGAGGGGGTTCAGAACAATGGGCTGTGGCCATTTTTAATTTGCAGGAGTGGGAATTAGATGAAGTAATTGTACCATCCCCTCCATTTCTATGCCCCCATCAGCGCAGGGAGTGCCCCCTCTCAGAGAGGTGCTCACTCTCCACAAAGGAGCACCAATTTATGCCATGTATAAAACTCCATTCTTGCCCATGGAGTCAAACACCCCATTTATGCCATGTATAAAACTCCATTCTTGCCCATGGAGTCAAACACCCCGCTCAGCTCTGGAGAGAGCTCTCTGGTTTCAGAGGAAAGCCAAACAATTCCCCCGGGGGAACAAAACTCCCCCAAACTGCATCGAGGTTGGATTTCACAGCAGGTTATTTGCACTCCCCAGCCTTTGGAGTCCACTCCTGTCTGCAGCAAGGATGGGACACACTGCTGTCCATCAGGGTCACAAAAGGTTTCACACCCTCCTGCCCTGTGGCAGCTGTCAGGGACCATTGATCCCAGAGAGTACAGCTGCATTCCAAACCTAATTATGGGCAGTTTTGTTAATGCAATTAATAGCTTCATCTGCAGGGCCCTAGGTGTTTTGCCACATACCAAGTTAGACAAATTCAAAGGAAGCCCATTGGTGACCCCATGGATGGAAGCACGGCTGTATTGACTGTCCACAAGCAATACCTCCCTCATTAATTAACTCTACAATGCACTGATTAGTATGTGTCTATGTTTTCTACCAGGCACAATACCTGTATCACCCTCTGGGGGCTGGGTCACAGAGGCTGGCAGCCACCACGCTACTACAGCTCTCCCAGTTTGTGGAATATTCCACATAATCACTGCTCTTCCGTGGTGAAAATACCCAGAAATGCATACCCACAGTCAAACTGGAGCTCAGGTGCCTTTACTGGGAAATATCTGAAAATCACCTGACACGGCCCACTGAAACCTAGCAGCATTTGAATTAATTACGGGCATTCTTGCAGGGGACACCTTGGTGTTTGTGCCATGGAACGTGCGATGGTCACCTATCAGTAAGATTCTCTGTTTCGGTTTAAAGACTCCCCTTAATTTCTGTGTTCTGGAGCATCTCTGCCCCCAGCTGTGCTTCCAGTGCAGCCTGGAGAGGAGCAGGGAGAGAACCCTGCCTTCAAAAGCAAACGCTGACCTTATTAGTGCTATTTGTTTCCTTCATCCATTAGTTGGTTCCCGGGGAAGGGGCTGGCTGGGGGTTTCATGTCCTGTCCCTGCCAAGGCTCTGTGTCCAGCTCTGTCCCTGCAGAACAACAGGCCCTTCTCCACCCTGTCAGTGCAGCCCAATCCATGCCCAGCCCTGCATCAAACACCCAAGGTGAGCAGTGGCTAAACCAGTGCAAATAAAAGAGGAAATGACCCCAACTCCTGCTGTAAACCGATTTTTTTCCCCTAGATTCACAGAAGTTTGAACGGCTTTCTTGTTCTATTTTCCATTTTCTTTCAGAAGAAATGTAAAATTGAGGCCTTGACCACTCAAGGTCATTAAAAATCCCATTAACCTTTTCACAAGGTAGGGCTTAAGTAGGGTTAATTAAGCAATATTGCTTCACAAGGGTCTGAAGAAGCATTTTTCTTTCTAGTTTCAATATATATGCCAGTAGGTTTGCATGCCTCCCACCAGTTTTGTTTTAAATTTTGGGTCATGTCCCCCACAAAAGGAAAAAAAAACAAAAGAATCCCTGCAGAAAACCATGCCAGACCCCAAATTCAGTAATATGGACCCTGAAATGCCTCGGTCCCACATGTCCCACTGAAAATGACGTCCATGCCCTTTCAAAAGGGACTCGGTGGCCAGTGGGTGGTTTGTACACCATGAAAAAGTGTTTTGAAGAAACATTTGCACACCACAGAAATCCTCTCATCACTGCAATGAATTAAAGAAAATCCTGAGTCATTTTCTGCAGGCCATAAATAACCATTTGCATTTATTCATTGCTGGGTGCTGGAAGCACTCTCAGAAAAGGAACTCGGAGCAATGATAAATCAGTCATAAAAAGTGAGAGAAATATGATAAACTACATATTAGGCCAGGGAAAAATCTGCCATACAGAGCTTGGAAACTGTCACCATCCAAGAGGAATCTGTGACTTCCATCTGTAAGTGCCTTCAATCATCTTCCTCCACACCCTTCATCACAACTCCCCATACACATCATTATTCGAGAATTATCAACACATATAGATAATAATCCCCAGCCAGAAGCACATTTGCAAGGCTCTTCTTTTTAAATAGAAGGGAAATATAACTCAAGCCCCTGTAAAACTAAACTTTTTCAGAGGAGTCCAGAGCAGTTTGCAGGCAGAAATTGGAGCAGAGGGATAACACGATCCTCTGTGCTGTCTGGTTCTCCTGAGTCACATCACAGAGCTCAGCACTGCCTAGGCATTAATTCTCCTGTGCTGGTAAGTCATGGCAAAGCCACCTAAAAGCAGGCAGAAAAATAAACTTTTCAGCCTGCTGTGTTCAAGAACTGAATTATGTAATTAATTCAATCAGACAGTAGCAAATTCAAAGCATAACTTCCTCTTTTTTTTTTACTTTTTACAGTGAAAAAATAGACTGCAGGACTTCCTGCCACAAGATATCCCTGCTAACAACCTAGCTAAATTAAAAACATTAGACATTTATGTGGCTAGCAAGCACATAGAAGAGCAAAATACACAAATAATGCTAAAATAAACCACATTTTATCAGGCCCAGATTTCTCGGCGGGGCGAAGGAGGCTGCATCTCCCACAGCAACCTTGCTTTTCTTGAAAGGCTTGGAATTAAAGATGACTAGAGGATGACAAGAGCTGCTCCCAGCCCGGATTGGGGCGAGCTGGTGGAAGTCTGTCTGTATTTCTTTGTCTCCCCAGCCCCTTTAAACACCCTCCTGCCCACATGGATGGCTCCTAAACACCACAAACCTTTCCTGACAAAGGCACCCCAACACTCCACACCATCTGGTTTGGGTTGTGGCTCTCCAAAGTGTACTCATACTTGTCAAAGAGAATATACAAATTAAAATCTAATTATCCAAGGAGCTGAACAAGAAATCAAAAAATATTTTAAGTCTTGCCTTAGTCTGAGCTTGGATGAAACTAGTTGGCTTTAGTGGCAATTCTCAGTCCACACTGGGAATTTTAAAGCTGGACCTATTCTGTGTTTTCTTGTTCATCGACAATTGTGGAAAAGAAACATGTAAGAACGATGGAAAAACAATATCCTTAGAATTTCCTGGCTGGTTGTGGAGACACACAGGCACTCCACACTTAGACAAATGAGCTCTTACTAAAGATTCTGAGACAAAACCTAATCCACACTCCCCAGGAATCCAACTCCTCCTCCTCCAGAATCTTTACAGGCACAACTAACCCAACATCCTATAGCACTGCACCCAAAAACACCAGGAACTCCAATGGAGAAGGGAGTGACTGGCCCAGAGCCACAGCCAAACCCAGCCTTGTGTGCAGAATTAGGACACAAACAGTCTTAGCTCTCAAACCCATGTTCACACAACGTCACTAAGAAATACCACCTGATAGAACCCATATTTATGGAAAGACAAGTCTGTATTTTCTGCTGGAGTGGGAAATACTTCTCCTTTTTTAGCTGTTAATATTAGTTTTATGAGTTCTGTGCCTGAAGATCATTATTAATGTCTTCTTGAGATTTCATTAACACTACAAAAAACCCCCAGAAGACAGTTTTGGTGCAAAGCTTACTTTAAGTGGGTAAATTCCCTGTTTTTCCTTTTTATTTTTTCTTTTTTTTTCCCAAGCCAGAAAAGGTGGATAAAAGACCCATAAAATAAATGCTGAGTGAATAGGACTCTCGAGCTATAGAACTTGTGCTGTGAAAATCCTACTTTGTCTGGCAAACACTATTAAACAGAAATCTATGAACAGCACTTTTCTTTCCCATTTCATACAGGGGGAAAAAAAGAAATCAGATCTGACCCAGTGACTTCGACGACAAATGGTAAGAGTCCTACTTTGTACAGAGAGTTGTAAAGGCAGAATTTTTTACTCTTGGGTGGGCATTTTAACATTCCCAGCGACGGAGCTTCCCTTGCTGGGGATCACTTTCCAGAGCTCTGGCTGCCGGCACCACAGACTGGAGTGTCAGAGGAACCTGGACGAGGGTTTGGCTTGGGTTTTTTGGGGTTTTTAAGATGATTTTCTACAATACAGGTTATTTTCTAAATTGCACACCACAATTAAGAAGCGTTGTCAAAGCACAGCTTAATATCTCTGTCATCCCTAGTTCTGAGCGGAGTCCCAGGCAGACCAGCTTCATACTTTTACCACAATTTGGGTCATTTCCAATTGGAATTCAAAAGCAGGTGTCAGTGCTGAAGTGCCTGGGGGCTATCAAAATAACTGACTGTGTCACCTTGTCCTCCTAATGATCCTTATATATTTAACATAAACATCATAAAAGCCAGTGCTTATTCAAGCAGGACCACTACATATGTTTACCTGGGTTTGTTGTTCTAACTTGCACTGACTATAAAAAAATAACTGGCAAGAGAAAGAAAAAAAAGTGTTAAATGCTGTAACAGAGCATCAAACTATGGATTTGGAAGTCTGATGCTTTGCTGATGTTTCAAATAAACCCCAGAAGCTACTCTTGTGGGGGGTCATAATGGCACATGCAACCTATTTGGAGCCCATTTCTTTTCTCACAGTGCTGCGTGGTTCTCATTATAATGATAATACCCAGCATTTATGTGGCTATTTACATCTTTTACACGCTGCACCAACAACTAATTAATCCTCACAACACCCTGTAGGGTAGGTAAGTATTATTATCCCCAGTTTATAACGAGAGAAAGTGAGACAGAGGGGTAAAAGTGACTTGCTGGAAGGCACTCAGTGAGTGAAAGGCACAACCCAAATGGAAGCACAGGGGGTTGCTGGTCCCCAGGCCCAGCTCTGCCCCCTCCCCAAAGAACCAGCACCTGATTTGAGAGGCGCTGTTTCAGCCAGGCTTGTCCAAAATAATTCCCAGTGTCCACAAAGAGGAGCAGCTTGTGCAGAGAGGTCACAAAGCAGGCTTGGCCTCAGAGCATCTCGCTCTGCTCCAACAGGGGATCCTGCCTTGGGCAGGTGAGGATTAAGGGCCACCCCCGAGCTGCAGAGACCCTGTTGTGTGAAGGAGGTGTGTTCTGGGAGGGTTACAAGGGTTCCAGCCTTTCACTTTTTCCACCTGGGTTTTTCCTACAGGTGCTTTCACCTACACACAGCCTCTGCCAGGCAAGCCTATATGCAGCACTAGGTCTGTGCCAACAGAAAGAAGTAAACATGATGTATAAATATGTATATGCTGTATAAGTAAATATAATGCCATTTAGCAGTGAACTAAAAAAAATATTTTCTGTAAACTACTTTTCTCTGTTTGCACCCAGACTTAAACTCATCACTAAATATGGGCTTTTCCCTGAGAGAAGATAACATCCAGGTTTTTCTGTGGTTGTGCTTCCAAGGAGAATCAGGGAAAACTCCAAGCACAGCCCTGAGGGTTAGATAGGACTGCCAAGAGACAGGCTAAGGCTACAACAACCCGAGTTGCCACCTGGGTACACCCAAGTCCTCACTGTGTCTTACAGGACAGGAAAGCTTCGTCCCTGTGCAGCCCCATCCCTGCCACCAGCTCTGCATTCAGGGCCAAATAAGGAATTGGCAAGAGCAACATGAATGTTCTTGGAAGGATTCTCTGCCTCATGACCCTCCTTGCTGCAGTATCACAGTGAAGATCAAAGCAGATTCTCAGTCTCCTCAGCAGTGCCTGGTTGATCAGGGGAGCTCAAGTTCCTTTTTTGGGGAAAAGAAAAGCAGCACACAGTTTTTGAAAGTGCTGGGTGTCCTGTGGTTCCTGCTGAAATGAAACCAAGCTGTTTGGGAACTTCTGTTATTCCATTCTGCTGCCTCATGGGAATTGCTGGATGCAAAATTGTTTTAGGAATTGAGCCTTAAACATCCCTATCAAGTCCCCTGCTCTCCTATGAAAGATTGTTTGTATCCTTTTGCACATAGTTCATCAAACAGGAGAAATTATGACACTCTGCCTGCTTGAAAGAGGAATTGGCAGCCACGTTGTCACAGAGAAGCCCATAGATGACGGTACAAGGAGAGAAGACAAAACCCAAAAGTGTGTGCTTTTGTAGCTGTATCATGCAGGTTAAAAGCCTGTTCCCTCCTCACAGCCATTTACCTTAAGAAAATAGGGGTTTAAAATATGAACTTGATGGTATGGTTAACCTTTCACCCGTGCTTGTAATCCCTCAAGGAGAAAACAGCAGATACCAGCGAGCTGCACCTGCTATTACAGCTGCTTTACTCCAAACCCTGAGCCCTGTGCCCACCTGCATTCACACACACCGTTTTGCACTGAACTGTATTTCCTAAAGAACAAGGACACCCCAACAAAACCCATGAGAGGCATCTCAAAGACTTGAATTTCTAGAAAAACTTTTTCTTCTACTTCCCTTTCTCTGCCCTTCCTCAGGAGCCAAGCCAGAGGCTAACCTGTAGTTAACATTCCTGCAAGCCACATCCAGAAATACCTACAAATAACCTTGGATTTATCCAGCTGTGTGCCAGACTCTGCGTGGGGGTCCCTGTTCAGCCAGGGCTGGGGGACAGCTCCTGGACATCCCCTGTGATGCTGCAGCACACAGAGAACCAGGACAAGGAAAGGCTGAGCTTACACAAGTGGCAAACCCTTTGTGAGAGTTATTAAGCTGTTGACAATATGAGAATCAGATGAATTTACCACTGGTTCAGTAATTGTCTTTCATATATGAGCAACCCCCTACATACAACTTTTATGATTCATCATATTTATTTTTTGTTTCCTCAAGCAACATCTTTTATTAGTTGCACACTCACTACAGAAATTTAATTTCTGCAAGAGAACAACAAAGCAGTTGATTATTATTATTGAGAATCTGGTACAACACAGAGTGAAATAAAATCTATAAGGCATTAAAATGACAGATTAGGCAAGAGCTGTATTCATTTACAAGTGTTAGAACATCATGTTAATGCCTCACAAGCACAACATAAAATGAAAATCAACTCTTTCATGCTGCTTTACTAATACTGCAAAGCTCCATGGAGCACAAACAGTAGTCCCTGTTAAAGAGGCACTGTCCTTTTGTAGTTTTTACATGCAGTGAGTTTATCATTAACACTTGATGGAAAACTCCCTCCCAGTCCATACTAACCATAAACCTCACATCTTTGCCACTTATGGATTTAAGAATGATTATTACTGTTCTCTGCTGGACCGAGTGTGTTAAGTATATGGCTGTCCCTTAATGAAATTTTAAAATTTGTGCACAGAACCTCTTTGGGTCAAAATGTTCATTAGGAAATTGCTATACTAAAAACTTTGCTTCTCGCAGTCACTGCAAGGCCACCAGAGCCAGATTTACATTCATATTAAAATTTTGCTGCAGCTTTATTCACTATCAAAATCTCCAAAAATAAAGTGACAGGACATGCAAATAGCAAGACTTGAAACGTTCACTTCACTCACAGCGACCCAACCCCCAGCAACCCCCTTTGATGGTGTTTGCATCCTTTTGATCATGTTCTGTGTTACTGAGGGCTTGATTTTCTTGGACATCTCTCCATTCTTTTTCCCCATTCTTTTTGCTTCAAGTCACACCTTCTCATAGCTGAGAAGCTGGAAAATATGATGCTTGTCCCAATTGCCACGTGTCTTATGGGAGGGAAATCAGTGGATTTTGCTTAGTAACAACTGTGTGTGCGACTTGTTCTAATTTGTTCCTCAAAACACTCCTAAGGATTTTGTAAAACATTTGGAGGGATGTTGATGTTCAGCAGGATCCCTGTCTCTCCCACAGGCAATGGGAAGCAATATTAGGGAGGAGGAACAGTCCCAGTACTTTTTTCTCCACTGGGAGATGGTTGGTATCTAATTTCCACCTCTTGTTCCATCGTTTTGGGTTCCAGCCACAAAGGGAAAATAACAGCATAAGGAGCAACAGCACATATAACATACTGGGAACAATATAAGATATGCATCTAAACCCAATAAATTGTAAACAAATCAAATGCTCAAGCACAACTAGAGTCCTTCTGAAAAACACTCCAAGAAAATAAACATCACAGACACTTCCCTTCATTAAGGGTTAACACTTTTTGTGTAACATCCCTCGGGGATACAAATTGCAAACTTTCTGAGCTGACAAGTCACTAATTTCTAAGAAAGTCAGAAACAAGCCCATACACTGTGATGCTGAATAGATCTGTAAATTACCTAAATCAGGTATTTCCATTTTCACCCCACTTATCATATACTACCCTTTGATGAGATTATAAATAACATCAAATAACAAAGTACCTCATGCTCTAAAAGCACTACTGAGGTCCCCTAAAGCCTGGAGCAGGGATGGGGAGGATCCCTTCTTAAACAAGACATAAAATACTCTCCCAAAGTTGCCACGAGAACGGTTGGTATCTGGAGGACACAGCCAATGGTGGATAGACACTTCAATGTTTATCCACAAAAAAAAGTGAAGGACACCAGAGAAAATCCTCAAAAGCACCAAGACATAAGGAACGGTTCTTTCCCCAAGGACATGGCTGGAAGGTGTAACAGGATTTCCCTTCCCTCTTCTTTGCAGCTCTCTAAAATATCGTGCCCTCGTCCCCCTGGATGGGCAGTGCCAGCTGGGTGGGAATTCTCTGCAGGAACACCGACCTGATGGGCTGGAACGGTGTCACCACCCCAAAAGACCTTGGTGTGAACCCCAGCAGAAAAGGAAAAGCTCCTCCTCTACCTATACTGTTTCCCTTCCAACTATCTCCATTTTAAATCCCTATGCAATTCATCTCCCTGACTCCTCTGAGGCACCACCACCAGATTCAGTGTAGAACTCTCAAAGAAAGGAGAAATAAGTGAGGAGGATGTGAGCTGCCCCAGCCCCAGGGGTGCAGGCACCTCCACCTGTACAAGCTCTAGAGCCACAGTAATGTTCTGAAAGCTTCACCCACACTGTTATTCACCTTTCCCACTCCAACTGGGTTTAGCAGCACAACAGTTTCTTCTATCAATCCTAGTTTTTTTCCCATCCATCCTAACTAAGGGTGTAGGATTCACCTCCCCTGTGGCAGCACCACCCTCTGCAAACCCACATCCCAAGGGGATACCTGAGGGTTCTATTTCTGGAGAAAAGTTCTTTTCAGGCCCCTTTTCATTCGGCCCATTTTAGGTTACCTGCTTTGTGCCGAGGCAACATTCACAGCTCACTACAGGGGGGCTGAAGTGCCCCACACACCAACCTCTGAACTGATGGTTGTGTTTGGTCAGCCCAGTCCCACTGATTTACTGCCCATGAGCTCCTGCTGGAGTTTTAATCCTCCACCAAAAAAAAATAGAAATAAAAATTCAAGGAGGTTTCTAACCATTCGAGCAGGGAGTATTTTGAGGCTGCTGATTTGTATCATTAGCTGATACCCTTCAAAAGCACTGCAGAAATCACTGCAAAATCTCAGAACCAGAAGTTTTGACGTTCTGTACGTCGCAGGCACTCTTATTATTTCAATTAATCTACTCGTAAAAAGTATCTTCCCTATTAAAATGTCATTTAAAAAACTTAAGGAAGAGGTTTGGATTTTTCCACTAGAGGTGCTCCTAAAGACAGACTGATAACATTGGGCATAAGAAATTAAAAGTACAGATTAAAATAAACCAAACAGAGTGGGCATGGAATGAATTACAGCAGCTTTTAGGTTCAGAATATCATTTCAAAATTCATTTTACATGTAATTGCAAAGGAGGGAAGCAAGTCTAAAGCCTGAAATGGAATGTGCACCTGTATTTTTTCCTCCCTGTTCTGCAGTCAGTGTTAAAGTGTTACAGGACAGTGTCACAGGGATTTTTATTATTATTTTTTTTTAAACAAAACATTTCAAATGTGTATTACATCCAGATAAAGTCTGACAACAAGCTGCAATAGCATTCCAGTTCTGCAGATCCTGTTGTTTCAAGGAACTCGTAGCAAAGCAATGTCTGGGAACCAGGGCAGGCAAAAATGCAGAAAATCTGCTCCAGCCCAGAAAAAAAAATAATTATATATATATATATATATATATATGGAGAAAAAGAAATAGCACCATAAGGCAAGTGCAGTATTTTGGATGACACAGACATGTAAACTGCTGGGAATAAAAGGGAGGATAAAACTAGGGCAGCACTGCAAAGGGAGGTTATTTCTTCAAGGAAAAGGAAAAGCTGGGGAAAGATCACACCTTACCAACATCCAGTTGTGTCTCAAACACGGTCATTTCCTCACAGACCCCTTTGAGGGAAAGTTCAGGTGTAGCTTTGCTCTCATGAGCAGCAAATATCTGTACAAGCCTCTTTAGTCAACAGGCAAGAATCACCTGAACTGTGTTTATTTGATATACTAAAGGACTGATAAATATTCAGTCTATAACTTCTCATTGCCATGAGTTTCTTAAAGGCATTTTGAGCAGGATTGCTTAATTCTAACCTGCTACTAGCTTTTTTTTCCCCCAAAATGAGCCCCTCCAACCATGGCATTGCCCAGCAAGTGGTGTAGGTTCTACAGCAGGAAAAGGGGGCTGGATCAGCAGTGAATCCTCTGAATTGCTTTGGGACTAAACCCTCAGGAAACCTACTGTCTGAGAAGAACTCCACAGGAAAAGACACTGAGGGAGGTGTCCCATGGTAAGTAGGGTGAATGAGATGCCAGGAAAGCCAGCTCCTAACCAGGGACAGGAGACACCTTTGCACAAAACTCCCCAACTTCGATAATAAAGGGTCTGTAAGGAAAGGCACAGGCAGCGTGGCTTGAAAAGCTGCCCTGGAGAGTCATTCAATGAACTGTGTGTCAAGCACAAACACGAGCCAAGATAAAGGCATGGCTAAGGACAAGTCCATCCTGAAAGACCTGGAGACCCTCAGCTTGGAGAGGTGTTTAATAACAGACAATTCATTCATTACATCACAGAAAGGGCTAATTGGTAACGCGTCTGCTTCTTCCTCTTCTGAGTTCTCATGGCACTGTGGTGCTCCTCCTTGTCAAGATACTTCTGCTTTCTGATCCAACAAAGACAACCTTGTGGCCCATCCCGTTTGGCGGTCCTGAAAGGGACAGTTGCCATATCACCACCAGCCTTTCCCTGTGTTAGAGCAGTCCCTTCCCTTTCCTAGCCCTGGGAAGAAAGAGGTGTCTGGATGCAAGTCACTCAGTAAAGTTCCCTCTGTTAAAAGGAGATCAAGACTCTCATCAAAAGGAAGTTTCTAGGGCTGTGGCAGCCCCAATAACTGCTCTGTTACCCACAGCCAGGGATCTGTCCACTGTCATAACTATCCACAGCCTCTGGACTCAGGAGATGGATCTGCACTGACAGGTGTCCCAGGGAGCAAAATGGACAGTGGCAAACTGCTGCCAGCTCTAACTCTGCCAAAAGGAACATTTCCTCTGCCTCGTGTTGTGTCTTCTCAGCCACATTGTCCTCGCTTGGAACTATTCCTGCCTGCAACATTCCAGAAGTGTAATTAAATGGGAAAACAGGTAAGAAGCTCATCCTGATGGAGAAAAGCAATCCATCAGGTGAGCAAAGCCCATCTGCAAGAACAACATTCACCTCTGGCCCACATTTTCTGCCCTCCCATAACAAGGGAAACAATGGGATTATGATTCAAAAAACTCAGGGACTGCCTCTGTGTGGAACATTCCGAGGAGCACCCCAAGACTGAGCCTGAAGTGCCAGAACAAGAGCCCTGAGTTAGGCAGAATCAACTCCTCTGCCTAACAACAAACCTCCAAGGTCTCCTGATAAGTGACCAGAATGACAATCCCCAAACCGAACTTTGTAATACAAAGAAAGTTTATAGAAATATGAAAAACAGTTTGGGGAATCTGGATGAAAAATTATATTATTCTTACTTCTAAACTTAGTATTTCCATTGGTGGCAAAACAGACCTATTTGGGAGTTTGGCTGATGTTAATAACTCCATAGATCAATGCAGGGTTTAATTGATGGAACAGATGGGAGACACAGACTCTGCAACATTAAAGAGTTATACTTAATGCATTGGAATAACTGTGACTTGGTTTTAAAATGTTCTCATAATTGTCTGGATGCTTCAACAGTGGCATGAATTCTGTTGGATATTTCCACTCATACTGATTTACAAGTTTATAACACGATTTTGTAAAATTGATATTTGTTTTTCTTAGCGGGGGGGGGGGGGGGGGGGTAAAAAAAAA
>JAWWTY010000106.1:3110739-3211186 GCA_035222235.1 Margarornis squamiger
GCTGGATCCCTCCAGGTGCTGGGTCTTGGGGGGTTCTCAGACCACCCCTGATCCTTCAGGGATGGAGGCTGGGGGGGGAAATAAAAAAGTACTAATTAACAAAAAAAAAAAAGAAGAAAAGTTTTAAAGAGAGCTGCTCTTTGTAGAACAGAGAGCTTGGCCTAACAAAGGGTGGGCTGGTACAGCTGGGAGGTCAGCACAGGGCTGGAGTGCATCTTTACATCCTCCCTGCTCCCCCAGCAATCCGGGTGCACATTTAAATCACCTGGTGGAAAAGAGTGGCTTGCATGGGGTCTGCACACTGAAGAGCAGCACTGAGCAAAGGAGCCAGCTCTCCCAGAATCAGGGACAAACACATCTAAAACTACATTTTAGCTTTGCATTCCTCCGCGCCTTTCACATTAATTACAGGTGATTATTTATATACAAGAGGACGGTGAATTTGTTGATAAACCAAGGTTTCTCTTCAAGGCTGATTGGCCCTGAGGTTTTCTTGAAAAATTATCCTTTTCAGCAGCACACAATAAATGGTAATTTGATAATAATCTCTCTCATTTATATCAGTATAGATAGACAAAGTTGGACCAGGCCTTATCGGTCTTTCTTTGAAGAAAGACTGATAATTCATATCAAGTGGCTGGGGCAGGAACGAGGGCAGTAGGGGGATGTTGTGTGTTGAAAAATAGTATGAACCTACTCTAATTTGTTATTATCCTGCTTTCAAGCTAAAAAAGGCAAAAAGGCAAAGCACTTATTACAATTTCTTTCCCATTATGGTGCTGTAAATTACAACATTTGCCATAGAAAATAAAATAAGGACTGGGAAATTAATTCAGGCTGGATTATATCTTCTGGACAAAGATAAACCAGGCAAGTTGTCCAGTGCCTGGAACGGCCTCAGGGAGCCTCAAACGACTCCAGAAATGCCCTTCCATCTCCACCAGCTCCTCTTATGTCCCATGTAAAACCCTTGAGTGATTCAGCTGCCTCCCAATTTTTGTAGCATTTCACAGGACCACAGAATATCCTGACTTGGAAGGGACTCCCAAGCACCATCACATCCACCTATGTAGCACTGCATTTGTGTGATCCAGCCCAGCAGAAGAGCCAAGGCCTGGCTTGCCCTGCACTGTGGGTTGGTTTGCTATGGGGTAACAGCCCTTGGGCTGCTCATCCCACACTCCAGCTCTTGTTATGCTCCAGCAGGATGGTTTCTGGAGGCTCAGCTGTCACACAGGGACACGGCACCAGCCCCGGTCTACCCTCATCTCCTCAAGTATCTGTCTTGTGAACAGCACAAATAGGCTGACATACAATGGTCTAAAAGGGCAGCTTTAAAAGACTCCAGTCCTCCCTGGTCATATTTTAGAGGTCTGCAAAGCTCCTAACTCCTACTGATTTCAAGCATGGTGAGGTGCCTATGAGTTTTAGCATTCCATTCAGCATCTTGTGCATCTCTAGGGGCACAAACACCAAAAATATTCGCCTGGTGCCCTTCAAGGGACCAAGTGCATGCTCAGAACGTGGCATTTCTCCCCAGTGCTAATTAGCACAGCACAATTACAGCTGCAAGCACTCTCTGAATGTGTGAAGAAGTGCTGGGTTACCCTCCCCCTTCTCAGACAGCCCCACAAGGAGCAGCTCCGGGTGGAAAGGGGGTGACTGCTCCCAGCTGATTCCTTCCTTACGCTTCAGCACAAGGTGACTCTGTACCAGTAACACCAGTTTGGTTTCGTACAGAAGGGAACAGTGAAGAGCAGCTACAAAGCTGCTCCTTTAGGAATACATCTGCAGTTAACTACTAGTAAATGCCTCAGCAACTGGGTAACTCAGAGAAAGGAATAAGCAAAACAAATGTCTCTGCAAAGGTGCTCCACAGCCAGCTCTGACACCTTGGGATGCCTCCTCTGACTCCATCAGGTTTTTGCCTTATTTCCAGTAAGCAAACGGCCACCCAGACCCTGCCCTACCAGTGATGGTAACTCAAAATAAAGGGACATCCCTCCCTGCTCCCCTTAACATTCATCTGTCCTTGGTTATGCAGGCCAAGTTGGCTTATGGGTTGCCAGCAGAGAACAGAGCCAGCCCCTCTCCCTGCCTGGCTTCCAACAGAACACACACCCTGGTGTAAACTGTGGCGTTTCCATTCTGTATGAGATTCAATGGGCTTTTCATCTCCAGTATAAACCTAAACTAGTTTGAGTCAGGGACTGGAGGCTGCTCTGCTAGGAAACAGCAGTTTGCATTAAAATTACATTATATTGTTTTGACACGTCTGAAGCAAAGGTTAAAATCATCTCTTTGCTGGACATTGTTTCTGTAATATTGCCCCGCTGCAGAGCCGCAGGACGAACGAGCCCAGGATGATGTGAAATATTTCTGATACAAATTTTATTTTTATGTGAAACTATTCAAATGCTGCTGTACAACATGAACTACCTGAACCAAATCAAATCCTCAGGTCAATTCCTTCTTCCGAGTGCTCCTTAGATAACAAAGTCTTGTTCTGCGAATCTGTTCAATATATTAAAGTTGATTCACTCGGACAGTGTGTAAGATATAATACATTAATCTGGGCCATTTCAATTTCTGAGGCTGGGACTATAAAACTGGTGTGCTGCATATCTAATTTTTTTTGAATACCTGATTTATGCATCCCTCTGATGCACAGTGTCGATGGTATGGTGGATGCGGCTGCTGCATTAACAACGGGCTGCATCAGCACTCAAATCTTATCTTGTTAAATCAGACAAATGTAGCTCAATGAAAAGGAAGGAATAAATGCCTGGGATGGTTGAAAGGAGTGAATTTTAATCCTGTTTGTTAGGGGACTTTCATGGTGGGGGCCGAGGGAGTGAGGCAGGAATGTCCACCAAGAGCTTACGGGGCTATGAATTATTATATGCTTATACATACAACTGCACATGCAGTGTGTACAAAGGCACAGTTTTTCATTTTATTTCCACACAGACAGGTAAACATCCACACGCCGGCATTCATCCATATACAAACACACACGTTTTTAAAATTGGAGAAATAAATGCCTTTTAGGAAAAGCAGGTCTATATTTACAAAGTGTATATTTCCATCTCTTTCGGATTCAAGAACAACCATAATTGCCTTCTTTGTATATAATTTATCATTTTATGCAGGGAAACAAGAGTTATCACATGGACTAAGTATCCAGGAATAGATTAGATTCTCAGAGTAATTATATATGTTTATATGATTTTGTGGCTAGATGGAGTACTGCCGTCGCTCTATACACAGTCAATATTAATTCTCAAGGAAAGAAAATGTTCCTGTGTTTGCACAATCAACGAGACCTTTAGAAATAAGCTTTCTGCCAGCCAAGGAAAAGTTTCAATGGCACACACTTCCCAGCCTCAGCCTGGCTATTTACAATAAATGGAAGGTATTGTCGGAATTAATTCTTAGGGAAGACCCTGAATCGCTGTAATTTCAGTTCCCTTCTCTAGTAAATGTTCGTATTTTATCCTCAAACTGGAAGTTGGTAAAGAACCTTCATTTGTCTATAAAAATGTATTTGGGAAGAGACAAGGATCACAAAGCTCTTGTACAAGGCTGCAACCAAGGCAGAATCAACAGCATAAAGCCAAGTCATACCTGGCATTATTTAACTGGCTCAAAGGTGGAATTCCATGCCCATAAAACACCAGAAATGCATTATTTGAACAGCCAAAAAAATCAGTTGAGCCCTCACTGCCTGCTCCTTTCTGCACAGTGACTAATTATAACAGGCAAAAACCCTTGCCAGGAGCAGATCCCAGCCCTGCAGCCTCTCCCCCTGGGTGCTGAGGTTCCCATTTCTGCCATCGCCCCTGCCTGCTGCGATGTGACCGACAGGGTCACTGTTCGTAGGGGGCAGTACTAACCAGGAGGGGGGCTCACAAGAGCCACACCACACACCTTTTGTGCCTGCAAGAGGCCTGGGACCAAGTCCCTGGAAAGAAAGGGAGCAATTTGAATGCTGTTTCATTTCCCTTTCCACTGAAACATGAAAGCTTATCTTTAAATTCATGAAACATAAACATTTTAGAGTTCCTATCTTGAGTTAACTTAACCCAGCCCTAAAAAAAAAAAAAAAGGAGTAGTAAAGAGAAGCGGTGATGGAGGCCCAGACATGACAGAGACAATTCATTATAGACCTTTTTGATCCAATTATCCAGGAGAGGTTGGGATACGCAGCCCAAATATGTGCAGTGCAATGGAAGAGAATACAAATAAAGGCGACGCTCTCCCTTTTCCTAAAAGTTACAATGGCTTCCCTATATCCTGTGCATATTAACAAGTGTGCAGATCAATTCAAAGCCTTACTTCTGCTTAGAGAACAAAGGGGGAAAAGCACATTTCTACTGAGAATTCCGGATTTAACTAAGGAGTAGGAGCTCGTGGCCCGGAGTGCTTTGGGGGACTGTGCTGCCAAGAGGGAAGGCTCTCCTTCCTCGCTGCCCCAGTGAGCACTCCCCAGCCTGGAAAGCCAGAGGTCTTCCAGAGGAAGGCACCGAAGGCTCAGTCTGTGTGTTTTAGGGGTTTTACACAAGGGACAGTGACATTCCAAGGGTGACATGGCCCCAGTGCTGGTGGCTGCCCTCCCCGACGACGCCCCGACAAAACGAATGGGCCAAACCTTGGGGGGAACGCGGCTCAAATGAACGAATCAAGCTAATTGTGCTAATCAGCACAAGGAAGGGAGGGCTCAGTGTTTGCAGGAGGGCTCTCCCTCCCCGTCACGTGCATGATGCCGTGTGTGCATCCCGGATAAACGAGCTCCAGGCCTCGCTGGGTGCCGGAGCTCCGCCGGAGTGGCTCCATTACAGCGGGGTCCCCCAGGGTCAGCCTGCCTCAGCCCGCTCCTTTATCCCACGGGTGGTGAGCCAAGGAGGCGGCAGAGTGTTCCCCAAACATCCCTTGCGGGTGTTTCCAGCGCCCACAGGAACTTCTGCTCACTTTAAAGGGGGTTTTGGTTTTTCTCCCGGTTTATTTTTATTTTTTCTGTTGTTTCTGTTGGTGGGAAGCCCACCCCGAAATGCCTGTAAGGTCACGGCAGAGTGACCCCATTGGCTGGGCTAATTTGATTGTGCCAGAACAATAGCACTGCACTCCTGTGCCAGCCAAGTGCATGCTAATTATGCGATTTGCCCTTGATAAGACCTTGGTGGGTCATTCAGCAGTTGTGATCTGTCACTGACTTCTAATCATGTATTATCGTCTGGGTGAGTCAGAATGGTACCCTAAGCTTTCTGTCTTTACAGCAATGTGGCACTCTAATTACCTTATGCCAAGTGGATATGCAGAGACTGAATTAAGTGATCACTGTGATTGCCTTCAAAATCTTCTCTTTATCCTTTGTGTTGCTTCTCTGCAATTTACATTTTAAGACGCCGAGAAGCTTTTGGTGAGACTGAAAACGCCACTCTAAAAAATAATGATTTTTTAATTTAAAAAAAAAGGCATAACACCCATTCCTAACAGTATTTAAATGCTGCTAAATATTATACCTCAATAAGACTCTCTCAGTAAACTTACTGGAAATTATAAGACATCCTTTACCTTTTAATCTGCAACCAAAGGAGAAACAAAAGGAAAGGAGCCTAATCTCTTCCCAAAGTTCTGATGATTCCAAATTGCTATTTAATATGCAAAATTAATTATAAGATGATTTTCTACATTAATTATGCCTGTGAAATGTACAGGTGGATCTAACAAACACTACAGAGCAAACATAAAGCTTGAAAAGCTTCATCACATTCGTTAATAACACTAAAGATGGGTCGGCTGACCCTGAGCCTTCCAAATTCAGGCCCAAATTCCTCCCCGTGGGTTAAGGAATTTGGTGGCAGTTCAAGGGATCTGTGAAAAGGCTCCGTATTTCACACAGGACTTTAAAAACCAGTTAGAGCTGCACCACACTCCTCTATTGTTGCATAGCAACTCTCAAAAACTACGAGGCAATCTGTTATGGTAAACCAGTCGTATTAACATCTGTATTTGGCCAGAGAATGATCTAATGTCTTTTGCAAAGAAAATGTGGGGACGTGTCTGCAGGTTAAACAAACAAAGTAATGATTTAGAAAATTTGATAAGACGCATTTGTCTGAATCATCCTGGAAAATATGAACTCTGAAGTGCTACTTGAAAGTTGTCATAAAACAGACCAAAAAAAAAAAAACAAAAAACCCTCGCAATGTTTAAATTTATTGTACCACTAACAGAAAATAAGGATTTTCAAAGCTTTTCTGTATTGTATGTCAATATTGCAGTATAATTTTTTTTTTTATAGAAACAAACTGGGGAAGAAAAAAAAGTCAATAAAAACCATAAAGGACAATTGAGAAAAAATTGCAAGCCTTATTTTCCTTGAATCACATGATGCCCAAGCAGCATTATTTGCTGAAACCTTGGGTTGTTTGGGGGTGGAGGGGGAAGGAGAGGGGAAAAAGAGAGAGAGGCAGAGCCCTTAGAAATAAGATGCAGTCCCTGGGTGGCAAAACAAAAGAGCCAAAGGGAAAAAAAAACGAAAAAGCAACAACAACAACAACAAAAACAAAAAAAAAAAAAAGGAAAAAAAAAAGCTGTAGAAAGTTGACACAGTCAAGAATAATGGCTAAATCTATCAAGTTTGATCAGGTCTGCTATAATGAAGTGGAGCTTCATATTCCAAGCAGGGACAATGAAGACAGAAGTCAGGCTCTAGAAATGTGCTGCTCACTTTGTGCCTGGAATATGCAGCAGCCAGCAGGGAGCCACGAGATAATTACACAGTATTTGTGTGGTTCCAGGGAGCTTCCTGCGCAGGTTGAATGCCCGCGCTGTATTAAAAGGCAGCACAGTGAAATGTTTTTAATGAATATTTTTGTCAGGCAAAGAAAAGGCATTTGAATGATTTTTGTGTATGCAGGGAAGGAGAGGTGGAACATCACTGTCAAAATACAGGTACCTTTATTTTTATTTACTCCATTATTTACAGTTTCAAGAGCCTGATGTCCCTTCAATAATACAAATCACGAGGCTGGGTTGATGTTATTTAGGGCTAATGGCACATACAGTCCTAACTAATGTCTGCTGTTAGTGTGTTTCCCTGAAATCCTCCTTCGAACTGGCTTGGAACTACTTTTATTTTTATTTCCTGTAGGAGCTGAGATGTTGAGACACATTTAATCAGAAAACTCAAAGAAGTAACACAGATGTTGATACTTACTATTCAGTAGCCCTTGGCAGTGATAGATCTAAAGCACAGCACACATTATTCCAGCACTCTGTAATTCTCACCTAACAGATGTGAGTAATCCACCAAATTAAAACCCCCACACATGAGGCTCATAAAGGCTCCTTTTGCAGTGGGAGCCATCCTATTGATCAAAACCCAGACCTGGGCAAAAAAAGTTCATCTGAAAGGCTCTTGGCCGGTCCAGATTTCAGTATTTTCCACACCTAAGCCAGCCCCTGTTCTGTACAGGCTGAGACAATTTGCTGTTCTGGGCTGCTGAGCATCCTCACGCAAGATGAAACAAGGCCCTTTGGATTCCATGGAAATACAGGTACAAACACTCCTTCCTACTCTACGTCAATTCACAAGGATTTTTTTGGCACTAAAAGTTAATTATAAAACAAATACCATGGTCAGCTTTGTAATTAAACCGCAATTCAGTAGAGGGAAATGCCCTGGCTGAGGAAGGAGGCCCAGGAATCCTCTGGTCCTTCCACCTGGGAATGTGTGCCTCCTGGATGGAGTGGACTGATCCCTCAATTCCAGACCAAAAAAATCTATGACGTTTTGTTTCTCCCTAGGGATTTTCTTAGGCAGGATAAAAAAAAAAAAAAAGAAAAGAAAAGAAAAAAAAAGATAATTTCTGGACAACTTGGAAACAAGAAATGCAATTACAAGGAGTCGCTTCTCTGGTGGTGACACTCCCACTGCAGCAGGAGACACAAAGACTTTCCTCACATCAACACAAGCAGGGACAACTTTCACCGTTCTACATTTTTAACTCTGTGCTTACAAGAAAAATAGTGAGTATCTGTGATGATAGTCCTGGGAAAACCACAATGAAACAGGAAGATGCTCTACCTGAATTCAGTTGTTGAAGGAAACAACATCAGGGGTCAAGATAATGTAGCCAAAGGGGTGTTTGTTTTCCTAAAGGACACTGGCAAAATGTTGACTAATTCTGGCACTGAAACTCGGTTTAAAATTCTAAGTACCCGTGGAAAAAGGTTAAAGCATCCTATGAGAAAATACCTGTGGCCACAAATCCCTGCCCAGTGTAACTCCAGTTATTCCCTGTTTGCCCCTGGATCAAAATGCATCTATAACTCGCACTTTTTAAAACAAGCAAACAACACCCCCCTTAAACTCCAAGTTGTGAAAATTATTCCTCAGAACTTATTCTCAATTCAAACATTCGCTTCTGGAATATTTTTTATTTTTTGCAGAGCTCTGAACTGACGCTCCCTGAGTCACTGAGCGCTTCAGCAGGGCCATTTCACCCTTGCTACCTGCAGGGACCGATTCTGCCCCTTCCAACAGGAGAGTCACGGCAGGCACCACTAAATCCTGATGCAAAAGGGAATAAAAGCATTTCACACATGCAACCCCTCCCCTCCCTTGTTTGCATTCCTATTTTAGCAGCGCTCAGTGGTACAATCTCTGCCATGATCAAAGGACTACACTGGAAATGCCTCTTTCAGAATGATCAGGGCTTTATTTTTGCCGAGGAACTGAGTGTGACTTCTGCTCCACTCTTTGTCTACAGCAGCTCTAATTGAAAAGGAAATCTTTCAATTACTAGATGAAGAGGTAAACAGCTGTCACATTTGGAGCCCATGGAAGCATCATAACCTACATTCCATACCCCTGAGCAAAAAAAAAAAAAAGGGAAAAAAAATCCAGAAGAACTTCCTCTGCCACAAAGAAGGCAACGGGAGCTAAGTGAGAGTTTTCAATTTATTTCTGGCAAGTTTGTAAAAATTTTTGCAGCTCTAAAGGCTTGAGCCCCTCTCTTATCTGGAGGGAAAGATAATAATTACTCCTTTGGACCTCTGGCTGTTGGGGGTTGCCTTTTGTGATCAGAGCAAAGAGTTGCAACTCATCGACCACGACACTCATGTTTGCCCAGTTTCAGATAGTTCATTGCACAAAACATGTTTTGAAGTAAATAAGATATGTAAGATTACAGCTTAACACTTACTTACCAAGAACTGAGCTTGTATGCAGTTTGGTTTTGTTTCACTTGTTACATCTCAGCTGAAAGAGTAATAATAATAACCTCTTTGGGTCAGATTCTCGTTCCCATTCTGCCTGTCCGTTTAATTCCATGTAAACCAGTGCATCACACCAGATTTACAGGACTCTGGGTGACAACAGGACTCACTCAGGGCAAGGGGAGCCACTTGGGTTTCCACAGGTTTGAGGGAGAGCAGAATTTAGCCCCTAAAACGGAAGAGAAATCTCAACTCCACCACTGCTGTGCACGCTCTTCCCTTGCAGCAGCCATATAAACTGGGTAATGTAGGCAGAGCTGCTTTTTGCACCTGTATATTAAACAGTTATTTTGCCAATATTTATACGCCCATATCCCTGGGTACAAGCAGAGCTGGGGATATCAACCATAGCTGTTGCATGAGATGAGCTTTGTATCAAAGGGGAAAAAAGGCTCCTCTCCATCTCAGATGCTTTATTTTATTCACCCAGCTCTTTTTCACATTGTTATATCCAGTGAATGTAGCACGGTTGGATTCAGAAGAGAACCTTAAGCGTTATCATAATGCTTAGAAGCAATGGCTTCACACTGTATAATCTATCAAAGGTGTCAGATTTACAAAATGCAGATTTTCTGTCAAATTTGGGCGCTATAAGCACTGTATCTTTTCACTAAGGTGCTGACTGCTGTTTTAATGAGGCCCTTTGGTGGCTGTAAAAAACTGAAAGGAGAGGATTATAGGGGTTACCCTTGGTATTGTCTATTTGTCTTACAAATTTCACACTAACTACCAATTACATAGCCATAAACCTTTTGGCTACTTCAAGCTATATGCCATATAATACATAAAAAATACGCTATGTTAACCTCTTCCATATTATACGAGTAACTACAGCCACTGATGCAAGTAACATATCTAATGAAGCCAATAATGAGCCTCTTTAAAAGTAGTCTTGTTATAGGAATAATATTAGAGCAGTTCAGTTAAAGGCTAAGGTCCATTATGGCACACTTCCTATGTTCTCCAGTGCCAGGTCTGAAAAGATGCTGACATGCTAATTCAGGCTCAAGAAGGGCATTAATCTCACAACCTTCTACTTGTCATGCTTAATGGGACATCCTGCCTAGGTGAAATGAACCTGATGTATTCAGGTAAACATAATTTAATAAGGGGAAAAAAAATAAATAAAAGAATAGCCAGGGTCTGACATAATGGCAAGGGGAATATTTATAATATATTTATATTTCAGTGGAGAGCATTGTTAATGTTCGATTGAGAAGTAGGCAGTGTAAGAAAAGGGTAAATAATGCAGAATTTGTTTAAAAACCAACTGAAATATTAGTGCATTTAAAGGAACACGTTAATTTGGAGGAGGGAGAGAAGTGCTAATGTGGGGCTTGGAGCACTTGAGTGTAAAATAGAGATCTGAAGCTACAGAGTATGATATTTAAAAGGCAAGCATGAATGTCAGTGCCTGGCTGTATATCCTCTTTTGGCTGTCATCAATCATAAGTCTAATAAGACACCTAAAATTATGTCACAAGACACAGAATTGTACCAACTGCAGCAGTTAAAGTGGCACAGGCCCCACTCTCTGGGTGGTGAATGCAGGACCTGCCTCCCAAGCCCCAGAAAGCACAAGGGTCTACAAGGGAAACACACCTGGACACAGGACACACAGGCCTGGTGGTCTGTGCTGCTATATAGACATACAGATGTTTATGGCAATTCCTTGGATTAGCAGGAGATAAAAGTATGAAGTGCAAAAAAATACTTCAGCTCTTATGAAAAAAAAACATTATTTTGATTCATGAATTGCAGTCATAGCCAAGAGAAACAAAGCATTAGGATGGACCCATGTGAAGTTTCATGATGGGCTGTGCTAAGTTTCATCTGTAGGAGAGGGTCTCTATTTCCCCCAAATCCCCCCTTCGCTTCCCCCAAAGCCCAGAGGTTGTTCTACACGCTCCTTTTGCTGTGTGAGAAAGCAGGATCGGATCACCAGACACTCACAGGGAATAAAACTATTGCAGATGCTCCGTGGTGATCACAGCGACGAGGGGGCTCCTGAGAGAGCAGAACCCCCCACACCACTGCACAGCAGGGCTGACATTCACACCCTCTGGGGCTTCCTAACAAACTACACTTCATTCCTTTCATTCCTGCACAGCCCCAGCACCAAAAGCTCAGGGGAAAACTGTGGAAGCTCTTTGGCTGTTGCCAGGGGCGTTTATTTTTTATTGTGGCCACTGTCTAACTGAGCAGTGAGCTCGTGTTGCATCACTGGGGTAGTGGTGGTGCTAAGAAACCAGAGAAGAAGGGGTAAATACCCAAGTGCTGTGGTCATGGAACAAAACTGGTGCAGCTGCGTCATGTCCCAGAAAGGGAACCAAACACCTCCTTCCAGCAAGGCTCCCTTTGCTGTGCTTCCAGTTGCACCTGATGAGCACAGCCCAAACTGCCCTCGTTTCACTCCACTGAGAGGAAATAAAAACTTAGCTTTTAACCAGTGGGAAAAAAACCACACTAAAAAAACAGATATGGAGAGAGCACTGTTCAAGTGGGCCCTTCCAGGCTTGTACACACAGGTGTTAATCTTGCTAAGCCCTGGAACGCACGCTCCAAATAGGCCTTTGCTGCCTCCCTGGCTCCCAATGCACCTTTTGGCCATATAAACATCAGGGTGTTTTATCTCGGCTGATTTTTGCAGGCAGTTACTCTAAAGCCACTAACACGGGGCTCAGGGGTGCCCATGAGGGGCTGGCCACGCCGAGCCGATGGATGGCACCACGGAGAGATGAGGGATGGCACTGATGCCTAAAGATTGTAGTGTAGTTTGAGATTTTCTAGAATTTTTAGAATTATGTAGGTTTCCCTGGATTGCTCACATATTATGTGGTCTTTAGAGATCACTGGGCACTTTCTCACACATTTCTGAGTTTTGCCAAGGACACAGTGTTTTGAAGAAGCACCTGCAAGATAGCTTGGATTAAAAACAGAAGAGAAGGCCCAGCGCCCTTGGAGAGGCTCCAAGGGGCAGTTCTGAGCCTTCTGAGGGTGGGCACATGGGGAAATGGGTACTAGGGGTTGGTTTTAGATATCAAATCTGCTAATTACTGCAAGTTATAAAAACTGTAACATCACTGAACCACGGGGGCACAGACTTCTGGTGTGCACCTAGAAGCTTCTAAATAAACCCATCTATCTGTCTGTCTATCTATCTGTCTGTCTATCTCTCTCTCTCTCTCTCTCTCTCTCCACTAATGCTGTCCTGAGTGCCTGTCTTCCAGGATCTTAGGCATCAGCACAAAGCCTCCCGGAGCCCTCAGGTGTTTGCTGCTAAATCATTTCACAGGGACAGGCCTGTCACCCGGGGAAGGCGATCCTGCTCTTAGAGGCCAGTGCAAAGGGACCGCAATCCTCTCTGGGGCTCCCGAGGTGGTGTTGGTAACAGGCAAATTGTGTCAATATGTTTGATGTGCAGCCTGCTGAAGGATGGCCCAGAGAAACCAGGGGTTTGGAAGTCCAACTAAACCTTCCTGCTGCTCCCTGCAGCAGCCTGGAAGGGATCTGGAAGGGGAGGCCAGTGATATCACCCCAAAAGCAGTGGCTGGCTCTGCTGGGCCAGCCTGTCTGTGCTTATCATGAAGCCTCCCCCTTAACTTGGGAGAGGAAAAGGCTCAACAATATTTCCAGTGTTTGGATTTGATGCTTTTGAGTCCATTAGCTCTCCAACAGATCTGCAGGAGTAGGTATTTTTCCAGCCTCTCCCCTGAGGTTCCCTGGGTGTTGCCAGCCCGCTCCCTTCACTTTCTACTACTTTGTTTTTCCCTCCCCATCCAAATGAGACCCGTGGTCTACTCTACATAAAATCAGCTCTGCAGAGCCAGATAAAATATGTCACCTTAGGCACCTGAATTAATAGTTTGGTTATGTACTCTGTTAAGTCTTTACTGTAGATCAGCATAACTGTGCCAGACGGATGATTCTTTAGAGCTAACATTTTCAAAAGGTGCCAAAGCCAAGGGCCCTTTGAGATCTCACTGAATTACCCAGATTAAAACAAAATAATAAAATTAAATTAAATAAAAGCCACAAAACCAACCAAAAAATAGAGGTTTTTTCCCCTCTCCTGCGGCTTCCTTCAGTAGCACTGGAAATATAATAGAGTGGAAAACGTTGGCAGGAATGACCACTTCCATGGAGCTGCTAAAGCCACAATTAATGTTAACGAAGCTCCATCTTGCACGGCAAGGAGCTGTGGCACAACCTGGGTACGTAAGAAACCCGAGCAGCCACAGTGCTCTCCCAGCACCGTACATAGGGCAGCACCTCTGCACGGCTCCCTTTACCTTAGGCCATGCCACAAAACAACATAAATCCGCGGGCAGGCGCTTCTTGTCGCGGGAGCCTTGGAAGTTGCGAGGCAAGCAACCTAATTTGAGCTTGTGTGGAGAGCGTGAGGTAAATTTAGTGATCAGCGGCGCGTCGAGCGCGGGGAGGACCCAAGCAGCGGGAGCTTCCAGCGGGATGGTGCCATTAAGGCAGGAAGCCTTCCCGCGGCTGCTGAGGAAGTAGTGGAAAGCAGGTGATGGGAGTGGGGGTTTGCCGAGCAGCCACGGGCCCACTGTACATGCTAAGCTGTTGTTTTCTGCTCAGCTAAGCAGCAGAGAATTGATATGTTCGCAATGAAGTGCAATGACAATTAAATTGTAACTGACCTACATGTTACCGTCATTATGCTTTCTCTTTTTTACTGCTTTCCCTCTTATTTAATCACACAGTATGGGGTTTTTATTAGGCTGTAATGTTAAAATCTTCATCCATTTAGCCATAAATGTTTGACTGGATATCTATCAGACTTCCCCGCACTATACAAACAAAACCATTTTGCTGAATCATTGTTGACTTGTTTGTGGCCTAATTTAATGAGCGTAATAACTTACGTGACTATCCAGTTAACATTTAGGAGCCCAGAAAAGACCTGCTAGCATGCAGCAAGCTACTGTATATGTGTTCTATTCATAGCCCTCCTCTCTGCAGTAAATTCTATACTTCTTGCAAAGCTGCCTTTGCTTTTGCTCAGCCCAGGCTGAGTGTTCCAGGGCCAGTCTGCAATGCTAAAAATCAGGGGCCTCACAATTTCCATGGAGGTTCAGCTTCCCAAGAATCAGGTTACTGCTTGCATAGATATCAAAACCAAAACACCAAGCACAAGAAGTCTCAGCACGTGTTCAGTGCATCCTGCCTGTGCAGGAAGCTGTATTATTGAGGAGGAAAACACAAACCCAACCGAAACACTGGTGGAGGAAAAGGATTTTAAGTTAAACGTGAAGCTATGGAAAACTAAACCTGCTTTGCCGGACCTTACAGCTCAGATTAGGTGGACAAATTTTGCTGCTCTGTAATGTCAGGTGTTTGAGCCTGGGCCTCCCTGAGGAAGGAGTCCAGGGACCCCAGAGCAGCCACATGTTCCACTACAGGACACTGCAGAGCAATTCAGCACCAGTGAGTTCGAAGCATCTCCCTTTTTACTCCATTATCTCAAAAAAAAATCCTTCTTGTCACTACCTACACTCTACAATTCACCTGCCATCTGACAGCACTGCAGATCAATTAATAACAAACTAAAGTCTCCATATTCATATGCTAATTTAACACACACTTGGCAAGACAGAGGCATTTTGCTGCTTGTGAGGCCATAACTCAAAACACCAACACACACAGAGGGTGACAATTTGTGAAGTGCAAACGTTGGAGTTTTCCATTTTCCACACACACACAAAATACCATTTCAGTGTGACAAAGGGATGCCAGCGATCCTGCTTTATTGCAGACATCCTTCGTTAGTGGCAATGAATCAAACTGCAGCGTGGAATCGCTGCAGAGACTCTACTGTCAAAGTTATGCTGGTCTAGGTAAATCCCAAGGAATGGAAGGGTCTCAGTTGTCCCCCAGACACACTCCAGCAGCCTTCCTTTGTCCCCAGGAGAAACAAGCCCCAGAGGGCACCACAGCAGACAGCGGGATCACTTCAGCTCACCAAGCACAACAGAGAGCGGCCAGCACTCACTGGCCACTCTACCAAACACCTCATGGGCACAATTCTAGCACAAACCTCAATAAATCCAGCAGGAAACCTCTCCAGTGACATTTATCAAGTGAGCCTGTATTACCTCTGCCACTGATGGCGTTGCATCTGGGAGCAGAGCCTTTTCAGGACACAGCTCGGCCACTGAGCAACAACACACCCACACTGGTAATGAAACCAGGATCCCCTGAGTTCCTCTTTGACCACATGTGCACCCCTTGTGGTCAGACAAACCAGAAATACATCTTTTACAAGCTCCCTCTGAATTAGACTGCATAGTTAGAGGGGGTACTTGTGTTTGTCACCAGATGGGTACAGAAAGATGAAAATTAGGTCCAACGAGCAGAAGAGTAGTAAGCAGAGTATAATGGAGACCGGAGGAAGTTATTTTCAGAGGAAAGTACACTGGGGGGGAGGGGGATGCTGATTTCTCATAACCAGTATTTAACTCAGAATTTTATTCTATCTAGCTCAGCCCTTCTTTTAGTTCTGGATGCCAACCTGCCTGTGCCATGACAATCCTGAGCTTCCTGAAAAAAACACCTCCTGAGCAACTGCAAGAAGATTCTTCCAATGCTTGTGCCCAAACCAGGAAAAGTCTCTAATATTACTTATTGGCTACAGAGCTAATTGGCAACTCTGAAGGTTTAAATCTCTGTTAACCACACAAATTCACTCAGGGCATGTGCCAAGGTGCCTACACCTAAAGTGGCTGCAAACCCACACAGAGCGTTTAAGCTGCTCCAAGCCACACTCTGATCAACCTCTGCATCAAAGGAATGAACACAAGGACTTTAAATTTAGGATGAGGGCACAAGTTTGCCATTTTATTTTACCTGAATTCTATGTTTTTATTGAATGTCATGAACTTACAGTAAAATTTATTTAAAACACACATATAAAATAGCCTATATTTGATGATTATTTATATTTTGGTCACTTAGTTTTACCATAAGTGAAGGGCCTCAGGGTTTGGGTTAAGTCTGCAGCATGAAATGCCCTTTCTTTTTATCAATAACACAAGGGTGGCCTATGAAAGTCACATAAATGATTTAATTGCAGGAAAGATACCTGAATTCAACACACAGTTCTATTTGGTTTTAACAACCTTTAAAGATCTCAGTAACAGCAAAACGGGTAAATTGTCAAAGAACAGTGTATTTCAAAGCTTTTCCAGGGCCGTGATTATTAGTTTTATTTTGAATGGATAACAGCACTCACCATGTGGCCTGGCGAGTCATGCTGAAGATCTCTATTATTAAATCCCACAACCTTACATATTTGATGTTTTTTTCATTAGTGTTTCTGACTCTCCTTCTATTCTGTTCGCAGGATTGAAAAAGCGGGCCTGGCAGTAAGAAATCCGAGGGAACTGTGAGCTCTGACTCACAACTTCCCTGCTTTCCCTTCTCCCTTCCTTTATTACCTTCTGCAGGCAGCACGGGAAGCACGACCTGTGGATGTTGGGCACGTTCAAACGTGAGGCACGTTGCTAATCCCGACACAATGCTGGCAGCCTGGAACTCCTCATTAAACCCCCCTGCCCACATCAGCACGCCCAAAGGCAAAGGCACCAGCCCACTTTGCTGCTGGGATTTTCATCCCAGTCACCAGCAGCACACGGGACAGACTGCAGAAGCAAAGCACACTGCAGCTTGCCTCGGAGCAGGCACAGCCTGACAGCAAGCAGCATCCTCTGTCCCCTTGGAAAACCAGTGGAGACTCCAGATAACTCTCAGGCTATGGCTCTGACAACAGACAAACAGAATTCCCCAATGTGCTGTGGAATCCAGCAGGAAATGAAGGTAATATTCATCATTGAATAAGTTTCCTGCAACTTCCTGAGTGGAGGATCTGCAAAATCTGCACCCCAAAAAAATAAAAAGTCATCCCGCATTATTTTTTAAAACTTCGGTCACTGCTATTCATGCCTTGGGTGGAAAACTGAGGCAGACAAACTTGGAGCCACAACAAGACCTGGGGAGAAAATGCCAATACCTTTATGCCAGATGAATATACAAAAGGTGGATGGAGTCAATTCTCGGGATTTAAAGAAGGAAAATGGTCTTCCACATCACACAGTCCTGAGACAGAAAGTGACCTCCAAGAGCACTCAAGGCAGGCTGAGAGTAACTCTGAAATTCTCATTAGCACAGCCAACAGGTCATGTGAAAAATACCCACATGAGGTGTCTGAACCAACACACACAACTCCCACAGTGTTGCTCCCTTCCTCTGGCAAAGCTTCTTCCCCAGCTCTACAAATTCACTCTAATTAGTTAATCAGTTTGGTTGAAATTCAAGGTAGTAAGTTGTTAGTTGCTACTTAACAGTCCTTATAAATTGCATTTATTAGTTTCAGGAAGGAGCCTTGCCATTGTTACAGTAATTTAAATTGGGACCACATGGCTCCAGACTGCTGCTAACCAGTGTTCTTGGGGCAAAATCAGGTCTTTAAAGGTCTTTAGAAGACACTAGAGATAAGCTAAGCAAACTTTTGTCTGGGAAGTTAGGATTTATCAAAAATGTAATAAGCCATGGATGAAATAGTCACTGTAAGCAGCACGCCATGTGGCCCATGAAGTGGCATTTCCACACCTCTCACTGGGTCCCACAGAAGTTTGCTGAGGGTGCAGGGCAATGCTCTGTTGGTATTTAACAGTCCCCAGCCCCACGGCCCTTGGGGACGCTGCAGCTTTGCTCCCCTCAGCCCTACATCAGTCACCTTGGGCACAGGATGATCCTATCCTATTGTCTTTGCTTAACTTTAATGCTGTAGATGTTTCAACTTGCCGATATTATTAACTCTGGGAGCGACTGGGGAAAGAATCTCCTCCCTTCCCAGCTCTCCCTGCACTTCTTGGACACACACACGCACACACCCTCGTGATAAACCTTGGAATACTCTTCCCAATCCTAAGGAAAATGATGGTCTCTGCTGGGGGACACCAGGCAGCACCAGCTGTAGAAATTTTACTACTGGAGACTCTCTAACCTTGACATAGCATAGACAAGAGTGCATTAGCACCTCCTATAGGAAAATTTGGATGAACGCCACATATAAAATAATAAAATATAATAATAGATTCATCTTCCCACAGCTAAAGATAAATATTAAATAATCCTATCTGCTTCTGGCTGAAAATTAATTTCTTCTAAGGCAAATAGTGTAATACGTACATGCCTTTCAATTCCCATTTGGCAAAAAGCCTATTTTCAGTATGCAGTACATAGACTTCTGGAACACCAGAACTGCATTCATCACACACACACTTAAACAAATAACATTTCCTTCCTTTGGGTACCAATTCGCTGTGGTCTAGTAAAATATACATATATATTTTACAGCATCAGTATTCCCACCAAATCCAGATAGCTGGATCAGAAGCAACGCTTTTTGCTTAATATTTAATTAGCCCAGAAAACCATTCTGGAGGGGATATCTTGAGGCATCCCAACTCCTCTGCAGCAGGACCAAAGCTGGCGGCCCATTCTTGCACCGTGGTGCACGTCTGTATTTCAGGACCGAGCCATCCCTGCAGCACTCCTGATGAACTCCTTGCCTGGGAAGGGACAGGAGGGCAGACACAGAGCATCCTAAACCAAGAGGCACACTGCCTGGGCCCAGGTGAATGTCCCCACGTCCCAGGGCCCGTGTCGTTCCCAGCTGCTGAGCACTGGGAAGGCGCCGCTCCCCTGTACACTAATCACACTCTGTTCCTGTGCTGGCATGCCTGACTTGCCAGGTGAAGTGTTTTGACAGAAAGCCTGACATGGCACGACACTTTGCAGTCTTGTCAGCTTCCTGGGAATACACATTATTCTCTCCCTTCCCCACGGAAACCCTCCTCTCCTGTTTCAGAGCAGCCTCCAGTTGCCTCTTGCACCATCCTCCGCATATCTTTTTCCCCCATGGCACATTTGAGGTGCATTTTGTCCTTTCCTGGCTGTTAAAACATTCCCTCTCCATGCTTGCAGCTATCATGAGTATAAATTGCTCACTGCCCAAGGCTGGAGAGCCTGGATATCTTTCCAGTCCCGTGGTGTGACTCTTGGGAACGATCCTGTGCAGGGCTGAGAGCTGGACTCTGTCCTTGGGAGTCCCTTCCAACTCAGCACATTCTGACTCTGTGATTCTTGCCCATGCAAGCACAGGAGGTCACAGACTGACCAGCATGTTCCTAATTCTAGGCTGTTCTGTGGTCCAGCCTGAGCTCTGACAGGAAGTTCGTAGCACTGAGTTTTCACTCTGAAAACTTTCTGAGATCTCTTCATCTCAGTATCTTACCCTGGACCTATTTGGCAGGAGCCAAACAAGCCGCTCTGTCGCAGGATGCACAGATAAGATATTAGATCCAGCTACCATGGTGATTGATGTTCTAAAAATATCCAAGTCAGCTGTACTGACAGATGGGTTAAATATATGGCTGCACTATACCTGGATCACAATCTGTTAGCATGAGGATGCAGATAAGGACCAGCGAGCCTAATTCAGCTTGGAAAGTTTAAAAAGAAAAAGTAAGTATAAACCCAACATTATGAAACTCTATTAGTCTCATATGTTAAAAAACAGGCTTCTTTTTCACTTGGTATTTTTGGTCTGGCAACTGTATCTGGTACCATTATGCACACGAGGAGATGACAAATATGTAGATTGCAGTGGTAAGGAGAAGAAATCCAGTTCTTAGCAAACGCAACATGACAGAAAGCATTTGTTGCTGCTGCTGAAATTTGTGTATCTAAGCAATCTGTGAAGTCTAATGTGATCTTAGGCTGCCTGCTGCCTTGGAAACTAGTGGTCAGATACTCCCAGCAGTGGGCATAACCAGCTAGAACATTTTGATTAGATGAAATTTCACGGGACTGAAATATTTCACACACTGGTTTCACTGAATTTCTGTCAGGGACTGAAAAAGAGAGAGCACTCCTTGAAATAACAACCCCATATCCTGGTGCTTCAGACGCTGGGATGTGTTGGGGCTTTAGACTCAAATCCCTGTTGGACCAAGCGACCTGGAATTAAATCAATTGCACTTGAAGCCAACAACAGGCCAGTCAAGCTGCTAACAAAGAACAAAGTCAAAAGATATAACTTTCAGATATAAAAGAGAAAGAAAAAAACCCAAGCGCTTGCTTATTTTCCATGTTGTTTGACTCTCTTCATTGCAACCCCAAAGCCTTAAGAATTCAAGTAAGATTTGCCCATTTGCCCAGAAGCAAGGAACTTGGTACACCAGAGCAGTTCAGACACAGGCTGGTTTACAAAGGCTCTAAGAACACCTCAAACATCAGGTAATGAGGGTACCACTTCCTCCCAACCTTGCTTTGGACAAACACAAACTCCTTTTCCTCAGACACAACTTTCAGGTTATGAGGCTGAACAAAGGGTGCTGTTATTGTGGGCTCAGTGGAATCAAATTAGACAGGAGAGGACGTATTTGCCTCCTTAGGGGTGTTCCCACCTGTCTCGCCTCTGCAGCACGGGCAGAGAAGGAGTCCAGAACGTAAGTATTGCAAATACTGCTCTCCTGCAGCTGCCAAGGAAAGCCAGGCCCTGCACAGCTGAGGGCTTTCTACACCAGCCCACAAACCCCCAGGGCCACTTACAGGCTGTGAAAGGCATTTAGCTTTGGGCAGTGGCTACAGAGAATGGCCACTTTGCAAAGTGCCCCTCTCGACCCACGGCTCTGTCACTGCAGGTCCCTCATCCCGGCACCACCCTGGAAGTGCCACGGCAGGATCCTCCGACTCGCCATTAAATCAGTGCTCCTCCTTGAAAACGCCTTTTCAATCACTCATGTTTCCCTGCATCCAGACACACAAGCATTCCCCAGATCTCTCAAGGTCAGTTGTTGCACACGGATGCCCCTTCCTCGCGCTCCAAGCCCCTGGAGTGAACAGCCCCTCCCTTTGTCTCTGGGCTCAGGGCGAAGCTCTGAGGTTGGGTCGTGCTCCCCAACCACAGCCATCAGCAGGTACGCCCAGGATCCTGATTCCAGCATATCTGTATGGAAATCATCCCCGTGGTGCCATGCTGCTCCTGGTAACTCATTCCAATATTGGGCACATAAACCCAAGTGATTGCAGGGAACAAACAGAGGTGCATTCCTGCCACAGGAACTGCTGCTGGACTGTCCTCTGAGGGCTGCGACGGGCACAGGGGAGGTTTCCCACCTACTCCTCCTTTTTCAGCCATCCTGTTTTTACAATTTCCCATTTAATACTTTTCCTAATATATTATACGTTGCCTCCCATGTATTTAAACTGTACTTAAAAGCATGCTAAGAACTGGTAATTCTTTAATGGTTGTTCACTTACAAGCGATTGTGGGTCATTACACAATCATTTAAAGGGCATTAATGAGAACCATTTAATGGTTTTAGTAGAATATCATTGTAAGGGACAGGGGAAAAGTTACTGGCTGTAAATTTTTATGACCATTTCTTACAAAACGTATTACTTTAAAGATTTATGTATGTAACAATGAGTACAATAAAAGCCATGCTAAAAATAATTTGAAATCAAAGTAATGCATATAGATAAGGCCCCACTTGCTGCAGTTTTCCATGCAGACAGGAAGGTTTTCCTTCTTTTCTTCTGGAAATCTCTCAACTTGCAGCAAAGATTCAGATCTCCTTTATGAAAAGTCAGAGCATTAAAAAAAAAAAAATGCTCAAGTCCACATTTTAACAAGGCATAAATTGTCCTTTACGGTCTGTATTTTATTTTTACCTTTCACTCATTGTTTTGCATATAAAGTCAGCATTTTCTCACTTTTCCCTCAGATACAGCACAATAAGGCAGCTTTTAAGCAGAATGTGAGGAGAATTACTTCTATAAGGCATCTTGAACTGTACATCCGGCTGGCTTTTTAGAAATGGAAAATAAAGGAGAACTGCGCACACCAAAATTAAAAGGCTATTTCCCCACAAGGAAATTCTTTATTACGATGCTAGACCAGAGCAAACCTTCAAAACTACAGAAACTTATTTTGAAAACTATTCATATGGACGCATTAACCTTATTAAAGTGCTTTAATAACAAAACAGTCATCATATTATGCCTGGTTTTGTCCATTTGTGATTCACGTGGAATATATAATGAGAAAGACAATGCCCTTTTTCCCCAGTATTCTTGCATAAGTAGGAGAATATTTCTAATTAAAAGGCAGAGTTAGTACAGCACATGAATTGAACTCAACCATATCTCTAGAAATGCTGATATTTTTACTGTTTGCATTAAGTAAAGACTGTATTTCTCCCTGAATCTGGCCCAGTACCCATTACCAATAAGATTAAGATTTAAGATAACTTGGTCAAAAGATGGTGAATTATAACTTTTAATTAAAACGTAGAAAATAGTTTCTTTAAAACAAACACGGTAATACTCTCAAGATCATTAATTTTTTATGTAATGAACAACAAAACCAACCTGAATATTTTAAAGTGTGGCACTGCAGAGCCAAGGAGAGGGGATTTTTCAAAACTTCCTGATGGAACAAACACAGGCAATGCAGCTCATCTGCAGCTTGCGTGCCTTTGGAAGCACTGCTGTTCTCTCATGGTGTTAGCCTTGCACTACCTGTCCACAATCCAGTTTACACTCTAACTGGGATGACAAACGGTGCTTGTAGCTTTGTCACCACAACTGTGCCTAACACAGGAGCAGAAGGAAACTGATTTTATTGAAACTGCAAAACACTGGGAGGGAAGTGAAGGGTCTACACAAGCTGGGAACTAAAGTCAAAGGACACATGGGAGGAGTCCAGCCCAACTCCGATGAAATTCCTCGAGCTCTTTCCCTGTATGAGGCATCTCCTCACCCCAGCCTTGAGCTGCCACATCACTCTCCTGAACTCCTGGGAGCAAGAAGCATCATCCAGACCTGACCATGGCACAGCCATAAAACAGGGACTAACAGCACGGGGGTGAGATCAAATCCACTTTTACCTGCGACCCGAACTGGGAGTTAAAACCTGAATTTCTGGAAACAAAAGGCCACTACACTAAAATCAATGGACCATTTTTGTGCTCCTGCTAGTTATTGGCATTCCTCAACACTCCCCATCTTATTTTTCACTGGATATTAATCACTGCTAACTGTATTTTCCCATGCCAATTGTTCACCTCATCAGAACGCAGCACCTGCACTCAGAGCATGGCATTAAGAGATTCATAAAAATCAAGGAATGAAATGGCACGTTGGTTTAGTGTGCCAGCGTTTCACCTCCAGGAATACAGGACAGAGGAAAAAGGGGGAAAAAGTGGTAAAGAGATCAAAAAGCAGAAGTTTAAATGAAGAGAATAACAGGGACACAGAGAGGATGGGAGAAGAGGATGGAGAGGCACAAACATAAATGAAAAAGGAAAAGAAAACCAAAAGTTGGGTGGATGAAAGAATTGCATGAAATTATTTTCTTTATGCACCTGCATACATTTCCATGTGCAGCACGCACTAAAATGAACAGAAAGGTGAAGGCAAAGCACAAATTGTTCACTTTTTTCCTATAGCTCCACTAAAAAAAGGAGGAAATTGAATGCCATAAATATATTCCAACAATAAAGTTATGATTTACAGGAAGAAAAGCAAATAAATTGTGAGTAATGATTTGAGGTTGCAGAGGTCTCCAAACATGACATGATTTTTATTTGTCGTGTGTGTTGCAGTATTTAGAGTCACTGCAGTACATTCAGAGCACACATTCTGCTTAGGTTTTTGGAGCTATTTGGCTTGCACTGAGCTTTTCCCCCTCTCCTATAATCAAATACCAGTATGGGCTGCACAGACACCTCTGTAATTACAATACTGCAAGTACTACAATTGGAAGACAATATGGTTTGTTGCAGTTATTGACTTCACACACACACACACACACACACGAGTGACTCTTCTTCAGAGCATTTTGAATTTAATCATGTTTACTGAGGCTCCTTTGGCCACTCATAAACACAGACAAGTATCTCTACAACTGACCTTGCAGTGGGTAGACTCTTAAGGCTGTTATATCATGGGGTGCAGTGAAAAGAAGATGTTTATGCATAAAATGCACTTTACCTTAAAATTATCTTAGTCCAGTGGGAAACCTCCTACTGTTCATACACACACAGCTTTAACCCATTCCCTTGTCCCTAGAATTATTTCAAACAGCCATTCTATCCAAGGAAGCTATCTACAGTTCTGAGTTTCCTTTGCAGAAACAGTTAACTGAGAACAGGGGGAACATGAAAAAAACAAGGAACTCAAAGAGAATTAATATACTCTGTATTTTCAAGGTATCCAGCTTTAAAACACCTGTGAGTAACTGCTATTTTCAGCTTTCAGTCAAAGCAGCTGCCAATACCCACAGCACAAAGCTGAGGAGTAATTGCACAGACCCTGGCAGAGCCAGAGGGACATTCAGAGCACTGTCAATCAGTTTGGCTCCAATGGTCTGATCCATGACATCCTCAGTGCAGATATGGCCAGTGTCCTGGGAAAGTTATTTGGGACACATCACAGAATGGCTTGAGCTAGAAGAGACCTGAAAGCTCATTCAGCTCCAAGCCCCATCCAGCCTGGCCTTCAGCACCTCCAGGGGGGGCTCTGAGCAACCCATGCCCATGATAGGGGGTGGAACTGGATGGTCTTTAAGGTGCCTTCCAACCCCAAATCCCCTGTGATTTACGATTTTGCCCCTTTCCAATGCCAGCAGCAGACACCAAGTGGTACATAGCTCTGAAGTTCTGGTATAATCTCTCTGCACAATGAAATCGACGGCTTTGACCTGTGTGTGGGTAATTTCACCACACTCACACCTCAGCTTTCTCTGTGCATTCCTCTGCCCACCACACTCTGGGGACATTCAAAGGAAAGCACCAGGAATGGTCTGACAGTAGAATTCAGGTTTGTGACAGGGGCACACGAGCAGTTTCTCTGTGAATCACTGACACAGCCCTGCCAGCTCACCTTGAAGGTGTAACTGACAGAACTGATGAGCTGGGTTGTTTTTCACCAACCCAGGAGCACATTTCTAAGCTATGACACAAGCAGGGTATTCTATGAAACAAGTTGGGAAGCAGAAACTTCCCAGCTTCAATCCCTGCCCGAGTGCAGCGAGTCCCTGAAGGATTTACCTCTCCACTTTCCATTCCCCATGTGTCACTGGAGAATAACAGCACTTACCTACTTCACAGCAAGGCTCTTGTGAGAGCTAATTAATGTTTGTTGCACAACACTTTGAATTTGTAAAATGTCATTTAAGTGATAAGTATTGTTGCCATTATCATCAGCGCTGTCCTGGGTACCGCAGACATGCGAAGGCGGCTGCTCGAAGAGCTACTTAATACATTAAGGACAAGGAGCAAAGTGGAAAAAGCATCAAATCCTTTTCATTTTCTTAAGAACAACAAGTGCTTAAAAAAATAAAGTGGTTGACAACATCTGCTTGCCCTGAAGATTTCTTTTTAGGGTCTGTTCTCTGCCACACTCACTGACTCATCCCCAAAGCAGCTGCTGCAACTGGTTGTCAGTGTGTGATGGCAGTGGGACCCCCCTCACTGGGAGCTGCCTGAGACTGGGATGCTGCGTAGGTGCAGTTTAATAAGCCTGTTTTTCCCCAGCTTCCCTTCCTGTGCCACCTCATTTCCCTTTTTAATTTGGTTTCCCCCTTTCCAGGCAGCAGAGGTAAGGTCGTCAGCCAATGATGTAATAAGCCAGTTAGGAACGTGCTGCAAAATGCACCACATGAGATAATAACTATATTTAGCTTTAAAATTTCAACATGAATTATATTTCAAAAAATCTACTTATATGACTCCTTTTGTGGATAAATTAAAAACTATTTTAAGCATTCAAACCGGTTGGGGAAAAAAAAAAGAGAAAAAAGGCTTAAATTATGTCCAAAAGGTAAGGACATGATTCAGTACACAAGGAGAGAGACCCCGAGGGTTTATCCCCTTTCAAAGGGCAGGGATTTCTAGAAAAATCCATTAGTTTTAACCCTGGGACAGATGCATACCCAGTCTGGACCTGCTCCCCTCCAGCTCAGCACACTCTGAGCCACTGAACCTGCAGAAATAAGCAGGAACCAGCTCCAGTGAGCCAGATATTTACATCCAGAGCACTGGGAAATGGGGTTGCCCCACACTGCTTGTGTCCTGCTCCATATTTGAGTGCCCCAAACCTATTAGGAGCTATGAGATTTATACCATGAAGTTCATGTGCCTTGCTATAACTCACATTCAAAAGTTGCCTTGCAGCTCCTTCCCCTTGGCCTGCTCTTCCATTATGTCCAAATTAATAAAGCCTATAACCTGTGCTTTCCTATGATGAAGAAAATGAAGGAATGAGGGGTGGGGAGGAAGGAAAGAATGATGACAACAACAACAAAATCAACACTAAGTGACAATATTTCTGAACTGCTGCAATTGCCTGAAAAATTTTGGCTTAATGCATTTATGATATTGCATGCTAAAGACAAAAGACTGTTTTTTCTTATTTTTGACTTCTCAAATAAGTGCCTCAGCAAGAGATCACCACAGGCAAACTACAGAGGGCCCCAAGTAGGATCTTCTCTGCTAAACCCTCAGTGCTACTACAAAGCATAGACAAAAGTGTAAGTAAATAAACAGATACCAGGACATAAATCACAGATTAACTTAACACTTGTGAAAATAGCCCTTATAAATGTTAAACACTCAGCACAGAGGGCTGACACCAGTGGAACACAGGTGGGCTGGGCTGCCACCCCATCAGCAGAATTCAAGTCCCCTTGAAGCCAACATGTGGAATTTTCCTTCCAGGTAATAAACTACTCAAGGGGAATGAAGACTCCAGAAACACAAAGTGCATCACGGAATGCAAATTACTGAGGGAAACTTCCCGAGGTAGGTTCTCTGCCCCTTCAGAAGAGGGTACTAAAAAGCTGGAGTGGAGGAAGAGTTGGGTGTGTGAGCCAAGACACCAAGAAACGAGCAGGAGCAAGAAGGGGAGAGGTAGGAGGGGAGGAGGGGTGTGTGACACACTCAGTGTCTTCAGAGGAACGGCCTCACCCCCCCAGCACCAAGTGCAGCAGCCCCAGCCTTTATTTACTATATATGCACATATCTTTGACCTATATTTTGAGAGCCATTAAGAACCCAGAATAAGGACAAACAAAAGAAGAGGGGGTGGTGGTTGTTGTTGGGTTTTTCCTCTTCCCTTTTGTGTTAAATAGCACAGCCTCAAGCCATTCCTTGCAGCTGCAAACATGTTCAAATGAGGCTTTCAAAGGCTGGAGGCTGAACTCTCCCGGGTGGACTCCCTTGTAATCATTAGGCTAAGCAGAAACACAAAATTGCTGTAAACAACAAACTTATAAAAGGGAATGTTAAATATCATGCCACCAAGTCAACAGGAAACTGAAGCTGTGTGATACACAAGTCATGGTCACGAGGCACACTGTGCGCACATCAAAATAGAACTTGGGTTTCTTCTGTTTATTCTTCTGTGCTTATTACTTTGTGTGAGAATGAAAGGCAGTAGAAGAGAGGCAAGACAACAGACGGTTGTGGTAACAGCAATGCTTTCAACTGCCTTTGGCCCTCCTAACAGCATCAGGGACAAAAAGAAAATCATACACTGCAAGTTTATTAAGTAAAAAAGGAGGCGAGAACTCCCAAAGACAGCAAACCCCAGAAGGAGCCGATTCTGTATTGAACAGTCACTGACTTAGCTTGAAAGATGGATCTTTTCCACGTGCTAAGACCCTGAAGAGCACAGCCCTCTAGCAGGCAATAATCAGGTGTGGCATCCCTGCCTGACTACAAATCCTTCCCAAATTAGTGTTGGACCAGCTCGCCACTTTTGCCCCAAACAGGTGAAACCTGCTGCAGGTGCCCCTGCACACCTTGGCTGCTTCACAGAACCAAGGGAGGGACCTTCTCTTTCTGGAACTAAATGTACAACTCGATGTTTGCGACCTGTGGCCAAAATAAAGGCAAAAGAACCACGCACTCCCACCAGTGCATCTCTGTACCTCAGATGTACAGTGATTCCCATCAGAGTTGTTCCCAGTGACACGAGAGCCAAAGTGCATGCAATGAAAGAGTTCTCAAAGAATGCCCACAACCAACAGAACACGCTCCATTTGAACTCTCCAATGCCTTCAGCTAAGAACATTGTCAGCTCCTGCAATCCCCATTAAAAATATATTCATTTAGAAGCAAACAGACGAAATTAGAATAAACACACTGCTTGCAAAAACACTGCTTTATAAACAGGGTTTTACTGAAAACACTTGTGTTCCAACTATAACACTTTCCTTTACAACTGTACACTCTGAATAATAACTGGGCTTAAAGAGCTTCCCCACTTTGTTGCATCCAGGTGTGGCAGTTCTGACTTCTCAGGCAAACTGCACTTAACCTGTGGAAAACAAGATAAACTCCCACTTCATGTACTGCCTGGCAGAAGGAGAGGAACTGGTGGCTAAAAGGACTTTGATGAATTAAGTTTTCACTACAGGTGTCACTTTACAGCGAGCTGCCTGCCTTGCTTCAGTTCTCTGGGTATTCCTGCTCAACACACTCACTAATATCATTTAATGCCAATCTAATTCACTTGGCACTGCCCCCCACGGCTCTGGCTGGAAGGAGGACTTCTAACATTTACAGGCCCCTGTTCCCAAGCACGGACCCAAGTGGAAGCAGCTCTTCTCCTGCCTTGGTGTGGAGCTCTGGCTGGCACCTTGACCACAGCTGCAGCACGTCTGTGCTGCTCCTTAAAGAGGCCAAAATACCAGCATAGTTCAAACCAACAAGGTTCTCATCTGTTCCTGATCTGTCCCGGGGCTCCTGTGGCTTGTAAGAAGTAATTCCTTTTGTTCAGTTTTAAGCGTTACTTAATGCATGTGTTGTGTGCTTTAAAAATTAATAATTTTGTGGTAAAAATCACAGCACATGAGTTTCCCACTTTACCTCCAGTATTCCTGTGACTCTGGAGAGAGAACTCCTCCTTCCTTCCTTTCCACACACATCAGCCTTCAGAAAGGTGAAAATGACAGGTAGAGCTTCATGTTTACATCCACACAGCTCCTTTTGGGGAGTGAAACTCCGGGTATTTATCAGGCCCTACAATAGTAACAAACTCCAGGCACAACCCGTCTTCCCACAGCAAAACACCCTGTCACTGGGATTTGGGATCACTATGGCCATGGCCTTCCAAAAATAGGGCCTTAAAATGGTAAATGCAAAAAGGAGTTAACAGCACTTGAACCTTTAAGGTGAAATTTCAGCTGAACTCCTAAATTTTTCCCTCCACAGAAGGGGGTTTAGGCTAATTTTGAAAGGCAGATCTGCTCCAAAGAGCAAAAAAGCTGCTGTAATGCTGAAAGAAAATCTGACAGCCATCAGTGTCACTGCTGACCTGTCTCAGGAGCCCAGCAGAGGTGAGGAGGGGATGGCACCAAGCACCACACCCACCAGAGCCCAGATTCCTTCCCCATTTCCCCCCTCCCCAGTGCCAGCCACCACAGGTGAGTCTCTGCCCAGAGAGCCACGTCCTGAGAGGGAACAGTTAAACCCAAACCTCATCCTTTGCTGGATGCATTCCAAGCCAAGCCCCAATTCTCTGTGTTTTGACGGTTTGTGATGTAAAATAGAACACACAGACAGTAGAAACACAATCAAAGCCTTTGCTACTTGAGGCTCTGGAAGTCTTTCCTATTTATAAATAGTAAAAACGTATGTTTATGTAAAGGGAAACACTGATTTACTAGAACTGATTGCTTCACAGTCTAATTACTTTTCAACTGGCTGTTCCAAATTAAGATGTCATTGATGGCTTTTTGTGATATATTTCATTTTAAGCAAATTTATTCTATAATAGAGCACATCATAATGGAAAGCAGAGTTTCCACTCTTCCCTCCTCTTTGTAGCCTGATATCTTGACAAGTAAATTAAATTTAGCAGTTAAAATGCTTCCATTAGTAATTTTATTAAGTTAATTAAGGAATCTCTCTTTCTGAATTTTAACTACATTCATTTCAGCACAACCTTGATTTTCTTTTTTTTAATTCCATATATTTAGTAACCATGATGTTTTCTAGGACAAACAACTGCCTATAGAACATTCTTGAGACTATGACAAACTTAAATAAGAAAAAAAAAAACACAGAAATTTTAAAATAACAGAACACAATTTCTTCCCTTTAAATTCGTTTGCTCTACAAATAAAGTGAGACTCTCCTACTGAAATCCTGGGACAGTGATTGCTGTGAGCAATTCCAAACTGCAAGCCACAGCAGAAACTGCACACCTAGAACAGCCCTTCTCTGGAGAACAGGCCAAGATGTGCAAACCAGTGTCAACCAAATGAGAATTATCTGAGCCCTCACCTGTTGCTTAGGCCAAATTCATAACTCCTGGGTCATGGAAACTCTACATCTCATAAATAATGCCTTAACTTCCCCTTACCTTTTCCCTCTTTCAACACAGAAAAGGCATGGATATAATCAAATATTAGGAGAGCAACTCTTCCCTGTCCTATCCCTCCTTCCTTCCTGAAATGTGGTACTACAAGAAATCCCCCCAAGATTTTCAATTGTCTCCAAAGCCAAGAACTCTGGGTAACTTATATCCCAACCAAATTCATATATTGTAAACATGAACTAATAAAGTGCTTTATTTTGCCAGTCGCCACCACTGCAGCACACAAGAAACCTCTGATAGTAAAAAAAAAAAATCTAATTTATCTCCTCACCTAAAGGAAGGGGATTTTTCAATAAATAGTCAAACATTTAATTTGCTCCAGGACCGGGGCCAAACTAATGATAATGTCCACTTGACATTCCATGCTCTGCTGAAAAGAAACGCCTGTGAGAAGTAAAATACGATTATTTCCACCCAAACAGTGAGCACAGGGAAGGCTGACGCTGATTGTGCATGACAAGGCCACCCAGGGGCACAGCTCAGCACGGGCACATTAACATGGACAGATGTAGCTGTGCTCCCTATCACAGCCAAACATGCTCCATGTGAAGGCATAAACAGTTGGGAAGGGGGAATTATTTGCTGTACCAAAGATCAGCTCATACAGGTATGGGGGGGGGGGTGGAAATAATGGCAATATGGAAGTGGGCAGAAATTCAGAGCTCATTGAGCCCACCTGATCTTCAGAGAGGGCAGGCAACACCCTGAGCACTGGAAAAGCTTGGGGGAAGGATGGGTTGGGAGCAGAAGGGAGGAAAACCACGTGGGGGGAGCAACTGTGTAAGGCTCTGACATTGAATCAACCTCGTGGCTGTGAACTACTTGGATTCCTTCTTCCCTCCAGGACCGCCCAGCCTTGTTCACAAGAGCTTTCTTTGCAGCACACAGAGGGCACAACAGGCCAAGGCCAGGAAAAACTGCGAGTCTGAATCACGGCAACACAGGCCATCTCTGGGCTGCACACAGGAGCAGTGATAAAACAGACTATTCCAACTCGTGCTCACGCTGCACGGGTGGGGAGTTGCCTGTCCAGAGGCTGGTCCTGCTCCACAAGGCAGCTCCAAAAGCACGGGGTGCCTTTTGCCAAGTGTTTTGGCTGACAGATGGGAGCGAGGTCAAAACACGGCAGAGTTTCTCTCCAAACAAGAGCAAACACAGTGAACGGGGTGGGTTTTTATTAGCAATGGCCAGAGGACTCGGGATGAAACTTTTCCTAGGATAAATGATGTTTTGTTATAAAATTTATACCTTGCAATTTATTTCTGCAGAAACAGAAAAGCCTCAGACAAATTTTCCAGTGAGAAAACATGAACAAACCTCATCAGTTTGAATCAAAATGTTTTGTTTCACATTCATCAATTAAAAGATTTTTGGGGTGGTTCCCCCCCAATTAAAAATGGGACATACTACATTTAGAGCAAGATTCCACTCACAGAATAAAAAACTAAAAGCTCTCTAAGTCTGTTTGTCCTATATCAAGCACAATTAATCAATCATTCATGATGTATCACTGGCACTAAAAATAGTAAAGCAAAAGTTTGAGCAGTGACTAAATTCCTTAACATTGTTTTTTTAAAACTAAATATTTTTAATATTACGCACATATACAAGTTTGCAGAACCAACCAGCCTCCTCATCCCCAACATTTAACATCAATTAATTACCTTCTGAATCTTAAAATTGAGTTGACTCACAAATAACAGCGACCAAGATATGATACAGAAGTTCTCAATAAATTTGTCCAGGTAGTAAAATAACAAAACAAACAAGCATAAATAGTCTCCACAAAGTGATTTTAGAAGCAGACCTGACCAACTTCAGTATATCCACTACCCAACTGTTGTGGAAATATCCTGTACCATCGCTTTAAGCAGTGAGCAAAGCTTCCAGAACTGATGATATGGGCACAAAGAGTTTTATGGGGAAAACATAACAACCCTTGGAAAAACAAACAAACAACAACCCAAAACAACCAAAAATCCCAACCTTAAACATGCAGAGCCCTGATTTTCCTCATTTTTAATCATATTTTCTGCTTTAGGGTAGCTCACCACCCCTTTGTCACATAGTAAGGGACAGCATGAGACACTTTAAAGTCTCCTTCCCATCAGGCTTCCAGGATCTGTGAGCAGGACATTAAACCACAAAGGGAGGGATGCAGATTTTCATCATGGGGGGAACAGCCAAACATTACCTCCAACACGAGGGGAAAGCAGGGATGTGCCAGCAATTTCCAGGATCACCCACCTCAGACTCTGCCACCTGTACTGTCAGTAACAGGGCCCAAAGAAATGGGGTGTGAACTGTGGGTCCCTCCTTCCACCTGCAGCTCCCCCCAACACATCATCTATCAAGTGATACTCAGAACAACTTAAAAGTTTCTGCTGGCTTTGAGTTTTCCTCCCATAAATCCACAGATTAAAGACTATGTGAACAAATAAAACTGCTGAAAACAGACTCCATTTCTAACTTCTCTACTACAAACCCCCAGGAACAAAGCTGGAGAGGATCAGGAGAGGTTCCAGAGTCCATCCCTGGGCTCTGGAACAGGTTCAGGTGTATTTGTGGGAGTTCTAAGCAGGTGTTTTTCCACCCTGTTATTTAACACCTCTAATTGCAAGGTTACACAATCACCCTCAGCAGCCCATCCTCATGGTTAGAGTTTACATCTACACTAAAAATAATTAAAAAAAAGAAATCAACCTTGCTAATAATCAAGTCAGTTATTTCTTGCTCAGCACTCGGTGACTGTGGAGAAGAACTGCCTTGTAACCTTTTGTATTTTAAGCCTGTTCAAGTGCCTCTCACAGACTAATTCCTTCTAAGCTAAACACGCACTTATTTTGACCAGAATTCCTCCTTCCAACACACCTAGAAGGGCCCAGAAGGCCCACAGTTCTCCCCTCTGCACTGGAGCTCCCCTGACTCTCCCCAGAACAGTCCAGAAGAAAGCACCCATTGCCCCCAGTTTGCAGTCTGAAAATTGGGACCAAGCTGGCCTTTGCAGCCAGTCGCGCCCCCTCTCCTTCTCCGCTCTCACACCATGGCAATTTCCTTCCCTCCCTCCTTCCATCAGCTACAATCCCAAAGCAGGGTTTCTCTGCCCAGTCCCACAGAACCTAACACACAGCACTGCCTCAGCTGAAAGCACCTTTTAGCATTTCATACAAAAAAAGAAGAGAGATGAGCTTTACTAAGCAATTGTTTTCCTGCCCAAATGCTAAAACACGCACACAACTTCTGAAGGCATCAGAAACCAAATTAATATCCTTCGTTGGTTGTGGAAATACAGAACTCCTCCTTAGCTGTCTTTGAACGTCTGAGAAATATATTTTTTTTCTTTCATTAAAAATACACATATTTAACTCGATGGCTTTTACTGATGCGCACTTAATTTACAAAGCAAAAGGTGAGAAACACCTCCTGATTGAAATTTCAGAGACAGCCAAAAGCTGTGAAGCAAGAACTTTATTCAGAGCACCTGGCGGGTGCCTCAGCCTGTGGGAGGGTCTGAGCACACCCCAGGGCTGGGGATCACACCTTTACAGGTTCTGACATTTGCATGAACGCCCCTCTGGGAAGCCAACCCCTCCCAGCTGGGGCTTCGCTCCCTGTCCTTCAGCGGTGAGAATTCCTGGATAATTGGATTTCACTGGCTCCCCTCTGGGGAGTTGCCCTGTCTTGGAGGCAAACTCCTCCTGGCTCCGTCCCACACCGCTCCTCAAAAGGAGAACATTTGGGTGCTGAACCCTGATTGATCACTTTTAGGTGGGAAAAGCCACTATGGCTTTGCTGGAATTTCCCTTCCTTAAAAGGAAAGATGTGAATGCCCAACTCCCACTGGCTGCCCCAGAAGGGACAGCCACTTCCGCCTTGTCCAAATTGACTAACTGTTCTGGAAATGTAAAGTTTTAAACACCTGTGAATCCTTATCCGAATCCCTATCCCGGCTGCCGAGCTCCCTTGGCAATGGGACCAGAGGGGACCCTTTGCCCGACGTGCTTTTTGCCTTGCCTGGTTTATACCCCCAGCACCCCAAAAACTGTCCACACACAAAATGGCACCCAGGGAGTTCCCCCCCAAAATGGTGCCCGAGTGGCCGCACACACACTCAAAATGGCGCCCGGGGGGGCCCCACACACACTCAAAATGGCGCCCGGGTGGACCACACACACACACACACAAAATGGCGCCTGGGAGGGCCCCACACTCACACACTCAAAATGGCGCCCGGGTGGCCCAACACACACACAAAAAATGGCGCCGGACACCCCATAAACTATACACACACACAAAATGGTGCCCGGGCAGCCCCCCTCGCCTCCCCCAAATGGCCCCCAGGCAACCCATAAACTGCCTAGACACAAAATGACGCCTTCGTGGCTCAACACACACAAAATGGTACCCGGACACCTCATAAACTACACACACAAAATGGCGCCCGGGGGGCCCCACCACACTCACACACAAAATGGCGCCCGGGGGGCCCCACCACGCACACACACACAAAATGGCACCCAGGCAGCCCAACACAAACTGGCCCCCGGCTGTCTTGTCTGCCCACCTTTCCTCTGCTTGTAATAAACCCATTTTTTATCCCTCACAAAACCACACAAACCCAGTAGAGGTCTTTCAACAATGTGCCCCACACAGAGCAGAGCTGCCAATCAGTCCTGTAAAAGTTCCATGTCGGATATAAACTCACCTTTGGAGAGGAGCCTCCGTGTTCTCCACACGCGGATCCATGGGCAGCAGACAAAGGATCCCACAGGATCCCTCAGAACCAGCTGAAGGGAACCCGAACCCCAAATCCAGCCTTCCACGCTTCGAGTTGTAGAAAATCAAGGAGCTGAACTTTACAGGGTGATTTTAAATAAATCACAACGAATTCCATGCCCAAACGCACGGGATAAATTCAGACACCCAGTTAAAGAGCCGCTCCCCGCTGGGAAGGGCTGGGAATGCTCCCTGCATGGGGTCAGGGCAGCCTGTGGTGCCCAGGGTGCCCCAGCTGCTCCCAGTTGCTCCCAGCAGCGGGACTGGCCGTCCCCAACAAGGGCCACCTGTTCAACACACCTGAATCAACTGACACTCAAAATTAAACAGGGTTTTCAGGTGGGTTTGGGTTTTTCCTTTGTCAAAAGTAACGGTTTTTCCAAAGGGTTTCCAAGGAGAACTTTCCAGAGTACTGACCTGGAACAAAACCAGCCCTAATGTGATAACTGGAGATGGGAACCATTCAGTTCAAAACACGTGACACAACTGGAAATTAGTGCTTTTTCTCCCAAACTCTCTCTCCTGGATACAATGCCCTGTTCACCTCCAGTGCAAACCCACCCTAAATGGGAGCACAGAATGCTTTAACCCAGTGAGCACCCATGGAAGGGGAGGGAACACCAAATTAATTCTCATTTCATTTACCCCATCTAAACAGAAATGTTGCATGAGCTGCCAACTTCTTTCTTAGAGATCTTCCTTTCTATTCCAATTTTATCCTGCCAGCAAGTACAAACAGCACACTGATGTTTGGAGATTTTATCTCCTAACATCAAATAAATACATTTCTAGGCCAGAAGGGACCTGACTGGACTCCAGCCCGAACTTTCCCCAGCACTGGGGCCAGGATTTCACCCATTTCTCATCTGCTTGGCTGGATTGTCCCTGCTTTACGTAATACTCTTGAAATTTTTCCCATCAAAACCAACCCCAAAAAGTGCTGCTAAGTAACTCAGAAAACCCGTTTGCGAAGATCCAAACTTTCCAAACCTCACATGCAAACTGCCGTTAAAGAAAAGCACAACTCTCCTATTACTAATCCAAGTCTGAAAGAGTCTCCCTGAAAACGAGGGTGACACACAGGGATGACTTTAGGGTCGGAGGGGGAGGATTTTTTCCTTCTCATGTTTTCCACTGTTATTCTTGTACAAGAGGAAACGCCTCGTGTCAAACAGAGCCTGTAAGTCCAACAATAACGCAAATAACAACCCAGAAACCGTTTACTGAGTTTATTATTTAGAATTTATGAATATTCAGGACACCTGTACATGAGCAGGTCAGATGGCACCTGACAGAGTCGTAACTCTCCCAGACCTTTGGAGGCTGATGAAACACAGCCAGTTCCACAAAACCTGGTGGGCTTGGCCCTTCAGTTCGAAGGGGATGAGTCTGAGGAGCTGTGAACACAACTGGAGATGGACAGGCTGTGGCCATGGATCCCTCTGGGACACATATGGGTGCTGGAATTATGGCTCTAATGGAATTGTCAATATTTATTCTGTTACTGGGAGCTTGAAAACCCTGTGTAATGAACTAGACAGTAACAAAGAAAATAAAAATACTTTAAAAGCTCCAGTATGAGGAAATGGTAATTGGTCCAGGCTTCATGTCCATGATGAAATGCAGAGGGACAGCATTACCGTGGAGCAGCATTAGGACAATCAGGGCACTGATGTTTTGTTAGATCTTCTGTAATTATCAGTTGGAATTGGGGGTTTGCTTTACCCGCAGAGATATCTTGGCATGTACCACATGAAATGGCCAAAAGTGCAAAGGTTTAAAATAATTTGGTGCTGAAATACCCCGTATTACCAGGAAGGATGAATTCACAGCCCACAGCTTGCTGTGCCCTCAGCCCCTGTTCACAGCAGACCCACACAAAGGGGTGCAGCAGTTCCACAGCACCAGAACCTTTGCGCAGGGACTGAGGCATTTGGGGTTATTTTGGGGCACCTATATTTCCTTCTAATTGATGTGACCAAGGTGCTGCTGTGTGCTCCTCACAGGACGTGTAAACATACAAAAATCCAAAGAGAGCACCAGTTCCTGCAATGAATTCATTTCCATGGGGAAGGCAGGCAATGCAGCACTGCAGAGCTGAAATCTTTACCTGTTTGCTGAGACCAACTCAAGCAGAATCCCAGACACAGCACAAATAGGAAGGTAATTTCCTCAGCCTACTGTTGTGAAATTTAGTAAAAAATACTTTCCCCCACCCCCAAGGAGACTAAAGATTTGATTTGCCCACCCCGGTGGATGAGGGGAAGAATCAAGATGGATGGTTTCACCTGCACACCTTTAATAACAACACCTCGCTCTGGCAGATCCCACAGCACTCCTGGAGAGCTTTTAAAACGTGGGGAAAGTGTGATGGGAGAGGATTTGCCTTTGTCCCAGCCTGCTGGTGGGACAGCAGCAGGCCCAGCATCCTGAACCCCGGCCAAGGGCTCCATTTGTGAGATTACAGACAAAAACAGAAACCTAATCGAGATAACAGACCATTTTGCAGACAGATAACCCCCGTGGCTGCAGGTCCTTTTAGGCCTTGGACAGACACATAAAGTGATGGGGATTTGATACAGGGTCATATTTGAGCAGCAGGGCTGCTGGTGGCCAGTTACAGCTCCAAAGGGGAGCCAGAGGGCCATTTGGTCTTCCCAGTGACAACTTCATGCAGGTCTTTTGTTTCAGCCCAAGCACCCAGTGCTTATTTGCAGGGTGCTACTCACAGGTTACACACGGCATTAGCTCCCAGAATGCACATCCAAGAACAGGGGGTGACAAATGGGATGCAATTCCCCTTTGCTGCATGTGGAGTGTTTGAGTATGAACACTGCCCTTGTGCCTTCTCATTCAATACAGAATTTACAGACCTGGGTACAGATCTGTAATCCTTATGAGGATGGTCATTTGCTGTTGGGAAGAGGGATGGGGACGTGACCACCTCTGTGCTCAGCAGAGGACACGGACAGCTGCCTTCCTCCCATGGAGAAGAAAGAAACTGCAGAAACCTGGGCCTCAGCTACAGCACCTTCACCTGCCATCTCCTTACACCTCTTCCCTTGAGTAGTTTATCCCCGTGCTAAACCCTCCTCCAACACGAATGCTGATTTAAAGCCAAAATCTGGGCCGTGCTGGTTTCAGAGCAGTGACTTTACTCTTCTGAATGTAAAAGGCAGGACGAGTTTGATGCCTCACCATGTCTAAAGTCTGAGCCACTGTCATTTGCGGAGGAAATCCAGTTATACCAAGTTTTTGGGATGGTTCATTATTCAGCACAACATATTAATCAATGTAAATATGATCAGTGCAGAGGGAGAGCTCTGCCAGGCAGCTGAAGGTGACTTTGAAGCAGTGTCCTTCCTGGATGAAGATGTACCAAACAACCACTAAGAGGTGGCAAGGAAAGTAACAAGGAAAGTCAACAGCAGCTAAAAATGTCACGGATTTTAAGGATGTTTCCAAGGGTCAGGACAAAGACTTTGACACTGCAGCATCTGCCTGCTATTACTGGCATCATCACCACTGAAAATTCAAAGTAAGATATCCTCCTGTCACCAACAACACAGTCCTATTCTTGAAAATCATTCAAAAACCCCCAACTGGGCATTTGTAGCTCCTGCTGAGACGGAAAAATGCCACTAGGAATATAACAATTAAAATTTAAAAAGCATAAAAGAAATAAAAGGCACATTTATGGGAATTTTTCAGAAAACCCTATTGTCTATCACTTGTGTCTATATCATGTCTATTATAATAACACCTGTCCCACATGTAAATACAAAATAATTCCATATTTAGCAGCCATGTCAGCACTAGATTTAGTGAAAAGAACAATGTCCTTAGATTTGCCCACATTTCCTACAGACTCATTTAAAGCAGAGCAGCAAGAATATATTATTTGCAGTTCTATTACTGAGTTTTGACTCCAGTAAACCATTATTGCAGAGGCAATGGTGTGCCCAGCAAAGACACAGTGCTATGGCACAGTCCAACTGCACCTCCCATATCCACTCAGATTTACTCTGCCATGAAATGCACTGCATTCACGCCAAGCTTTGTTTTAAGGACACACAGAAACAAAATGTAAATGTGGTTTATCAGCTTGTGATTAAGGATGTTGTTCCAGGCCTCCACATTAGAAATGCAGTCTGGAGTTTCAGTGAGAACATGACTCCAAATTCAGGTGAAACCACTTTCTTTGCTTAGAACTTCAATGCCTTCAAATGAATGAAATAAGGAAATACTCAGCACAGTAAAACTCCCGCTGTGAGCTCACTTCTGAAACCCAAAGACTGGCTTCTCTCAGGGTGCCACATAAAGAACAACTTTCATAAAAGGTTGTTGATATAAAATATAACAGATATGATGAATTAGCAGAGGTGGGAGAAAGCTTTGAGTACAGAGAAAGGAGCTCCAATACACTTATAAAAAGTGTTTTACATGGAAACAAAAAATTTGCTGAAAGGCTGTGGATATCAGTTTAATGCAATGCAATTACTTTCTGCCCTGTGTGATTTTGTGAGCATTTTAAACAGCCAGGTGTGAATCCAGCAGAAGGGCTGATGGTTTATTTTTGCTTATTTATTTTACTGCAGGAGGAGGAATTACCATTGGTCTAATTGATGAAATTGAAAGAGCTACATCACAAGGAAGATGTGAGTTAAAGATCAGAGTGTGAGTGAAGCTAGAGAAGTCACTTGGGAGCAGGGGGATGGTGCCAGACCCGAGTCAGCCACATTCACACAGCCCGGGCTCCTCTCAGGCCGTATGCTATTGCCCTGTCTGATTGGCTTTGTCTTGAGACACCCCAAACAACAGGAACCACTGGGCAGTGAGGAGAAAGGAGTCCAAAATGAGAGGGCTGTGAAAGGACAGAGGTAAGAACTCAGCTGGGGAAAGGATGGTGAGCACAGAGTGGTGTGTGAGACACACAAATGCAAACCCTGAGAGAGAGGAGGGCAGGCACCCTTTTAGAACTTCTTTAAGAGCGCTTTTACAGGAACAGATGAAATTGTCCATGAAGTATTCTTGTGTTTAAGTTCACAGGCTCAAAAATCTAAGCAACTGGGATGATAATATATCCGCTTAATCTGGTATGCATTTACAAAAATCTATGCAAATCTCTCTAAAGTCTGAGTTGTTTTCCCAAAGAAACAAGACTTAGCTCCTTTTCGTCTCTCCTAAATGTTTTGTGCCAACAGGCCAGCATGCATGAGCAACCCAGTAATGATAAACCAGTCAGCCCACATGGTGGGGGGAGGAAGGCAAAGAACACAGATTTTAAGTTTCTAAGGAAAACTAAGGAAAACAGTCCATTTGCCCAAAAAAGAGCTACAAATTCTCTCAAAAGGTTTGCAGCCCAGCAGCTGCTCTCTGGCATTTCCCACTGCCCGCTTGCATCGTTCCCCAGCGAAAACCTGCCCTGTTCAAACCTTTCCCTTTCCCTCAGAACTCCCACCAGCAAGAACCCCTCTCCCCATGGATGCTGTGGGTGAGCCAGGGCTGGAATTCTGAATCAGGGGTAAATCTCAGAGCACCAGAGCGGAAGGCCAAGGAATGTTATCTGTGATTCCAAAGGTTTTGCAGCAGCTCCTTCGGAACACTGTGCAAAATCCGTATGAAGCTGGCGCTTCATCCTTCCACTCTCTGCTAGAAACGACCTGGTTTCAGGGCAAAACAAAGCACAAACAAGAGCTCTGGATCCAGGTTTCCCCAAAGGGGCTCTCTGCTTGCCCAGAGGGTTCATGAACTTCTCCCGACGTTCTGGTTTGGGTCGGCAGGGAAAGCATGAGGCTTGGCTGGGCTGGTGCAGTGAGTGTGCACAGCACTGGCATAAGGACCAGCACCAGCAGGGAACAGTGGGTGCAAGAGGGGAAAAAGAGAAGGCAAACTGAAGGAGAAAATGCTTATTTCCCAACCATGGCAATTCAAATGCTCTGATAAGGAACTGGGTTTGTTTTCTCCATCCTTCCTTTTCTGGGGAAGTGCAGGGCCTGAGCTTTGTAACAAGATTTTCTGCTCCCTTTAGAACTTGCCTCCAGCAGCATAAACACTGGTGCCTGTGTGCCAGGGAGGAACAAACAGCACAGCTCTTGTGCTTAAACAGACCGTGCTGAATCCTTGGCCCTCCCTCGGTGGCATGACCAGTGGGTTCAGGAACGCCCTCTTTGGGCAGCGTGAGACCTGGGTTGTTGTTGGGGGAACTCTGGCTCGATGGCTCCATCCATCTAAGTAACTGAAATTAAAGTGCACGGAAATGAGAAACATATGCAGTCTCCAGACTCATACTTTCAGGATAAGCAGGAACTTTTCATGTCCCTCTGAGCTGTTCAGGCACTCACAGGTGCCCTGTGTCCCATCAGCCAAACGGGAGGGTCCCCTGACCCTTCCTGGGAAAGGGGAAGGGGGTTCCTGCCTCCAGTAAAAACACTGCACTTCCAAAGGCTGCCCAAGGACATTCATTATGTACCTTTCCCCAGCCCAGAAGGCCACCCAAATGTCAGAGTTAGGGGTGCCCCCTGAAAAGGATGCATTTTAGCACATAGTTGTTGTGCAGCCAGGCACACCCTCACTGCAAATTATATTTTATACTTCTTGGGTTATCAAGTGAAAACGAAATTGAGAGGAGATGTAAGCCTGTGTGTGAAATAAATTACTGGGATAAAAAGAGGGGGGAAAAAAAGGAGCCTGATTCACTTTATAAGCTATTAATAACTGGCTTTTGCAAACATCATTAGCAGGTAAACTCCTGTTATAATGCTTTTTGCAGTCTTATGAATCTCAGTGTAAAACAAGCAGAACAAGTATAGAATTATCATAGTGGCTCAGTATTACTCTGTCAATGGACATTGACATCTCCCAGTTAAAAAAATAATAATAATATACAAATTTCTGACCATGAGTGTGGATAGAAATATTCAAATTTAAGGACTTTTTATGATGGTTCAAGAGCAAGCTAAGCTGTTTTGATAATAAACATGTCAATGCTTGGATGGGAGCGACAAGATGTTTTTGGGTGATGAGAGATTCATACACACAGAAAAGTTACAATTTATTTTAAAACCTGTGGAATACCCAGTGATTTTATGTAGAGATGAGGTAGAAAGAAAGAAAATCAATGGTAATTTATTCTCCTTTTCTCAGTTTTCATTAGGTTTCTGTTTTTCAGGACAGTGTTCCTGTACGTGGTTTTCAAACCTCATGTTCACTGCCTCATCAATCCCAGTCTGTGTCACCAATCCCAGTCCGCCTCCCCAATCCCAGTCTGCCTCCCCAATCCCAGTCTGCCTCCCCAGTCCCACTCCATTCTGCTGAGCTGGCAGCCAGCTCAGAGCCAAGGTCTTCTGAGACCCCAACCCAGCTCTGGTGTTCCCATTCCCTGGGGAATGGGACATGACAATGTGTGCTTTCCACCCAGATCCACTGAGTTTCAAGCTGTCCTGTACATTACAACTGATGGTGTATGATAGGCACAGTCATACACTTTGCTCCCTAAACCAAAAAGGAGCAAAATTACCCTAAAATTAAAAATAGACAACTGAGGCTGCTGAGCTGAGTAGCATCACTCTGACAGTTTTCTTAATAATTAATTAATTAATTAAGAATTAAACAGGTAAACACACATTTCTTGTGTGCAGATCTTAATGTTCGGCAGCACATCCTTCCTCCCTCCTCAACTTGTCAGGAGGCCCTGCCTTCCTCCAAAATTCAGGCTCTGATTCTTTAGTCCTAATTTTCTTAACTGCAAATTGAAAGTACAAATATTACGTTCAAAAGCCCCAAAACAATGGTGCTGAGGGACAAGGAGAGGTGCTCACTCATTCCCTCAGAAGCTGTGAGAAGAATGTGGAATGTGATTTGCATGGCAAGAATGGTACCAAACATCAAAAGTTACTCCAGACAAAACGACTGATTCATTCCCAGCGAGAGGAAACAGTCTTGTATATTCAGGCAGAGTGGATTATAATACATAAACACTATTGTATTTTAAGATAAAAGCACGGAGTTCCCCAAATGTACTAGAAAATTAGCATTTGAGTTCTGAAGACCAGAGGAAGCTGAATACACTTCTAGGGAGAAAAAAACCCCACCTGGTTCACCAAATCATAAACAGCTCCCTTTCATTTCGATGCCTGGAAATGACAGCTAGATTCTGTAACACAATGAATCTGTCCTCCCTGCACCTCTAGCTCCATTTTCAGGTGTTGCTGTTTCCTCCAGAACACACAGGACAAGAAGAGGAGGAAGGAATTCTGTGTATTTATTGCTGGTGCAGGTAGGATTTACATCTGCCATCCCAGAATAATGACATCCCCACAAGCAGCTAGAATATTCTTGTTTCAGAAACGAGCAACTTTTAAAATCCCCTTTTAAGCTTTGCAGTCACAGAAGACTCTTAATAATTGATTATAATTGATTTTAACCTTGTCCTAACCTGGGCAAAATGGCAAAGCCAATCATCTTTGTCCAGATGGGAGAGGAGAAAAGAGCCCCCAATACACAGCTCTAAAAGCTCCAGACATGAGCAGAAGATAAAATATTTAGTCTGCAGAAGCCTTGACCTCCCAATTCCAGCCAGTTTTGAACTTGAATTGATTTCCGACAAGGCATCTGGGAGATGATTACAACAAAATGCACTAAAGCCGGGCAGCCTTTATTTTAACATCCCAGCAGCTTAACCTGTTAATAACAGCAATTGTTTCAGATCCAGCCCCGGGTCTGGTCCCAGGCACAGGGAAGGAAGGGTGGCCATGTGTGGCACAGCCATTCGTGTCCCTCCCCTCGTGGTGCTGGCACTGCTTCCACCACACACCCCTCTCAGGGCTTTGAGGCTCAGCTGGGGAAACACCAGCCCAGGCAGAGGGGCTGCAGGTGGGAGAAGTGCCCGCTGAAGCCCAGGGGACTTTGCCTGGGATAAAAACCACCAGAGCTTGGGCATCAGTCAAGGGATCTGTCAGGAAATAAGAGATGGAAATACCAGAGCTATGGACTTACTAAAGACCAGCTGTGACTCTACTCAAAGCAGGGAAAAGGCTGTGCAAATAAACTTATAAAATCACACAATCCCAGAATGGTTTGGGTTGGAAGGGACTTTAAAGTCTGTCTCGTTCCACCCCGTGCCCTGGGCAGGTTCACCTTCCACTGTCCCAGGTCACTCCAAGCCCCGTCCAACCTGGCCTTGGACACTCCCAGGGATCCAGGGGCAGCCACAGCTTCTCTGCCCAACCTGTGCCAGGGCCTGCCCACCCTCCCAGGGAAGAATCCCTTCCTGATTAATATCCAATCCAAGCCTGCTCTGTTTGAAACCATTCCCCCTTGTCCTGTAACCACGTTCCAAACAAGGATATTCCCAGAGGTGTTTCCACTTCTGCACAGACCTGAAGTTACTTGGGCACTTTGAAAGAAAAAGCCAGATTTGTGGGTTACTGATGGATAGAGGTTTGCTGACCTTATTTATTCAAGCGAGTCATTGGCATTAATTTCATGAATTAATTAAATAGGATAGGGCCTTACATTGCCATAATGTTCAAACCAGACATCAGCAGCACAAACCCCACACTTGTATCTAAAGAAAAAGACCCAGAATTACAGAATTTCTCCGGTGTTTTCACTTACTTCCCTTGCATCATCAGTATCTCCTTTTGTAAATGTCTTACGTACTAATATGTTACTTACCTTAAACTCCCAGCAAACTTTGGAGCAAAGAGTGTAATTTACAGACTATATTTTCACATGTTATAAAGGAAGGCACCACCACCTGCCCATGGAGCACAAGAGGAAATATCTATTAACTTTAAAAACTGAAATGATGAGACCACAGATTAGATTGGCAGAAATAGCAGGCAGATAGAATGGCTTGTACCTACTCTTGTTTCTCCCCACACCACTTGCCTTGCATCAGGAGTCAGCACCTTCTACTTGAGTTTTTTTCTTTAGTACTTTACTATTTATGTTTGATATTAATAGAATAAAAACAGTGAAAACTCCCCCTTTCACAAAGAGGCTGCTGTTTGAAGAATTTGCAAGGTAAATGTCAGAGGCATCAGTGCTGGGGATAACCTGTGAGAGTCTAAAAGCCAACCCAAAGTGGATTATTATTTGATGAACCCTGTCCAACCCAATCCCGATTAATAAAGGGTGGCACAAACTGCTGTTTGGTCGGGTGGGTTTCTTTGCAATACCAATCACTCCTGAAATACTCCCTGTTTCAATATGCAGATGCCTCTTTAAGCACAGGCATTTTAAGCTCAGCAGTGCCTGAATTCCTGAGCATGTTTTTTTACTTCACCCCTTTTCCATCAGGGTTTGAGGATAAACAAGTGTGCAAATGCAGAACAATCCCACATTTATTACTAAAACAATATTGAGATTTTCGCGAGTAACCCTTAGACAATTACAGCTGTTGGTACCATATTTTCACCATGGAAACTTTTGTTTTACTTAACAATTGAAATTACAATCAGATGTGCTCATCCCTCGTTGAAGTAATGAACAATGGTGCATCTGAGGGAGAAATTCAAAGTGCACCATTTATCTTATCCTATTTTCAATTAGGCCGAGCGCGGCGTAAGATGGTTCCAAACTCCACCACAGTAACAGGGTAAGTGAATTTATTGCCACTCCAGTGCTAATCTTAGCAGATGGTAAAAAAAAAACACAAAAAAAAAAGTAAAAAAAAATATTTTTAGCATGAAATATGCTAAAGCAATAAATCTAAACAAGGTGGATGTTATCAACTAATATCTCCCCAGTGTGAGGTAAAACTCCTGCATGACAACTCAGCATTCCTCCAAACTCGGGGTGAATTGGGGAAGATATAAGGCTCTCCATAGGATGAAAAATAACAGAAATTAGTAGGAAAAGCATTCCATGTGCAGTTTAGTACAGCAGACCTAGGAGAGGAAGGAGAGGGGCAGCGTTTTGCTCAGCGAGATTTTTTTTCCCCCTAGACAACTCCTTTTTTTCCTGACAGGAAATTTTTCGTTGACTCTGGGAAAAAGATAAATCCAGTAATTCTCTCCTGCTTTGGGAAAAAAAAAAAACCAACCCTACTCTCTAGTTTTTTTAATAGAAAATCAAAAGACAAATATTAAAACAGGCTTCAGAAGAAAAGAGGTAAAACTTAGGGGGAAGGATATAAAGAAACTCCACTTGCCAATCTATAAGTGTAACAGAAAATACAATAATGAGCAAGAGCAGCATGGCAAGTGGTTTCCATTGTCATCAACAGCACATCACAAAACACCTGAAATGCAGAACTGAGGGTCCTGCACCTGTGCAGCAGCGAAGACTCTGGAAATACAGGGAGTAAAAAACGCTCAGGAAACTCTGGAGACTTTTTACTGACATATTATGATCAAAAGAATTCTTTAAATGATAAAAAAACCAAGATTGGGAAGTCTTTGCCAGAGGTGGCAATACAGTTTTAAAACTCTGCACCTCCTTCCCTTCTCCTTCCCACACCTACAAATATCTTTACAAATTAATTAACAATTTTTATTCGTGTACAAAAATAAAATTGTTCCCTCCTCACTTAGGAATCCTGAAATATTTTTTTTTCTTATTCCACCTTTTCCAAGCATCGGGTAAAAGGTATTTAAAAACCAAAATAACCAAGCAGGACCATGTGTGGTTCCAAAGTATCTCATCAGGTTGCACAGCTGAGTAACCAAGTGGAACTGATGACCAGCTTGTTGGCCACAATTAGACCAAAGAACAACAGGAATGAAAGCACCTCATATATTGAAACCAGGACTATATATATATATATATATATATATATATAAAATGCAGGGTAGAGAATGACCCAGAACTATTCCACTGCCAAACCTTTCCCAGGGGAGACTGTCCACATGAAATGAGCACACTGTATTACCTAAAGCACTGCTGTAATCTTCATTCTCAAATCACTTGGCTTCTCAAATACATCAGACCAGAAGCCAAAATGAGCACTGTGTATTTGTCCCAACAAAAGCTAAAAAGCTCAGGGCTGTAGTTTTGACTCGGCTGAGAGACTGGCAAAAGGAGACCTCCCTGAATGAAGGCTACAAGGCCCACAGAATTTAAATAACTTCCTTATCTATTCAAATATGAAAACTTCTAATAAAATTGTGGCTGTGAAAAAATCACAGAATTAATCTATATTGTGTCTTTACCGTTTGGCTTCAATAATAGAAGTAAAATAGATTAAGGTTTTAAAAGCAGTAATTTTGTTGCTCTAAGATTTGGGTATTACATTTTTACGCCTCGATTAAGAATGCCCTTAATTTGCTCCTCGGTTCAGGTGTGCTCCAGCCTCGCAGGCTGACCACACAAAGGCACAATTCATTCTGAGGGGGTTTTTAATAAACCTCAGGGACTTTTCCCCATGGGTTAAGCAGGAGGCCAGTGAAGTGGAGCTGAGGATTCGGCCTCTGGTGGCACCTGAGCTGAGGGGGCACGGGCTGGAGAGGCTCCCCATGTGCCAGCTGTGCAGAGCAGAGGTCTTAATGGGGCACACCCAGGAGAAAGCTCCCAGGAGGCTTCCAGTGAGGGGGCACAAGGAAAAGGTCATGAACAGGGAGAATCACAGGACTAGTTTAGGGCTGGGGTTCCCTTTGCATCAGGTGCACAGGGGACGGAGGGATGGAGGACACGGGGCTGGAGATGTGAGGGAAGGGACCCACCACAGCTGGCTCCAAGGGCAGGAGCTGCTCTGGGCTCCCCTGGGGCAACACTTGCCACCTGCAAAGGCTGCTCTCTGTCCCCAAAACACAAAGGTGCCAAGGCTGGAGCCTGCTGTGAGCGACACAGGCTGTCTCTGCCCGGTGGCCTTACCACGAGATGTGAGTCCTCAAAGCTCACTGTGCCGCTCAGGCTCGGTGTTTTACACCTCACAGGATCACACAGCCACAACCACCGAGCTGGAAGGGACCCACAAGGATCCTCCAGTCCATCTCCTGCTCAACACACACCTGAGGTGGCTGAGCAAGACCTGCTCTGAGGAGATGGAGCATCCTGGGCACAAAAAATAATAAGGAAAGGAACAGCAAAACCAAACAGCTCAGAAAAGCAAAGCAGGCCACCTCTATATAACTCCTGGAAAGGACTTATATCCGGTATAAACATGGATCATAAACCCATTGGCAAACAGATACAGGTTATTTCTAAAAGCTGCTTAGTTTACATGTCAGAACTTTCAGTCCTGCGTGGATGCAGTGAGGCAGAGAGACCACTCCTGCTCCTCAGGACACAGAATCCCATGGCTTGGCAAGGTACTGGCTCTTCTTAGCAGAGACTTGAGTTTTGATCCCTTCCAGTGCCTGGATTCCTGTTCAAGGGCAGGGCACTCAAGTATTATGAATGCACTTGGAGCTAAATGTCCAGATGAAGGATTTTAATGAAAAAAGAGGCTTACTGCACCTGGCCACTCCATTTCCAGCCAGCACAGTGCTGAAGGACTTAAATGGAGATATATCCCGAGGGGTCACCACCCAGAGTGTAATATGCATGGCAGGGAAGCTTTCCATCACTTGTCACAGGGAGTCAAGTTGCTATAAATCTTAGGAACAAGCTGGTTTTTCCTTTGCTGTGTTTTTATGAGAAACAGGTTACTGATAATAACTGTTCTGACACTCCGACCTACTTCCTACTGAATTCTGCATTAGCACGTCACTGTTCCTGCTCCGTGGGGATGGACTATCCCCTCAGAACGGTGTGATGGATCTGACTGCCCCAGGCCTTTCTGCTTAGATGCAGAGACCTCACAGAGGTGCCAGTGGGGCTCAGCAGGGTGTGAGTGTCAGCACAGGGCCAGCCCCGAGCCCTGCCATCCCAAACTGCCCACCTCTGGGATTTCTTGGACATTTTTCCCTGCTGGAGAAGCTCCTCTGACACAAATCTGCCAAGGCACGATCACAGATTCCCGTGGTCACTCACGAGACCCTGAGCAGGTGCAAACCAAACCAATGCTGTCATTTCACAGCTCACAGGGTCAGCTTTCTCTGCCCCTGAGAAAGGACCTGGCCACATTTTCCAGCTCAAAATCCAGCCAGCAGGAGATGATCAGTCCAGAAGCATTCCTTTTTTTTTGGGTACATCCCTGTTGTCCAGAGGCACAATTCCCATTCAATTAAACCCACAAATACCCCACATCTGGGAAATAAGGGGATAAATGGACATGGTACTAGAGATTCACCCTGGTAGCAAGAGCTTCTCGCCAGGGCAAAGCAGTGGGAAGGTTTATGCAGGGAGATCATCTGTGCTGTGTGTTTCTCTAAGTCTGGGGACTTCAAAGCATCAAGTGTGGAAAAATAGCAAAGAACAAGAGAACACAAGTATAGTTTTTCTAGAGAAATCTTAAAAAATATTCCACCTGGTTCAGAGCAGAAAATGCTGAGGGTAACCATGTCATCACTGCTACTTGTGTTATTTAACCAGCCTATTCTTTCTAATAAAGAACCAGGAGAAATAAAAAACCATTGATCTTTATTTATTGACTTCCTAGTGAGTATAGTTAAAGTTGACACAAATCAATCACAATAAAGTTAAAAGGATAATATAGCATAATATGACCCAAGATTGTACTGCAAGTTTAATTACTGAAACCCGAAGTTTGAGCATACAGAGAGCAGTGAGGACAGACATCCAGTTAATTGTATTCAGATGCACACGGGAAAAGGATAGGGAAATTCTTGGAACATTTTTAAATGTTTTCTCAGCCAAAGCAGGTAAAAAAATATAAAGAAACATGAGGGGAAATAAGTCTCTTTGCAAGGGAATAAATGGCTCTTTGATTTCCTTTTCTCTTCATTTGTTGCCATTAATTTAAAACTTTCCAGGCATTCTGCAGGCAGTAAAACGGGCCAAAGTATTCTCTGCTGTCAGAAGTAAATCTGGCTACAGTTTTGCTTTCAGAGATGGTTGGCAAAAGGCAAATACACATGCCATTAGAGAGCACTGCTGCCTTATGCTCTTTAAACATGGGAAAAAAGAAGAAACAAGAAACCTTTTGAGGCAGGAACAGGAATACTAACATCACAACTGACAAGACAAATCTAGTTTTCCTCAGCATCCCTCTGTTAAACACAATCTACTGCCACTGCCTTGGTGGTAACTTCCTCAGAGTGTGTCCTCTCAGGGGGGAACACAGCCCTGCTGCAGCAAAGCACAGTGTGGGCTTAAGGCTGGAGGAAACGATGCTCTTCTAGTTCTGGTGATGACACAGGTCTTTGGAGGCCTTTGAGAACCTTTTTGTAAACTCATTCATACTGACTTTCCAATATTATGCCTTTTACACTGAGCCTCAAAGGAAACAACCCCCCCATATAACCAGTTCCTGCCTTCATCCAGGTTCCTCTCATCCACGAGCACAGAAATCCTTCCCTGCCCTAAAACAGAAAAGAACTGAACTACCAAACCCAAACACATGTCTTCAAAGGCAACTTCTTGAGGGTGCTGTGAAACTGCTGTCTGGCTCTGCACTGGCCTCTCTCTTGTAAAGGAAAGAGAGTGGAGGAGGCTCAGCCTGCCTGGATGTGGATGTGAAGATGGACAAAGCTCCAGCTCTCTCTCTGCCCTGTTTATTCCCTTGGCTGTGGCCCTCATGCCTGGGAACAGGCTGGTGTCAAACCCAAAAGGAGACAATTCCTGCAGTGTGTGAATAAGCTGCAGGACTCCTCCTTGCAGTTCTGAGTGAATGCCAGTGTTTAAATGGCTAAAAGACACACTGACAGGAGGAAAACACAGCCATGGCCAGGTCTCTGGGGGCTGACAGGGCACTTTGGGGAAGGGCCATGATACATTTGCTCCACACTAGTTCTTCCCCTGGACTGTACCCAGTGACCACTGCAAACAGGACACTGGGGCAAATGGACCCCAGTAAAGCTGTTCCTATAAATGCATTCACCTTCCAGGGTGGTCTTAGGTCAGATAAGACAATTATTTTTTTTCTTCAGATCAGGAAGAAGATGTCCAAACCCAAACAACACAGTTTGAAAAAGCCCATTTTGCCCTCCTGGACACCTGGTGGCCACGACTTTAATCCTTCCCGGGGGGGAAACCAAAATGCAGCCCTGGAGATGGGGCGGGAAGAGATCAGCTCTTCCCCCTTCCCACCATCCCGGCTCCACGAAGGAAAGACTTCTCTGTAGCCAGGAATGCAAGTGGGCAACGTTTCTTCCCTTCCCAGGGCTTTTGTTGTGCAATTTCTTTTCAGCATCATCTCCCTGGCTGCTGCTGGTGGTGGCACCTTCCACAGCACCCAGTATCCCCCCTCTCTGAAGGACTACACTGACTCAAACACTGCACCAGAAACGAAAACAAAGGCGACCTTGCCTAAATCTCCAAATGGAAAACATAAAATTATATTAATTGGTTAATGTCATCAAAAAACTAATTAACATAGCTGTAATTTTCCTACCCAGTCCCTTTTTTTCCCCCCTACTGATAAATAATAATTATCCATTGGCTACAATAACGCGATAGTCACAAAAGCACAATCCGTTAAGATTTAATTGCAATTCCCACAAGGAAAAGTTTCTGCTTTTGGAGGAGACCTGCTGGATTTGCAGCGTTAGGACCAAGCTCTGCAAAGGCACCTTGGCCAGCTGGTGTGAGTACACAAGTGGTGCTCCTGATGTACTGCTGAGGACACAGGACAAGGTGTGTGGGCAGAGATCCCACCACAGAGAAATGGACCCAGTAGGGCATTTAACTCCCATTCCCAATGGAATACCTTTGGAAACACCACAGCACTGGGGGAGTTTTCTTACTGTTCAAAACCCAGCACTGCCCAAGACAAACAACCTTCAGCCTTTCACCATAACACAAATGGACCTTTAAAATATAAACCTGCCTGAGCTTCAGCAGCCGGTGGGGACATTAAAGAAATGCTTGGCCAGAGCAAACACTGAGTCACAGAAAGCTGACCCCATAATAGGGGCAGTTACCAGCCCGGTGCATTATTTAGCAGCGAAACCCACCGACGCCTGTGCTTACACTGGAACCCTCCTGTGATATTGAAGGCCAAAGTGTCTCCTCTCCCTAACAACAGTGTTGTATCTCTGGCAACTCCAGGAGGAACTCGGAAAATCAATAGCACTTCACGAGCAAGGTCTCGGTCTTCTCCTTTTACGAGGGTTCTGTCAATGCAAGTGGCCATTACTGTACTTTAAAGGCACGATATAAAATTGCCTCCACAAGATATAAGACACACGGTTTGAAAGAACCTGGTGAGAGTATTTTAGTCCAAGTTAAAGAGTTTCATCACGTAATTACTTCTATTGGCACATCTCCAGCTGGACGCGCTCGTGCGGGGTGTGCACTTTCTGGGGTGGGGTGGGGGAATTGCCAGGGATGGATTCGGGGTGATCTAAACAAGGTCAAGCTGCTGAAATGGAGCCACAGCCATCCAAGACTATTGACGGTATCACAACTACAAAGTTGCTGTCTTTTTGTTTCTCACTCTCTCTCTTTTTTTTAATCTAAGTGGTCTGAAAGTAGCTTTAGTTTTATAGCTGAAAAATATGTCATCCTGATTTGCAGACTGGTAATTCATTTTCTAAGGACTGTTTAGAATTTATTCAGGGGGAAAAAGGAAGCCGTGCTGGTTCCTATAACTGATTCACATTATATGACAAAATTTAACTTTTGTGTTTTATGGGATTTTATGAATTCCACTAAAACCATTAGCTGGTTGTCTCTTTGTGATTAAATTTAACCACTTATGCAATCCTTTAAACTGATGACAGTCTCGCCTGTATTGATGTTTTCTTTTGTTTAAAATGCAGGTATCTCTGAAAACTTACCACATCACAAAGAAAAAGACACTTCCACTGACTCTCTGGGAATGAGAGAAAACCCATCAAATAGAAATTTTTTTTTTAAATCACCTAAAAATAGAAAGTTTAAAACATTTTCTGCATGGAAAGGGCCACCCACAGCAGAGGTCTTTTCCTGAAAAGACTTTTAAACACCTTAATTCCATGAGTCACTATCACTCCCAGGCTTGTCTACACTGTTCACTCCTGAGTGCTCCCTTCAGTCAAAACCTTCCAGGTTTGGGTTGGAGTTCAGAGCAGGACCATCACACAGGGCAGGGCAGGACCATCACACAGCAAGACCATCACACAGGGCAGGACCATCACACAGAGCAGGACAGGACCATCACACAGGGCAGGACCATCACACAGAGCAGGACAGGACCATCACACAGGACAGGACCATCACACAGGGCAGGACAGGACCATCACACAGAGCAGGACAGGACCATCACACAGAGCAGGACAGGACCATCACACAGAGCAGGACCATCACACAGGGAAGGCAGGGCAGGACCATCACACAGAGCAGGACAGGACCATCACACAGAGCAGGACCATCACACAGAGCAGGACAGGACCATCACACAGGGCAGGACCATCACACAGAGCAGGGCAGGACCATCATGGAGGGCAGGGCAGGACCATCACACAGGGCAGGGCAGGACCATCACACAGGGCAGGACAGGACCATCACACAGGGCAGGACAGGACCATCACACAGGACAGGGCAGGACCATCACACACAGCAGGTGAACCAAGATTTCCTTGGCCCTTCTAAGCCTCAGGAGCCCTCAAAGACACCTCGGGAGGCTTTGCATCACCTGCTCACGCAGCAGCCCCATGTTATTGCTGTCCCTGGGGCCAGGCCACAGAAATGCTGCTGTGCCCACCACACTGGGCAGCAAAGCTACCACAGCAGGGACATCAGTCACTGCACCGCTCGGGTGGGAAGGGGACAGCAGTCCTTGATCCCCAGCGAGCCCACAGGATTGATGTGCTGTGCCCACGGAGCAGAACCCCCCCTGTGCACACACAGCACGTAATGCAGATGTACTCCCAGGGAAATGAGCTTCCCATGTTAAACTGCATTCATGGAGCCACTCGGATGCCTGCACTTGGCCTCTAATCTACCTCAGCTGGGCTCTTTTTCCAGCTTTGCACAAATGAACTGCTTCAAACAGTTTCTTGCCTTTTTTTTCGTCCATAATTAGCCAGGGCTGAGGTTTAAGACAAGAAATATTTAGTCCTGGAGCAATGACAGAAGTAAAAATGAATACTGTATCACCCAGCAAAGCCAGACACAGGGTTTCTGACCTCCATAAAAAGCCTTTCCCTCTATTTCCAGGGAGACACTCTCATATATATCTCTGCGAGCTATGTCAAGGCCTCTTTGAAATTTTTCTAATACCTTCATGATAAGTTCTGTGTGTCTCCCTTCTCCCTGAGGTCAGCCAGTTCCTTTGGACCAAGGAGTGAAAGGTTCAGGAATATGATAAACAGCACTGGTAACCCCCCGAAAATGTTATATATTTATATATTTCTGTTATATATCTACCCAACCACTGCACTCCTCCTGGAGGCTGTGCTTTCCCAAACCTGCCCTTTGGAGCACCCTCAGTGCACAGTTACAGCCCACCAAGGCTGTCCTGATCACAGCCCACGCCAAACATCACATCCCAACCTGCGTAAGATGATGATGTGTTCCTGCACGTACACATTTACGAAGTAGTAAATTCTATTTATTTGACTATCACCTTTTCTTAGAGGCTTCCAGAATACTTTTTTTTTTTTAAAAAAAAAAGTATTTCTGGGAATGTTTTCATTTTCACGTTCCTGTTAATTTATGTCTGTAAGGCCTCTGGGTTTCCTCTCCTTGGTTTCTGTAAGGCTATTCCCTCCATCAAAGGGCATTCCAGTTGCTAGTATGGATCAAGATTATCAGCTCTGCCTTGTGGCACAGCCACAGGGAGGGAGGAAAACGCAAAGGAAATGCTCCTTAACATAAAAAAAAGCAACATATCCCAGCTCTGCACTGTGCACAGTACACACACACAGTGCACTTGGCTCATGGAAAAAGAATTAAAAGTTTAAAATCTGAGGATTTATTCCACTCCCATTCACTTCAGGTGTGCTTTGTCTCTCTACTCTTCACTTAACAACCCCTTAAACTTTTGGATCCTTGGGTGGGAATTTGACATCACACCTGAACATCTAAGTGCTGTTTTCTAGGCACAACATGTTAAATAACCAGCCATTAACGTCAAAAAATCCAGCTTTACCATACATTTTTGGCATTAATTTTATAAGTGCCATAAACCAAGCTTTTTACTGGATAGTTTTGGTGTATAATTTCTTCCACAAGAAGAACAGTTTCTGTGTCGTTAACACGTGTGGCAGGGCAAGGAAGCATAAAAACAACATCACTGTAAAATTCATACTAAATGATGGAAATAATAACTAGAATAAGTGCAATTTGAGTCGCAGCCTGAAACAACAGGCAGAGAGAGGGCTGAGCAGTGCCGAGGAGACAAACTGCAAAGCGAGGCGGGCAGAGCCTGAGAAGGAGCGGAGCAAGGGGAGGTGCTGCTGGGTTTAGGGAGAGCCCCCTTGGCAGCGGGAACGGGAGGGTTTGGAGGAGCCGGTGTGCAGCTAATGACGGGATTTGGGGGATGCTGAGCGGCTCCCGGGCCAGGGATGCTCGGGGAGGGAGCGATGCACACCTGCACACCCGCGCCTGGGACCAGCCCCGCAATTTCGCAGGTAGAGGCAGCACGGTGTGATTTAGCCCAGGTGTGTCTGTAATTGTGGCACGGGGCGGGATCCGTGCTCAGTGGCCCTCAGGCTCCCCCTTCCACCCATGTAATGCACCAAGTAGCTGCCCCACGGGGAAAGGGGAAGGAGGGAGAAGCATTTCCAGCCTCTCCCCGACTCTGCGGTGCGGCAGATATTTATTCAAGTGGTGCAGTTGCTGTTCAAACCCAAGTTTCCTCAACTGGGAAAACAGACCATAAATTTAGCACCTCTCCAGCCTCACGCTCGCATAGCAGGAGCCATCCTGAGATGTTCCTGTTCCTTTCAGAGGTAATTATGTCCCCCACATATAAAGGTTTATGTCAGACCGATATAATCTTTCAGGCTTTTTCATTCCAGCTGCTGTAGTTTTGGAAACAATGAAATTCCTTTCTGAGGACAAATGACATGAATAAGTCAAAGAGTAATTTTAAGAAGCAGTGTGAACATCAGCGGCATGTGCCAAGCCCTCTGTATTCCAGTTCTATCCTTGCACAAAAATACGTGAAGCCACAAAACCTCACAAAACACAGGCTGAGGGAGAGTAAAAACCCCCATGTTCAAGGGAAGCAACACTCTTGCCATAAATCTACAGGTAAAAGTCTCACAAAAAGAGGAAAATTTGTTTACTCTTCCCCCGGAGGATTTTCTTTTCCCTTCCCACCACTTACACAGCTGCTTGAGAAAGTCAAAATAAAATAGTTAAAGGATTAAGAAGAGGCAAACGTGCTCTCTCGGAGATCAACTCGCTCACATCCACATTAATAACTCCACATTGATTGACCGATGCTACAGTAAAGCACATATGAAATAAGAAACAACCCAGTCCAATATCCCCCTGAATTCATTCCTGTCCATTACCTGGAGGCGAGCACTGACTCACACCCAGCCCTGCCTGCACCTGCCCGGAGAAAACCAGGAGGAATTACAGCTGGAGCCTCCAAAGTGCCTTTGGGTGCTCCTACTGGACAGACAACTATTTCCAGCATGAGCTCCCAAGCCAGGGGAGCCCAGAGCTCCCACCAAGGCCCCTGAGAAATGCGAAAAGGGCAGAAGCATCAAAGCTCCTCCTTCAAACTTTACAAGCCGTTAAACATCCAAAACCTAGTGGTGGTTTTAAACTTTCTTCCTAGTCGTGGTTCTAAGCTGTGGTGGTTAAGGCAAATACTCCTGCCCTTAAAGCCATGCCAAATACCTGATTGGAACTATAACCAAATTGCCATCTTCATAAAGTGCACCTTCAGCTAAAAACACTGTGGCAGGTGAGATAAATGCCAGCAGGGAGCATCCCCTGGCCTAAAGACCAGCGGAGACACTCACACTCAAACACCTTTAATGCCAAACACTCTACAAGAAACGCTCAAAAACCTCAGTAGCTTTTAAACTTACAGCAAATGAGGAGCAAAAACCCGTAGCGAATCTGTTTAGTCTGAAAACACGCAGTGTTTTACAATATAGGCACAGTTTATTGTGCATTAAAACAGCACAATCTTCTAAAAGGGTTTTTTAATTGTCTTTCTTTTAAAGAGAGAAGGTAACGTATTTGCTCTGTGTGTTCTCATCCTCTCAGATTTCGGAACAATTCTCCTCTGGCAGCAATTGGACCCTGCTCTGCAGATCAATTGGGAAACAACACTGTCATTACAGAGCCCCACACAGAGGAGCAACGTGGGGTTTTGCAGCGAGTTCAGAATTGTGCCAGCCTCAAACATCCACATGGGGAAGCTGACCATGCACTTCTTGTTACAGACAACAAAATTACCCCAAATTCTCTTAAGAACTAAACATCCCATTTAAAATATCAAACGCCCGTTAACAAGATGCTTTTCCAAAATCGATAATTCAGATTTTTTCAATAAGTTTTCTATTAGCATTCCCCCATCCCCCTAAACACCATTATTTTTTCCCAGCTGTATAAATAGTCTTAAGAGAGTATGGCCTGAATGAATGCACCGTTCAGAAAACAACATAATTACAGCCATTTCCAGCAAACTGGGTGCCAAGAAAGTTACAAATTAATTGAAGGTTAGCACTGAAAATTAAATCCTAGTCAGCTTGAAGTCATTTTTTTTCAGGCTGGTTTATATAAAATTAAAAAGGAAGTTCAGTCTACCAGTGTTCCATCAGCTTAGTGGAGAGATTTTTAAGGTTCAGCCGAACAAGTGGTTTGTACTGTTCTGTCATGTGGAAAAACATACATTTCCCCCTGTGGGCATTTGTTCTTCTCAGCCTGTTTTCCAGGTGCCCCAAACGGAGAGACCAGTGAAACTCCTGGGTTCTCTCCCAGTCCTCCTGGCTGCAGACTCGCTCCAGAAGAGACAAAAACCTCTTCAGGCTGACTCTCATCATTACGAAGGAAGTTTTCACCACCTAGTTCACAAGCACACACTTCTCATTTTTTCTGACCTTTTTTGCTGCTTGCTTTGCACTTTTCTAAGTATTTCCAAAATGCAGTGGCTAAAAAGTTTTATTTCTAGTGTAGAAAAAGCAAGAAAGCAAAAAGCACGACTTCAGAACCTGAAGTTTGAGGCATTTCAGATCATTCCATGAAGTCCAAACACACTAAAATTAGGAAGAAGGAAACATACAACGTGCCAGCATCAAGGACCTCAATTAAATTCCCATGGTGAAGTTCAGCAAACCTCTGCCATGCATCCAACTTGGAAAGCAGCCACTGAGCTGTTATCCTACTTGCTTCTTTGATCATCCCTTTGTGGAAGCACAGTATGTGGAGATGAAGAATCAGGTGGATTTTCATACATCAGAGATGGGCTGGCACTTAAAATCTTAACTCAATTCCCAGAGTTATCTGGAAACATATTCTTGCTTTGCACGAAATCCCAAAAGATGTTTGTATCTTCCCTTGAAGGCTCGGCCCACATGTTCTGTACACTCACTATCCACGTTGGGCAAAACACGCCAACAGGATCCCAGCCATTAATCCTGAGTTTCAGTGTTTTGCCTGAAAGGGGGATGCAAACAGGTAAAATCCAGGAGGTTTTCCAGCCCAGAGAAATGAGGCTTTTGGTCCAAGGAGGATGAGCCTCTGCTTAGTTCCCTTCCTCTCTCCCGAATCAAAGAACCTCCCTGAGGAGACATCTTGTGCTAGTTAGATTTCCCCCTCCCTTTGGGAACCTGCTCGGCCCTCCTCATCCTGAATGAATTCCACCTTTCATCTCCCAGCTCCCAGGAAGCTGCTGGAACCACCAAGCTGAGCAGGGACAACCACTGCCTTCCCTGCCATGGGGCAACTGGGGAACAGCAAAGGAGGGAAGTTAGCAAAGGAGACCAAAAGGGCAGTCACCGAGGGCATCAAGCACTCCCAGGAGGAGGAAGAGGCCAGGGTGGGGTGTCTGCTCTGGGGCTTTTTATTCCTGCCCAACATTAAAGGCAGGAGAGCAGAGGGCAGAGAATCCCCCTCGTGCCCTGCTCCTCCAGCTGTGCCCAAAGCCCTGCACAACAGGAACATACCTGACTCTAACACTGCCCTGGCACTGCCCGAGCTGCCAGGAGAACACCCAAGTGACAGGAGCCCCACCACCCAAACTGCCAAGGCAGGCACATTTATTTACAGGCATTTCACATTTGCCTCCCCAGCTACTGTGACTCCAAGATTCAACTGAAGTATTTTTGTGGAGCTTAATTAGCTTCCAGGGATTTAAAACCGTAATTGGGGGAGCTTTAGGTCAAAAGGCTGTTCCACCCAAGGCCTGGATTTGGAAAACATTCCTGGCAAGTATTTCCTGACATATTCTCAGCCTCTTCAGCCTCCGGTTTTGTTGCTCTTTTTTTTTACCCATGAAGGGTATACAAAGGGCATCTAAAACTTTAGTCAATAGATCCATTATTATGATTGGCTGAAAACCATAAAGTGCATCCATCAAGCCATTGTGTTGCATCCCGTGTTAAATTATGGTGATAAATAGGCCTTTTTTCATGACGTCACCCACTAATCTATTCCGAGGCCCATTCCCTGCTGCCATTATGCATCACTCACGCTCCTGCTGAAAAATCCTCCGCATGACACGGCCCTGCAAGACTCTGCTGCTCTGTGGAGACAAATATTTTCTGTTGCTTTTATGTCCTATTGTGAAACAATTGTTTTCCTGGTTCCCAGAGTTACCCCAAGCGTGTAGTAATGTCCTCAGCTACCAGCTCTGGGCATTGTAGCTCATGTACTTTTAATTGTTTACAACTTCCCTCAGAACTGGATTGAGTCCATTTGTACTCATATTGTTTTATCACTGTGAGATGATACATTTTGCCACCTTCTTCTAGGTCAAAACTGAATCCTATGGAGAGTCTTTGAATGGAGAACTAATATTCACAGGAGCTGAGCTGGGGATGTATAGCAATTTTATTATTATGTTTGGGATTTTGCTTTGAATTTAGACAAATCTTTCTTGTATAATTAGATTTCATAACACTTGAATTACAGCTTACAAAAACAACAATGAACAAGAATAAAAATATTTGGCTAAAATTACTTTAAATCAAATGATTGCCTGTGAAAACAAAGAACACTACCAGCTTCAGGAGTTTTTTTCTCATGTTTCCTTATTATTATACATCCATCTTATCTTTTGTTTAAATAAACTGTCTTTTTCTTCCCTCATTTAGTAAAGAACAGAAGAGACAGGATAAGTCAGGGCCAGCTTTCACAAGATATTGCTCTTACATTTTGGCATTAACTGAAGAAAAAGAGGGATATATTCTAAGGATTGCACAAATACCTTGCGTTCACAATTCTCATTTAAAACCCAAAAAACAAAACCAACATTGGGCTCATTTCCTACTTCCAATGGTGAAAGTATGATGTGAAGGAGCAGTGTCAAAAGCAAGAACCAAGAGCCAAACCATCCTGTCATTTCAGACTCAATACAATCTTCTCTTCTTGTTATTATCAGCAGCACACCATAAAAACAAAACGAGAGAGGGCCCCTCCCTCTTCTTGCAACGGATCTGCATCACTTGAGGCACAGAAAGCAGCCCCGTTTCCCCCCTCTCTTCCTCCTTTGGTGTTTCCACCACTACTAAATGTTGAATTAAGCCTGGGGGAAGTTGGCTGCAGCTCCAGACAGCAACAAGAAACCTGAGGGATGCAGGAATGATTCTTCCCATGCCCTCTGCAGGGGGGAGAGACGGTGCTCGGAGCAGCTGGACCCGTCCCACAGCTGGATGTGAGCACCTTGGCCATGATGGGATGATGCACAGAGCCTTCCACCCGCTACCGAGGCAGACCCACGTGCTCCTCATCCTACATCTCCCACATCCCAACGCTCTAAAATCAAGGGAGAAGGGAGGAAACGGGAAGAACACTCTGAATGGTCACACCAGTGACAACCCAGGAGTGGTGGCACTGTCCCACCTCCCTGCTCCTGCTCCGCTCATGGGACGGGTCTCCATGGAACCAGCAGGACAAGGTGAACTTCTCGCACCCGCAGGGCTGGAGCACAAGGACAGAAGGAGCTGCTCCCAGGGAAACACCAGCTGACGCTTCCCAAACACAGGACTTGATAGACCCCCTTTATAGGGAGAGCCCTCTTTGCCCTGCAGGGCCAAAAGGGGTCTGGAATGGGGAAAACTGGGCTGGATCAGGCTGGGATATGGAATGAGGGAAAACCGGGGGACTGGATCAGCCGGGACCTGGAACGGGGGAAAACACGGGATGGATCACTGCTGGGTTATGGAATGGGGGAAAACCCAGGCTGGATCAAGGCTGGATTCTGGAATGGAGGAAAACACGGGCTGGATCAAGGCTGGATTCTGGAATGGGGGAAAACACGGAGTGGATCACTGCTGGGTTATGGAATGGGGGAGAACAAAGACTGCATCAGCATTAGGATATGGAATGGGGGAAAACCCGGGCTGGATCACCAGGGATATGGAATGAGGGAAACCCTGGACTGGATCAGGGCCAGAATCTGGAATGCGCTTGGTTCCTGTCTAGGCAGAGCCTGTCTTTGCTCTTAAGGTCCTGGTTCCAAAAGGCCTGGGTGACCAGAGCTGAAAAGTGGAAATTATCACTCTCATTTTTAAAGAAGGGATTCCGCTCTCTGAGCCCTCCCCACATGACTATGCAGCGGAACTCCCCTTGAACCCAAAGCTCCCCAATACACTAAATCCTCGTAACTGAATCCACAGAGCTCCTCAGTGCAAGAGAATAATGCCCCGTGCCCCTTTTCTCTCGTTCCTGTTGCAGCTCCAACCTCTGTCCCCAGTCATTACTTTTCCTGGTAAATGATGAAAGTGCCGTTCATAAATTGGATTGCATTGGAAGGACTAAATACCTACACATGTCTGAGCACTCAGCAAAAAGACCGCAGGGGAAAGAAGGGACCTTACTCCTAGAACCCTTGGAAAGCCAGGAAAATGCAGAAACGCAGCTGAAGGACTTTTGGGGAATGCAGATTGTCAACATAATTTCCAAATTCTTTTCAAATTCAAATCGTGGCTTCTGTGGAGAGCTGCTGTACAGTACATAAGGTACACTTTGGGCAGCGTCACCAGGAGCATTTATAGAAACTTTCTTTTTTCCCTTCCATTGAAAAAGTAAAGCCTGAGCATGATACATTCAAAGATGATTTGCAAAATTTTGGCTTTTGCTTATGTAAGCAGACTGTCAGCTGAAACTCTCCCCCCAAAGATGCTCGTAAGACTTGAAACTTGGAAATTCATTTGAAGAGCCTGACCAGAAGAGAACATTTGGAAAAGATCCCTGCTAGGAGAACAACGGCAATTTGAGAAAAGCTGAATCAACATGAATATTTTATCTGTGTTTGACGCCTCTCCATTTATACTGTCAATGGAAACCGGAGGACTAATGCTGAGAACCAAAGGGGGATCTGATCAAATGGGGCTCGATGCAGCATTAACCCAAGAGCAGGGAAGAACCTGACCCCTCTGAAATGACCTGTTACTGTGGACAATTTTCACCAAGACGTATTTTGAGAATGGCATTCAAATATTAATTTTCAGAGGTGCTCAGCACTTGTTGCTCTTGTGCAGAGGGTTCACTGCACAGAAGAATTAGCCCCAAAATTTAAGGAGCCCTTTACACTGCACCTTTGTATTTTGTGCCTTCCAAGCCTGACTGTAGCAGGGTTTAGTTCTTCCCTGCTTCATAAGGGTGACCGAAGCAATAAATACCACCTTGAGGAGTGTCACATGAACAAGCAGTAATTTTACATTTCCCAAACACTAGATAGACATTGCCTTATTGAGTGTTATTTACAGCTGGTCACAGCAGAGGATAGCGATCCTTTGCTCTTCCAAGAGATGTACTATTGCTCTGTGAAGTCAAGTACACTTGTCTCATTCCACTGACTTCTGAGGGACGATTTCTCTGTGCCAAGAGATATATTTATCCCACTGCTTGCTGCCCACTGTATTTACCTGCTACGTGTCTGCAGGACGAGATGATAGTATCTACAGCACGAGGTGATAATGCACTATTGTGTTTTCAACAATCCAGAGTGCAATGGAATACACCATTAATTCTGATAGGTCTGTGAGGACACCTTTGAAAATGTTTTAAAAGACAGATTAGTGTCTCATCAAGGCAGAGATTAAGTGAAAATACTTTCAAATTTGTCATGCAGCGTAGTATCTGTTGGGTTATTTATTATTTCATAGCGCATGCAAAGTAATAGATCAAATAGACCTCCGAGACTCCTCGGAGATAGCAATGCCTTTTAGCGCATGTAAATACCCTGGCTAGCAAACCTGCAGCCTGGAATTTCCCTTCCCTCTTCGGGAGGAGCAGAGATCTTGCCTGCCGCCCGCAGCCAAGTGCAGAGGAAAGTCACTTCCCCCTCGGCGTGCTCCTGCCGGGCAGAGCCCCCATCCCACGGGCTGGGCTGCAGGGGTGCGATGTCAGGGCTCTGAGCACAGCACGGCAGCGGGAAAAGGACTTACTGCTCCCTTCTCTCTTCTTCATCTGATCGCACATAAGCAAATATGGGAAGTAATCCCACAGCATATTGTTTGCAATATGCTCTCTTGGCCATAGGGAAGGGAAACAGTTCGGGGATTCTTTTAGAAGCAGTTAGCATGACATATAGTCTTTCTATTTTGCTTAGATGATGCCTGCCTTCTGCTTGTCTTACTTATTTAGGTTTCAAGTCCTCTTAGCAAGAGTGCTCCTCTCAAACACATTTTGAAATTTTGAAAAGCCAGTATATAGTTTAACTGTAAAACAATCAGGACTTTATTAATATTCCTCCTTACAGCTCCTCACTCCCCTAACTTCCTTGCCACAACGTTCTGCTGAAAACACAAGGTTCCCTACCACAACGCTTGCCTTTCTCCAGGTACTTTGTCTGGAGACAATTAAAGAAAATCAGAATGACAGTGATTATCAAAGGCAAAAGATAATATCAGATTCAAAGAACAAAAATAGGATGTGAGACCTCAAAATATCTTTACACAAATATCAAAGTTAAAAAGAAGGAAAGGGACTTAAAAAGAAATTATTAAGTAACAAAGGGCTTTTTTTCCCCCATGCCCTTCAGATCATTCATGGCATTCTGATTTGAAAGGAGGATGACAGAAAGAGTAGGAGGTTGTCTGAAATTTTACACTGGAAACAAACAGGTGCAGACAATGAGAGAATAAGTGAGGTTCTCTACCAGGAAATGTTAATGTACAAGCCAAGTCTATCGAAGGAGAAATCGCCTCCAACAACAAAGGGAAAATGTAGATGTGACAGACAGAGAGATGCCAGGCAGCAATCAAAGAAAACAGATCTCTAACCTACTTATTCAGACACACAGTATAACTCCCATTATCCTCCCATTATTATGAGGATAGTGGCATGTGCTGGGAAGTCATACACAATGTCCCAGGACACACTTGAAACACAGCAGAGAAGCTCTTGACTTCAAGGATCCTATATTCAGTCTCCAGTGAAGACACAGGGTGAGATATTACAGATCTAAAGAATATCATATAGTTAAAAGCTGTCAGAGGAGACAAGGGGAGATCAGCTGTCTTGAGAGATAAGCTGCAACACAGGCTCACACAGAAAGATACAGAAATTAGGACTTAACAAGGTTCCCACACAGAACACGGCCACAGATGTGACACACAAAATTTGTGTTCTCTATGTGTACTGCTGAAAGAGCTGTATTTTCTCCCAGATGCCTTTCTCCTCGTTAAATGAGTTTAATTTTGGAAGGAGGACATCTAGTCCATTAGTCATTCCCCCAAACTAATCTGAGCAGGGAACAGGATTTGTCAGCCTTGCTGTGGCAGTAACAGCTGGTGTGAAAACCTCCAGGTTCCCTCTGGGTCCAGCTTGGCAACTGGGAGCACAGTCCCACGGTGCTGTCACCACCACAGCCTGCTTAAAGATGGACACCCTTCTTCCAGAACCAGGTAAAGACTGAGCAGTGTCAGCTGTAGGGTAAGACAGACCAGGGCTCACCTCCCACAAGAGGTTTGCAGGGGCTGAGCTGCTGGGAAGATGATGTTAAATAAGAGTGTGTCAAGCATTAGCTGCTTCTCTTCTGCTTCTTCCTTTGGTTTCCCCTTTGTGGTTTTATTAATCTCCTACAAATTGGATTTCAACAAGACCTCCAGTTTTGTTTCCCAATTTTTTTTCCACGTAGGATGACTCTTTCATTCCAGTGGCTAATCTGGAGGTTTGCTCCTGGTTCTCACCTTACCACTTTGGGATTAATTCTACCTCCCAGCCAAGCTGCACTTGATCAGGTGCACACACTGATAGATCCATCACACTGAATAAAGTGGAAGCTTTTCCAGCACCCCCTTTGGGCTTGTCAGGAGAAGTACATGGGATGAGCACCAGCAGCAGAGCAGTATCAAGGTAACAGGAAAAGTTTAAATTTTAATGGCCCATTGGCAGCACCCATTCTTACAAATGCCTCATCCAAACATGAATCCCAAAAGGAGTGAAAAAAAGAATTTTTGACTTCCCCAGACACATTCCCTCGTGAAGGTGGAGGGAAGAGGGCACACACCTCAGCCTGATGTCTGCACAGCACTTTGTAAAACAAACTGATTTCTCTGAGGGGGTTGTCACTCGGCAGCTATTTCCCAGCCTTTCCCTTATTCCAAAGCCATTTCAGGTACTGTGCTTTGCACCTCTACATGCAGGCTAAAATATTTTACAACAGCTGTGTTTCAACAGCAGCACAGTCACTCGGTAGACAAAGATGTGCTCAGAGCTTCATGAATACATTCAGCAGTTAGGAACTGGGGAGAGAGGAGCACGGGGAAATGGATTTACTGTTTGCATTCATTTCTGGGCATGAAACATTTTTCTCTCATTTAAAGAAGTGCATTTGACTAGTTTGACATGCTGGAGATCCAGCTGGAGAGCAGCACCAGCTGAGACCATGCTCACCAGCACCAAGGAAATGTCTCCAGTGCCCGTGTTCTTGCCAGTGGTTTCCAGAGAGTGACAGGCTGTGCTGGTTCCAAACCAGGCTCTGGAGAAGGCACGTGCTGGGGACTCACCCCACTGCTGAGGAGACCAGCACTGCCACAGCACACGGGGGAACAGGAGCATTAGGAAGGTGCAGCAGAGCCCTCCTGACACCCAAAATCCCGTGTGTGCCAAGGGCTGTGCTGGGACGTGACGCTGCCCGCTCCATCTGTACCCAGGAATGCCGGGATGCCCTGGCTCCAGCTGTGTAAGAAATTCGGGAGTGCTGGGGAGGATTGCTGGGCACGGAGACAAGGCTGCCCACACCTGAGTTACCAGAACTCCCTCCAGCCCAGCTCGGGGCAGAGTCTGCTGCTGTCCCAGACGATTCCTGGTGCCCTTCAGGGCTCAGTAGAGGGCAGGTGCCATTCCCACTGGCAACTTACAGTAGCACAGAGGGAGCCTGAAGGTTCCACTAGCCTGGATTCCTATAAACGAAAGATCTGTATGCACGTGTGTGAAAGCTCATACAGTGACTCCCCATACCCAAGACCTGCTCTCCTCAGTTAAATATGTTGCTTAAAAATTCAGATTTTTCAAGGATAAAATCAGCCTTTCCATTTCCTCCTTCCATTTGGCTGCCCACCCCAAACACAGTTCTGATTCCTGTCCATCACTGGGGCAGTGATTTCTGACTCCCACTGGGTGATTCTGCATTGGTGTTTAATGCAGGTGACTCTGAACGCTCCTCTGGAGGAGCCTCTCTCTCTGCTCACGGAATATTTCCTGATGAATAGGTTCATATCTCTAATTTAGACATCTGAATTTGATGCTTAAAATTAAGCAGACCCTGACCAGAGTTCACACTGAGGTACTGACACTGTTGGTAGCTTCCCACAAAGACAAACCTCCTCGGATCATTCTTCTCTTGACTAATCTTGATCAATGACAAGTTTAGCTGCGTGACATCGTGCTTCTTTCTAGGTTTAAAGTTGGTTTTATTTCAATATTTCCAAATGGTTTCAACACACAACTCTGCCTGGGCTGTGGTACCACCACAGCATCCCCAGCTGCTCCCCGGGGTTTGCCCTTCTCCTGGGGAAAAATACATACTCAAAAGAAAGTTAATGTATCTAAAAAGGGGACATATTTTTGTTTGAAGCAAGGTAAATGAATCTATATTGTTGTGGGGTTTTTTCCCCAAAAGCAAACACAGGGAGTGATTTAAACTGTTTTCCCATAAAAAGAGAAAAGGCTCAAAATTTAAAACTTTTTCATTATCATTTTCAACACATCAGAATTCCTCACTGACACTTCTGAGAGGATCCAAGCAGCTATTTCTCACTGCAAAGCAGCATCTATGGACAGATCCTAAGTGGCTTAAGACCAGGCTGCTTCGGGAATCTCTTCCCATCTTATTGTCATAACAACGAAGATCAGCAAAACTGCTACACTTGGAATCCCTTCCATATAAATAACAGGAACTGCTTTAGCTTTGCATTCCACACAGACAATCCTCAGGTTTGGAATTTTATCCCTTCTGACTCCAAGACCCACTTTATTAACCTTCGGGGGGTCTGGCCAAGACTGTCTATTTTAACTAAGCAATCCAAGCAGTGGGCAGCTGGAGGCCAAGGACTCTGGGTTGTTATTGCTGTGATTATTTTGAAAGAGTGTTATTCATTTGCTAGTGCTTGCTGATGCACAGTTACTCGTTGTGTGGCTTTATATAAAGGTATTCAGAAAACAGGAGAGCCTGCTTTTAAATATTGCATAAATCAGAATAAACAGCAGTGTGTTACAGAGGGCAAAGGCAGGGATGGCACCACAGGAACTCTGGGCACTGTCCTGAAAGTTTGCTGGTATTACATGAGCAGACAAAGAAAGCAAATTGCATGGGGACCCACACCTTTTTCTCTTACTGGGATAAACAACTTTGTGGTTTTCTCTCTGGTCACAACTAGGAATGGATCAGATATTTTTTTACTAACACTCTGTAAAATACAGACAGTTCTGTATCTGTTTTGCAGCGAATTCCAAGCGTGGGCCATTGCACCTGCAATTCCTTCAGACTGCAGCCCCGCTGCCTGGCATCAAATAAAGCACACAGGCCATTTGACATCACCTATAAAGCCATTTGATGCCCACATTAACACATCCTTTTTGTAAGATGTCCTTTGACAAAAACACCAGAGCAAATGGTAGGCAAACTAGGCAGCTTAGCAAATACCCATTTTGTACATTTGTTAGGGGCCTTATAAAAGAGAATGTGCCATTATGAGATAATAGCTGTGTCTAAGGTTCATAAAGGAACATAAAGAAGTGAGGTGTTCAAATTACATCCCTCACTTCCACTGTTTCTGCTTAACTGGCCATCTACCCAAGACTCCCAGATATTGCAAAGTGTCTTTTAGCACCACAGAAATGACTGGCAGCAGCAGCAATGAGATGGCAGCAATGACAGACTGTCCCCAGTGAATGTTCCCCCTAATAATCCATATGTACAGTCTGGGCTCCTCCCATGTTTTCTCATGGCATCAGGAATCCAACACTCAACTACTGCCAATCATCCCAAATTTAAAATGGGTGAGGATCGGTCAACAAGTCTTTAATGAGAGCTGGGTCCTTTTTATGCAACTGTTACACAGAGATGCCATGGGAAGAGAAAAAAGAAAGCCAACTGGTGTGGAAAACCCACAGCCAATATGCAATAAAACAGTGGTACCCGGAGAAAGCCCTGGAGCCCAATGTAGTGCTGAGCCCCCTGCTCTGTGCAGGGAGCCTGGGAATGAGCGGGGCTGGGCAGGGAACACATGGCTGGGCGCTGTCCCTGCACTTCAAACCCTGTGGGAGGGCCAGGAGCAGGACAAAGCAGGGCTGGAAATGTCCCATGCAGACCCTGGGACATCTCTGCTACCTCTTCTGCAGCCAGAGCAGACAGCACCACTACACATAGCACCCTGAGGCTGGGAGGCAGGATTTTGGGAACACGCACAGCCCTGGGATGCAAACTCCGAATAACAACAACATCACACACTTCCATGTACTAACCAAGGATGTGTTCCTGCCCTGCCTCTCCCACCTCACCCTTTCCCTCCAGGGTGGGTCCCTCGGTGGGTATTCCCAAATCCTCTCCCTGGCAGGAGCGAGGGGTAGGGGAGAGGACACGGAGCTCACAGCCCTGGCAGTGCTCGACACCATTAGCTTTCATTTTCCCTGGCAGAGATTGCTGGATTTGCCCGTGAGCAGCTCATCCGACTGCCGGAATGGCCACAGAGAGGGGTCCCCACCCTTCCAGCACTGGCAGGGATTTGGAGAGGTGTGGATTAAAGTTTGGAGGCAACTGATCATTCCCCAAGAACATATGCCCGTCTTTGAAAAGACATTTTTTTTTCGTTTGCTCTCTATTTAAATAAGGAATACAAATATGATAATATAACGATAGAGTAGGAATTCAATTTTACTCTGGTAATTGTGTTCCTTATGTTTCGAAAAAATGGGCAGGGCTCAAAGAAGAGTCTTTCAAAAAGCCTTACAAACCTAGAGGGGCTTGTAGATAAAATCACATGTACAATTTCATGTTAAGTAATACAGAGCTAATGGTAATTAAAAAAAAAAACACATGACTTTAGTAATCGCTGAATCACTTTTTTAAATTCAGCGCTTACGTTTAGAGTGGTAGGTCTTTTAATTTCACAGGAGCTTGCTTATTATTAAACATTTCCGAGAAGGTTTACAGCTCTAAACTGTGGATTTTTCTGTATACAGCAACTCTATTGTCATGATTTAACCTAAAGAATACCAAATTAAAGTTGATTTACTAAATAGGTTAAGGATAGCATACTTATTCAAGATTTCAACCCTATTTCATGCTTAGACAGGCAGATCTTAATTATACACAAAAGAATACAAATGTTATTAGCATGATAATAATTATTTAGAAGTCGTCCTCTTTAAAAAAAAAAAAAAAAATTAAAGCAGTATTGTCATTCGTGCAGGCCCATTTTTCAGGGGGCTGACAGCTCCTCCAGTCACAGATATGTTCAGAGAACAAACACAATATTCAGAGCCGTGCAGCCAACATGTTCTCAGGGCAAGCTGGAGCAGCCACCCCTGCCACCCTGTCCCAGCCACACGCCAGTGCCACCCTTGGGGACATTCTGTCCAATATTTGGGGGGCTCTGCGCTTGCCTCCTCTCCCTCTGAGCTCCTTAACACACGGTGCCATCCATGGCGAGCTCTTGGTGCCCCATGGCACACCCACGAGGGGCAAAGACAGCATTGAGGTGTCCCCAAATCAGGCAGACGAGGCGAGGGCGGCACAGCCCACTGTGCCCAGCCCACTCTGTGGGTCAATACACCTGCCCACGGGCCCATGTCCTGCCAGAATGGACAAACGGCCCGGCACCGAGCCACTGGCCCCATCCAGGCGGTGCAGCTCCTCAGCACTGCTCTGCCAGAAGTGCTGCTGTTGTCTTCTTGCTCTAGGCTGGCATTTTTAATTATTTCCCAGACAAACGGAACAGCCGCACACGAGAATCTGGAGGGCCTCTTGTCAAATTAATAAAATAATAATGAAGGCGGTCGGTCTGGACTGCAGACTGTCAAAACACCTGAGAAGCTCTGCAGTCATCTACATGCTTAAGCAAACTGAAATGCTTCTCTGTGTTATTGTAAATCCCAGGTACTATGACATAAAATAGATTGTATAGTGTCCATTGTATACAATGACACCTACTGTGACAAAACCGACTATGTTTAATGACCTTTTTAAATCTTATACCTAGAGTCCATAAAAGCATTGTAATTCAGTTGTAAAACACACTTTAATAATCAAAATGCAGCTGTTAAAATAGCATTGCTCATAATTCTAACTTCAGGCAATTTTTTTGTTTTTAATGCAGAAGAGCAGACCACAGTTTAAAATTCCTATGAGGTCACTATTGGCCATTACAGTGTTTTTTTGCAACTTAATAATAGATGTTTTAAAGTTTAAGTGCAGCCTCAGGCACTCATAAGCATTTATTACAAATCGCTGGTTGCCTCCCTTATGCAGAGAGGAATAACATTTACATACAGTAGCGCAGATTAATAAGATAAAGAATTTGAAAAAGCCGTCAGTCAGGGAGTGGAACTGGTGCTAATAAAGCCCACTATATTCTTCGGAAATATCAAGCCGTCTGTTCCAATATTTTGCCATTCCCCATGAGGTATACAAATCCAAATCAGATAAGACTCAAGCAATGCCAAAGACATGCTGCTCTGCTCTCCAGTGGCATCCAGCTGAATCTTTTATTTATCTTCAGAGCAATTGTACATTCCGGCGTACTAAAGACTGAAATAAACCCAACATGCCTCCTGTGGAAGTTGCACCGAACGGGGCCCGCTCCTGCCTTGTTCGCCCAGCCCTGAGCAGCGGCTGCAACACCGAATTTAGGAGTCCTGCTGCAGGTGAGCAGGATGCTCACACGGCCACGGCCACATCCAGCTGCTTGGGCACGGGGCTCCAAGCAGGCTCTCACTGCCTGCTCTGTCACACACAGCTCGGGCTGCCAAAGGACCAGGCGAGGAACGGGGCAGGTTCCGCAGCGTGGCGTTACGATGATGAGTCAACTGCAAAGGCACTTGTTAGGACAATTCACTTGGTAAATCAAACCAACTGCGGCGGGGGGAAAACGGAACGCACAAGCATTTCTGCACCCTCGTAATGCCAGTCATGTTAAAGGAAGTCAGGAGAGAGCAATGAGGAATTTGTGGTGAGATTTCTCCCACAGATAAACCCGGGTTATTTAGACAAGCATTTGTACGACTCTCCTCCTGCACAGGGCTGTGAACTGAAGACAAACAGAGATACGGTTTCCTTCTCATTTTTCTCCAAGAACACTGTCATATTAACATTGAATAATTACTAAAAACTGCAATACACTGGTGTAATATTACCTTTTGCCAAATTGCATTAATCAAAAAGTGAGCCCACTGCAATCAAGCAATTAAGTGTGAAAGAATTCGGTGGGTTTGCCCAGCCTGCCTGCCCAGCACTGCTCCTGGGGCTTTTTGTTCTGGTTCGGCTGCAGGGATGCCCAGCCAAAGGGTCGGCAAATGGGCGAGCAAAGACAGGCACCTTCCCTGCCCCGAGCAGGGGCACAATGAAATAAATCCTGCCCGACCTCCTCAGGAAACCAGACTATTGTTCGCCAGGAGAAGTAGTAAACACGGCTGCTTAATTACACACCAGCAAGCTCTGGTCCAGCCGGCTCCTGAGACAAAAATAAGGAGTTTCTTGTTCTGCTGGGTTTCTTCGGGGGGGAGCAGGGAATTTGTATACACAGTAAAGATCATTTCAGGTATATATTAAACTGGGTAAAGTCAGAAAGAGCTCCTTTGTATAATGTCACAAAGCAACCTTTAGTGCCAACAGAATAACTGCAGGCACAGTTATTTTTATAGCCTTTTGTCTCCCAAGTTTATTTTAGAGGGGAGCAAAGGGCTCTTTTCCAGATCAGCACCGAAACCTGTAGAACCACCGTGCCCAAAAAGAAAATAAAAAAAATAAAAATTATTAATTGGGAAGATGAGTTTCAGGAAAAGCAGGGGGATTTTGGGGGCTGTTTTTGTTGTGTGTCTCCCACCAGCCTCTCCTGGGCTGACTGTGAATAGTGCCCATTTTGAGATTAGGAGATTAGGTTATTCATCACTTGAGATGCTCCCTGCTGTGCTGCTACTATCAGAGCGCAGCCAAATCAAAACATCTCTGGAAGGCATTTCAGAATAATTGAATGCATCATAATTTCCCTATTAATACATATCTCATATTACAGATTATGCATGAAATGTTCACATTATCTGTTACTTTTTGTTAACGTCTTGCTCCTTGCCAGTAAATTTAATACACAGAGTGAATCAGCATGCCATGATGAAGGGATAGGTTACTGATAGCCATTTTTTCAGGATTCAGTAGAAAATTAAAGTAAATCGATCATTTTATAGCCCCACTGGAATGTCTACAAGGGCATGTTGCTAAGCAAATGGTAATTTAAATGTACTGTGTAATTTTTCTAAGCAATTTACTGAAAGCAGATTTTATTTCTCACTTACTTAATATCAGATGCTCTTTATCTGTTAGTGCATGATGTATCAGTTATAGAAAAATTATTAATCTATGGTTTAATCAAATGGCAAATATACAGTGATTTGACAGCCAGTTGTATACATATTAGGATGTCTTAATTCACATGAATTACAGCAATATCACTCGCTATTATCTTAAAAGACACGAGATGATTAAATTACGTACATAAAAAACACAGCAAGTTTCAGGTAAGCCAGCATAAATCCTAAAGAGACAGTAATCCAGCTGTCTATTATATTTCACAAAAACCAGTAATACTCGTCATTGACATTTTATTTTATTTTTTTTTGCATGAATAGAACTAGTCTCTCAAAAGTTGCCCAGCAATGGGAAACATGGCACCCGTTCTGGCACCGACAGAATCCCCCCGACTTAAACATGGAATTGTGGAAATGAAAACTGGGATGGGATTAAAAAAACCCCACGCCATGAATGTTTCAAGGCGATTAATTACCAGCTGGATGGGAGCCGTGCCTGCTTTCTACATGCAGCGCACATATACTGCTTTTAACAAAGAATAGTTAACATATAGCACAGGTAACTCCTCGCCCGTGTTTAGGCAAAGTGCCAGTTGGCTCTCAGTGCAAATTTTGCCTCAGAGGCAGAAGGATCAGGTTCATCGGAGTATTTTAACTTTAAGGATGCTTCCAAGTATGAAAATAGTTTAAAAAACAAATAAGGCCATGGAAAAGAATCTCTCCTGCTCCCCCCAGCCCCCCCCAGCCTCTGAAATGTGCTTGTTGACAGCCTTCATTTTTATGAAATACAAAGAAGTCTCCATTTATCCTTCAGGTTCCTCAGGATGAATGTAGGGTCCTCCTACTGCTGATGCACAAAATGTATTATTGTCATTAATGAAAAAGTTAATGGGCCATTTTCTTATATATCAATTTACATTTTACAATTTGAGTATACAAATGATATGTACAGCAGAGAGCTGATTATTTTTGCTCAAGGAAATAGTTTTAATGTGTTTTATGGACATCAAATGTTGTGAATAATGATGCATCCACAGAATGCAAATAGGATGACAGTTCTTGTGCTGTGATCAACAGTCCTTGGATAAAAGGTCTGCAGCGACAATAATATTCTGTGGAGGGTCTGAACAGTAAAAAATGGGAAACAAGAGGATACCATGATGTTCAAAATGTACACCAGGAGAAAGATTTGGAATTGGCAGTAACAGCATCGTTTCACAAGCACCGGGTAATGGCAATTTCCAAACTCCCTGGCTGGGGGGTGGTTTCCAGCAAATGGGTTGTCTGGCCTTTTTAAATAGCTTTTTCTTCTCAAGTTGAAACTTCTGGGTTTAACCAAATATGTTTCTCTGGTGCACGTCCCAGATGTCTGAGGCCGTGGATCTCCCCAGCCAGCAGTGACCACAGCACATGTCCCTCAGAACATCCACGGCCCCCCCAGGACCATCTCCAAAAAAGGCTGGAAGATTCTCCTGGCACAAGAATCCTGCTAATTCCCAACCACACATCCCAAAGGGCTGTGTCCATAGGACTGAAAGGATCTGTAGTTTTGGGCCCCAAAATCACACTGACCCAAATGCAGCCCTGCTAGGGGACGGGGTTAGGGCAGCTGCTGTGCACCCCAGTTATATGGACAACAATTCCCTACCATGCCCATGAGGGGAATTTCCTACCATATATTCGGATGAAAGAAGGCACAGGATACACGATCAGACAGAACTAAGGCATTCAAGTGTTTCCTTCCCCAGCACTGGACTAATTTTCACCAGGATATGTTTGTGGATTGTTACCAGACCTGCAAACTGTTTTCCACAGTTTCTCACTGGGGCTATAAAAGGAGGTGCAATTATTTCTAAAATAAGTTTTTAAATTATTGCTTATGCTATAGCAATCCATGTTAAAATGCAACCCAGGATTTTTATTTCTCCCCCCTCACCCCCCCAAACACAGAGCTGATAAACAAACCGTGCTGTGCCAGCACTCCTTGGGTAGTTTCAGATTTCAAGATATACTACAGTTACAGTGGCCTGTGTAAATCAATCTCAACCCACGGTATTAGAAACAGAGCTACCCAAAAGATGCTCAGTTCATAAAGTGCAGGGGGGCAAAGTAAGACCAGATGTTGTGGTGGGGTCCCTGTGCTGTGTGCAGTGCCCCTGTACCCACTGGCAGAGGGGGAGGATGAGGCTCTCTGAGATTTTTTAAGGCATTTTGGAGAAGCATGAGGCAGGACTTGTGTGCAAGCAAAGCTGAAGCAGCACGATGCTCCTCCAAGGGCTCGGGTGTTGCCAAAAGACAACTGCATGCCACGGGGAAAGCTACAAAACCTCAGCTAAAACTAAAAACTGCACAATATTCTGCAAAAAAGCCCTGCCAAAATACTTCCCTTGCTCTTCCTGAACTCCTGGGTGTTGCACCTGAGCACAGTTACAAGGACAGAAAATATAGAGTTATGGGCTGTTCATTGCTGCGTGCCCTAATTAAAAGCAAGGTGATAACTGGAGCTGTGCGTGGGCTGGAATACTGTGCATGGATACAAGTGGAGGAGTTGGGTTTGGGAAGCCTCCAGGAAGCTGCAGTGGGCAACTTCAAACACATCTGCTTTCCAAAGTTCGGGCTGATGGCAGGGCTCTGCCCAGAAATCAGGATCAACTGATAAAACCCAGGATGGCAGAAAGGGAATGGGACTGATTTTCCTTTAGGCATATCCGACCTACCCTTTATGTTGGAACAGGCCCTGGGAGTTCCCTGGTGGCACTGGGGGAGGACAGCAAAGCCCTTGGGCAGCGCTGTGTCCTCCTGAAGAGCAGAGCCTGCCACTCCCAGTCCTTGGTTTGGGAGCGCAAGGCTGATTATTCCCCACTGGCAGCAGTGGGGGTCGGGTGAAGTCTGTCTGGTCACACCAGCAACCACAGACCCTTTTTCAGGCTGCTGCTGGGGGATCTAGGGAAGCCTGAAGGAAACCACCAGCGTTTTGGGTACCGTGGAATCTCCCAACCCTTGTGCCAAATCTCTATGGTGCTTTAACAGCTTTACACACAAAACACCACCCTGCAAGGGTTTTGACTGTACTTTGAGCTGATCATCTGCACAAAGCCAGTGTCACTTGAAGTGCCAATCCGGTGCCATCACCCTGTTCCTTTAATTAGCACATCTAATTCCTTCTAGCTCTCCTTCCAACTAAACAAAGGCTCTGATGAGAGGCAGAGGGCTCTGTGTCCAGCAGCACCTTGGCTCAGAGTCAGTGGCAGCAGACAGGGGTCTGCCTGGAGCCCGAGGTGTTTGCTGTCACATGTCTGTGCTGCTTTGCCCCCAGTCTGAAGGGGACACACCAAGAGTTAGAGCCTTTTCCATGCACAGAACAAGGATTTCACCCCAGAGCTCTGAGCAGCATTGGCGCAGCCACGGCACAGAGAGCAAAACACGGATCTTGGAGGCACCAGGAAAACACAGAGAAAGAAAGAAACCTTCCCTGAAGTAATGCAAGTTAATAAAACAAAAGCATAATTCTCCTAAACGTGACAAAACAATCTTCTCCTCTTTTTTTGCTGTTACGTTAGCAATCCATCCTGGAAAAGAGAACAAATACCCTGCTGCACGTTGGTGCATTTTTTAACAGTACAAAACCCTCCACTGGCAAAAACACTTGGAATTTGGAATCCAGAGCAAGATTTACTCTATTTTAGGATACGTGCATCAAGATGCAACTTCTCTGGATAATACCAGTAATTCTTTTTTTATCATTCCATGTCAAACTGCAACCTGTGTCAGGGAAGCTGAAAAAAATCAGGAAATTTTGCAGAACAGCTTCCTCCAGACAGAAAGGGTTCTGGCTTTAACTTCCAGTTGCTAACTAATATTGATCCCACCACAAACACATCTCATGGACCACAAATGGAGGGGTTCCTGGCACTCTCTGTGTGCATATTGCCTGTGAATTCATGAGGTACCAGGAGGATGTTTGCCTTTAAGCACACATAAAGTGTTTTGACGAACAAGGATAAATACTGGGTTGCCGGTGTTGAAATGAATGTCTAAACGTTTCTCTGGACTGCAGGTCATCTTTGTGTTCACAGAAACACAAATAGCATGTATTTATTTTCAGCTACCTGCTTCTTGTTGTTTACTATTAACTTCCTAAACAAGATCACAGCGTGTTTGGTTATAAGGGGGGAAAAAAGTAGATTAAACCTAGCAAAGACAGCATCAGACTAAATAAAAGGAAGCATTCTGTACAAAATTTTTTTAGAACAAAAAACAAAATTATTTTGAGCATAACCTTTCTTGTACTTAACACTCCAAAGATGTTCAGTTGTGAGGTGGAAAGATGGGATTCAAATATATGAAGGCAAACTTGTTATTTAAAAAAGAAAGGATAAAAGATCATGCAAATCACAGGCTTTGACTGGTAGTTCTGCCCCAGGAACTGATCACTAAGAGAGAGCACCTGGAGCTGGCCAGAGGTTTGCCTGGCAGCCAAAACTCCAGGCTGATGTGCTGGCAAGCTGAGAACTCAAGGACAGCACCAAAGCTCCCTGTAATTCCTGTGTTCTAAGAACCAGGACAAACTTCCTGCAGCTTTGAAGCCAACGCTCGAGGGGTACCAAAGTTCAGTTCTGCCTTGGCCACGTCCAGCCCAGTGCTTCATTCTCAATAACCCACCTCCCCCTTCCGAGCCATCTCACTAAAGTGTTGCTGATGGAGGTGGCCCAAAAGTGGCTCTTTTCCCCCTGGTCCACCACCACTGCTTCCCAAGAAGCCCTCAGGGAAGTGCCTCCCTGGAGCAGCACTGATTTGGGCTCTGCTTCATCTCCGAGCCGTAGCAGAGCAGTAGTAATTTTTGAACAATGTATTTACTTAATTAGGCCGGTGGGTATCATTTGCATATTCTGCTTTCTTGGTGGAAATCATCTACTTCATTTTAAAGGTGTAAAAACCGAACCTCGTGAAGGTTAAACGGCTTGTCAAGAATTACTGTAATCCTGATTCTGACACCGACTAGCTGTGCCAATTTGGATTTGTCACTTCATTCCTCCAAGCCGCTCCTTCCCCATTTGTAATGTCACTTCCAAACTTTATTTAGTGGCAAAGTGCTAATGTAAGTGCAAAGTATTACTAATCCTGTGTGCGGCAGACACTGGGATGTAATTCAAGATCTTCTGGCTCCCAGTCCTGTGCTTAACTCCGTAGATCTCGAGATTGCTGAGGACTCTCTTCCCTCTTCCCAGCTTTGAACATGTGTGGTTTCAGACAAAGGGCTGGGGGGTTCTCTTGTGAACCTCGTTAGGAAAAAATATTTCTGCCAATTTGAAAACTTTGTAACTAGAGAAATAGAACATGGAGGGTTTTGGCCAGTCCTGTTCATTACAATTCTGCGTAATTGGCGGCAGGAGTACATAAAGACAGAGAGAAAGAGATAGAAACCCTAAATGGGAGCTGAAGGCTGTTATTTTAATTGGGCTGGGAGGGGGAAAGTGGGAAGATGTGACCCGCAGCTCAGTTGTTTATTACAGTTATCACCTTCGTGCCTGAGGTGAAAACCATGGAGCAATGTCCTTGCAGATTTCCACGTTTCCAGCTGCCTTGCAAGAAGCCACGTTGATCTTGGAGCACGGAACAACTCAGGATGCCGAGGTGCAGCCAGAACCCTGGGCTCATTTGTTCCACCAAGGTTTACTGCTGCTTCTTGAAAATAACTTTTAATTGGCTTCTAAACTTCTTCCGCTCCATGTTTTCCTCCTGACCTCCGAGCAAGCAAATTAACACGTGGGATGTACTACTGGGCACACCTGGAAAACACTTTCCATGTGCACTTCCCAAATAATCACTTGATTTAGGACTGTGAACTTGCACAGGGAAACACAGGTATTGATGAGAGCCAGCAGGGAAGGGCTGTCAAGCTCTCGCTTTGGCTGCCAAGGGAAGTGGTGGAGCCCCATCCTGGAGGGATTTAAAAGCTGTAGGTTTGGTGGTGGGCTCGGCAGTGCTGGGTTCACGCTGCACTCCGTGATCTTAAAGGTTTTCCCTACGTTTGATCCCAAGTGCTGATAACACCGGCACCTTCCTCAGCAAGCACCGGAGGCAGGTCCGGCTGGCTCAGGCGCTCGGAACGTGACCTTCCCCAGCTCTGGGAGCACTGCAAGCATTCCCCAGCCTGCAGCACTGTCAGCTCTAACTATAGTTGTGACAACAGTCAATTTGAGGTCTGCCAGAGCATATTTAATTACAGATAACACTATTTATATGTCAAATGTGTCTGATGAAAAAAAGCATCTGCTGGGGACTGACTTCCCATGCTTTAGTAATAAATGGCTGCAAGTGGACGATAAACACATGATGCAACACATCATTCCCTTCTGGTGTGGCTTCTATCAGAAGTTCATGAGATTCTCCGTGCTGGAATTGCATATCCTTTTCAAACATTAGTTTCTTTGTGTTTGGGGTGGAAGGTACCTCCAGCTTTGGCACAGGGCCACGGAAAGAGGAGCTCCTACAAAGGAGACCAGAAAGCTCTTTGTGACTGACAACCCTGTCATTTTCCCTTGCCCTTTAGCGGGCAGTTTAAGAGGAGAAGAAGCAGGACAAAGAAACAACCACCACAGTTCAACACAGCCCTGCTGGAGGCTCGGACGTGCTCCAGCAGTTCCTGGGGGCTCCCAAAGCCCCAAACAGCTGAGCCAGAGGAGGAGGTCAGAGCTCTGCCCCGGCAGGAGGACTGTGGGGGGCTCCAGAAGTGGGCTCGGGGTCTGTGGGGATGCTGAGGCTCACGCAGCAAAGGTCACAACTGGCCACTTTCTTGTTTGTTTAACTCCACCAGCTTCCTCCTACGAAATCCTATTTACTCTGCTGCTCTTCTGTGGCAAGAAGAGTAAATATTAACTTAATGTAGAGAATCCAAGTAACACTGAATGGAAAAAAAAAGGTAGCAGGAGAAGAGGCAACAAAATGTGCCTTTATTTCAGTCTGAGTGGTGCTTCAGTTTGATTATTACTAATTTCTGCTGTGGGGCTGTTGCATCCAGAAGTTCCTAGAAGGAATAATGCTGGTATTGGGCACAGGGGGAAGAGCAGGGCTGGAGATGGATTGGGTTTTTCAAGGTGAACTGGACAGCTGAACCAATAAACCTTCCTCTCTTGTGAGCAGACAGTTTGTGGGGGTTTTTTTCCCCACTGCTGCCAAGCTTATTCCAGACTAAAGGGTTTTGGCAGTGGATTAGAGGTTTATCTACCTGGAGATAACACACAGATAAATGGTGGGTACAGAGAGATCAGGTGTCTTCAAGATACAGAGTGAAACCGCAAAACCAAAGTGACAAGTTGGTGCCTTACTGGAAAGAGGTTTGGATAATTAGTTGTGATGTAATAAAGTGACCCCTGAGCCTGAAGTGACAGGCTGAACTTACTGAAAAGCAAATACGTATTTGTCTTTATGCTGAGATTCAGTGGGCCAAAGCCAGCTCCTGGACGAGCCGAAGGGGACAGTGACTGCAGTGGATTTGCCTGTGTGTAAAGCCTGCCCAGTGGTTTGCTCTGCTCCCAGCAAGCCCCCCTGGAACCAGAGGAACTGGTGCAGGAGCTCTGGGGATCAGCACAGCTTTGGCCCACCTTGAACAGGCACTTCAAATTTAGGAGAAGTGCCAGGGTCTGTCATTCAAATCCACCTTGGTAAAACCACTTTCTGAGGGTTTTCTTCCTTTTTTGTTCAGAAACCTGCCATTTTTACATTTTACGCTCTTCATTCCAGGAGCATCTGCCAATCATTTGGATTCTGCCAGCTCCCCTTTATTAATTGATTAACTAGTGGAATAACCTACCAGTATTTAACAGGCTTCTATCCCCAAATAATTACTCTGAGAAATAAATACATTTAACTCTTTCAGCTGAAACCACGTGCACTGACCATAGTTATACTGGGCTGTATATTCCAAGTTTCTTACCGCCCTGATTCTTACTTTGTAAGATAAAACTTCACTTTAGATCCACATAAATCAAAATAACTAAGGTCATCTTAGGAAGAGAAATGTAGAATTTCTTAATACATAGAGCAATGTTTAAGCAGCACAGAGTAAGCAAATTCGCACACGGGAGCAGCTGAAGTCAAGTCTAAATATATGAGCTTCATTTGAAAATGGTACTTTTAAGGGAGTTCAGTGGTTTCACAGACTAAAAAGGCAGCATGGGGAGTCTAAAGCACTCCAGGGATTTCAGATGGAATCCCACTGGGGTTTGTCAAGTGGGGAATCATAACCTTAAAAGACGGGAATTTCTAGGCCTGGACTTGCTGAGCCATGAGGAACTCCTTTGGATGAAGTGCCCCTGGCAGGAACAATAAAAAAAACCCACAGAGAGAACTCCAAGTAGTGCTGCAGGGTTCCTGCCATCAGCCTGGACATCCCTGATCTCCCCAAGGCCGTGCTGAATGGCTGTCCCCTCCCTGCTCAGAGAGCACCAAGCAATGCCACGGCCAGCACCAGGCAATGTGACAGTCAGCACAGTGGCTGCAAAGCACATTTTTGCAAACACAGACTCCAGAAGTTTCACTCCTAAATATATATGACTATTTAGCTCTTGGGCCCTGGTTTGGTATTTTGGTACTTTCCTCTTGGAACGTAGATTCTCGTCTTATTTTACCTTTGCTTCCACTTTACTGGAACGTATTTAGAAATGTCGCTCTGCTGACAGAACCAAAATTCTGCTTGGAAACGCGGTTTGAAATATTCTCAGTGCTTTCTGGAAAGGCTGCAGTGAGAGGCTGAGGAGGGGCAGAGGATGAAAGGACACTCCGGAAGAACTGACCCGTGTTGGACATCCCCAAATGGCCAGGAGGAGCCCCAAGCCCGTGGAGCACCCCCCACCCTGCCCAGGTTCCAGTCCTTCCCTCTTTAGGGGGGGCTCTGACCACAAAGTGCCAGCACTTTGTGTGACGTGGGACAAATATCGGTGCTGTTCCCACCCCTGTACAATTCAAGGTGACTTGCAGAGAAAATACACACACACAAAACAACAGCACAATAAACTCAGTCCACTTTAAAGCAGGTCTCAAGTTTTCTACTAACTAGAATTTTCAGTGGAGTTTTGTGGTTTGGTTTTTTTTTTTTAAAGTGGTTTATAATTGTATTTTATTTTTAATGAGAACCAGTAATGAAAAACATAAATAGTGTATCCTTTAATGATCAACACACTGACTAATTCCACTAATGCTGAGTAGCATGTGCTGAAATGATGGATTATCTTAAAATATAATTTTACTAGCTCTGCTATGTAATTTGTTAAGCATTTAGTAATAAGTATGTCTAATAAAATATGAAAAAAATATTTAGAAAATGAACCATAATTTTAATATAATTTTAATTAATGGGAGTGCAATTGCAGTGGTTTAAATTACATTCCCAGTGGTAAAAAGCCTTTCAAACCTAATTTGTAAGCCAAGATGGTGGCTTTAATGACTGGCAGCAAAGTTTCTTCAACAGATTTCATGGGGCATGATCCAAAGATAATAGGTTTTCAGCCCAATGACAATCCAATTACAATGCCAATCAAAGCCAACTTCATGCACTCTAATTATCAGATTTAGCTGTCAGTTCAAATACAAACATAACACTTTTATTTAAATAAAAATTTAATTTAGAAAAAAGAAGACTTCATGTGTGATTTATTGAGATTGCAAGAGCAATCTAACTTATTTCTCGAGTAATATAATAAAATCAGTCTTGTATTAAAAATGTGAAAACTTTTCATTCTCCTGCATGTGCTGTGCTGTATTATTCAGGAGTTAATTTAAGCAAAAAAGGCATAACATAACATGGCAGCAGATATTTGCAGACTAGAAGTAGGTTAAATAGAGTAGCACGGTTTCAATGAGACAAAACTCCGAGTGAATAAATGACAAAACCTAATTAGTTTTTTAGCTAATCAGGAGGAGCTCTGTTAAGACCACAGCCCATTTGCACAGGTCTGTAGCTCTGCTCCCCCTTCTCCCTGCTCCTGTGCGTAACCAGGGTGTAAATGCGCAGCTCTTTATTATACACACATTTATTTGTACACACGCCACAGAAATATGTGAGTGATAAAAAACAACAAATGCTACCTTAAAATGAATTTAGTGTGCCAGATAGAGGCATCTCCCAGCTGAAGCAGCCCCGTGGTAGCTCCCGACTGCAACCTTGCTGTTATTCTCTCTCTCTATCCAAAGTTATTATTTATTAATTAACGCCATTATAAAGATCTCAATATAGGAAGGGAAAACTAGTTCAGGCCTCTCTATGCTCTAATACATTACAGCACAATTACCAATTCAGGCTTGGTTGAAACAGAGGTAATTGTCCTATAACATATTTAATACCTATAAAATCCTGTCTCCCCACAACTACAAGAAATAGGAGAAAGGAATTACAGAAGGAGCAATTACGATACCATTCTTTAAGGATATGAAGTCATTTCCCCGTGCCATTCCCTCCCCCTGTTGTACAGCAGGTGTTTGGTACCCTGCTGACCCAAGGCAGGAGATTCTGCAGGCTCACACCTTTGGTGGGTCCCAAAAACCATGTCCATGTAGCACAGAAATATCCCTGCACAACAAAAGCAAGTCCCATGCTGGGGCTTACAGAACCAAAAGGTGACACCATGCCACGTGCAAATGCTAAACAGCCACAACCTGACTCTCTGGAATTCATCTCTGCAGCTGTCACTGCCCCCCGACACTGGAAGGGAGTGGGGAATCCTGAACTACAGAAGGCGCTGTTGGCCTGCCCGTGCTCACCTTGTCTTTGAATCACTCACATCACTTCTGCTATGACAGAATCCTTTATCACAACACCCAGGCTGTGCCAGCCTCACCTTCCCACTGCTTTCCATCATGTAATGCCCAGTACAGCTCCTTCCTCTCCCTCTCTCTTTCACATGCCCATGACATCATTCTTTGCTGCTGCAAGGGACTCGACCCCATGGCCACGGAGCAAGTGCAAAGAAAAAGCATTTCAGGAACTGGGATAAATGGGAAGGAGAGGTGCCACATTTACATATAATTCTGAGCTGATCATCAATCTGAAGAAGGAGCCACCAGATTCTTGAACTTGCCATCATTTCTCACGGTGTGGGGTTCTAAATAGCCATGTAATCCTTGCACTGAATCCATAATGACTTCGGACTTCAGCCAACACCGAGATATCAAAGTAAAGGGCAGAGCCAAGTTCAGCAGTGTTACATTTAAAACACCCTCCAGAATAAGCACCCAAACACATCCAAATGCTTCCACACTCGGTGGCCTCTTTCCCCTGTGTGAGAGTGATCCTGCAGCCCCTCTATTTCCCTGCTGGAAAGCCCTTCCATGAGATGGGACATCCTTCCATGGATGCAATCTCAAGGCCAGCTACTACCTCAGGACAGAGAAGGAACTCACAATTCCATTTTGCCGAGGTCATGACGTTCCCCTGCTCCCTCCAGCCACAGCTGGAAGTTAAGAACTCAATTTTTCCATTCATTGCAGCTGTTTCAAGTGATGTCATTATTATTGGGCTGGATATTTTTGTGTAAATAACACGGTAAGTTTGGAAAAGCAAGGTAATAATGATGCATCTTCTGCACACGGAAGCCTAAAAAGGAAAAGCACAGCAAATATAATATATATGCTATATGTGCTCCCAGCAGCCTGCTCTGGGGTTTGCTTTAAGAGTCCCTAGATTTTGTTTGCATTACTTGCCAGATGTACCAGCAAAAATTTCCTGACTTAAATATCATGAGAACAAGAGCCATAATTTATCATCATTGTTACTACTACTATTTTCATTACTACTACCTTTCTTCTCCAGCTCGCTCAGGCATCAATAATTGGAAAGATAATTATGAAAGCCTATTTAGCAATTTGACTGTGCTTCCACGTTGTGAATTTAGGAAGTGCCCTGGAAAACAGTGCAATTGCTGTAGTACCTCCTGTTCAGGTTCGATCAGGGACCAGGGGAAATGCTCTGAAAACTACCTGTTTGTTCAAGCTTACCTGCCATAAGATACATCACGATCTAAGCATGCCACATCCAATGGCATTAACAGAATCTATAGAAAATTAGATCAAATGGTGATTTTTTTTTTTTATTATTCCTTGAGGATAATGACCTTTCACAGAGTAAGACGACTTTTATCAGCCCGAGCAGGAGAAAAATGTGACACAGATTTATATTCCTACACTCTTTGCTGATTTTGATGTGGATCCCACTCTGCCATCCCCTCTCAGGCCAGCAGAATCAGATCTTCAGTGCCTGAACAGTGGAGATCTAGAGCCTGAGGAAACCTGCAATAAGCAATTACAAGTTCTAGACAAGGGTGAAGTGGAAAGCTGGAGGGGGGGGCTCCCTTCATTTCATTAAGATAATGCAGTGGGAAAGGTGAATAAGTGAAAGAGTGCATGTGCATGAGAGAAAGAGCTCAGCAAACATCCTTCTTAAATTAGATGGCTCCTCGGTTCCCTGTTACCTTGTTTGCCCTTCAGGACAAGCAGAGAGGCAAAGGAGGGGGATGGTTTTTTTAGAAAGTTGTTCTTCTGTGGATGCCCATGGCTGGGAAGGGAAGGTCATTCCTCAGGAAGTGAGCATATGTAATCTGGCTGAGACATACCCGTGTCTCATCACTGGGACTCACAAATCTCCCTTTGCTCTCCCCTCCTCCTGCCTGATATGGGATGCACCCTCCAAAAGCACACCCTCCATACTGCAGGCATCACTGGGCCACAGGGAGAAGTTCACTGGCAACTGGAGGCATCTGTGGAGAAGGGAAGAGGGTCCCTCGCTAGTAGCCAGCATTCTCAACCTCCAGTCACCCCAGACACTCAGTGACCCAGGGGGATTGAGATTTCCTCATGCAGAGAAGCACTGTGGTGTTGCTCCATCCAGTGACCCACACACTCCTGGAGCAGCAGAGAAGGAGCAGCAGTTGTGATGGAACAGAAGATACCTGACAATCCAGATTTTACCCCAACCTGCTGCAGTCTGTTGCCTGAGGTTTCGAGGCTTTTGCCCAGACAACTTCCATTTTTGGGGGGAAGAGAATCCCATTCCTTGTTAGCTCGCCCTAACTCCAAAAACCAGAGTAATTTTGTGCCATTGTCAGTGTTTTGACAGGGATCAATTTCACTCAAGTGTATAATATTAATTTTAAATGTTGGCACTTGTCTCCCTTTCGAAGACGGATGTCACTCTGTTACACCGGAGATCCAGGGTGCAAACGCCACAGGCAAATGGGATTAATGCCTCTCATCTGGGATAAGGAAACACCGCAGGCCAGGCCTGTGTAAACAGGGTCTAAGTTGCTACTCGGAGCCAAACCAAGTTTGAGACTTTTAAAACCAACTGGAGGTTTTAGCAGCCTCTCTTCCCTGAGATGGGATTTCAGACTGCACCTAAACCCTTCTGTCAACTCTGAGTCGGGCTACTTGTGCCCCAGGTGAGATCTCCCCTGTTGTTTTGCAAAACCAGGAGGATGGGAAGGCAAACATCTTACTTATTAGAGGCTTGGTCCTTCGGCAAAACAGAGCATTAGCCTTAGCAAGCCCCGGCAGTATAACACGTTGTAAAAACAGTAACAATAGCAAAAATTATTAAACATTTATCTCTCCCCTGAGTGAACATCTGGCATGTATCAAACCACTGCCATGGGGATTTAGCACCAGAACCTTTAAGGTTTTATGCGACCGTGCCTAGAGAGGGCAATAACAGAGCATATTCCATGTAGGCTTTTTAATCACTGGCCTCTTGAAAATATCAAGAGCAGAAGCCGAACCGCATCTCACTTTATAAATGAAATGTTACCCTTCTCATTTGCAGCACAGGACAAAACATCAGCCCCCTTTTTAATGAGGTAAGGGGGATGTAAAGGAAGCGGAGCGCAGGATGCGATACTGCAGGCAGCAAACAGATGTGGTGGAGGCGCCCTGTGCAGACCTTGCACGAGGGCTGCTTTGCTGAGGAGGACTTCTTTCTCCTAGGAACTGCTCTGATGGCTCTCAGCAGCTCACAACCTCCACAAAGGGTTTGCTCTCCTTCACTCCAGCCTTAGGGAAGTTGGAGGAAGCCACAAAGACAGTCAGATACTCTGTCCCAGCCCCTGTGTCACAGCCCCAACCACAGATGCTCCAACACTGAACGGCCTCACGGTCTCAGTGCTACTGATAACCCAAGAGCCACCCCCTCCAGGTTTTCATGGGGAATCCTCCTCATCCAGCAGGAAACAAGCCATGGCCTGCATCGGGAGAAACTGGGGGTTCACATCCAACACTGCTACCACCTTTGAATTCCACACCCCGCGTTCTCCAGGGCAGAACACACACAGGGGAGTGAAAATTGCATCTTTAGCTCTTCTTTTAAAACCCCCTCAGAAAAACACACGAATCTCTTCCTAAATCTGCCCCAGGAGCTCGAAAGCAGCTGCTTGGGCAGAGGGAGGAGCGAGTGGGGCGTGTGGTTTATGGTTACATAAGTCTTCTTTTTCCTGCAGGGACAAGACAAAGACTTATGCAATGCAAGGGAGGAATGCATGTAATGGGAATGATACAGGGAAGGGACAGAGGAAAACCTGATAGTGAAGATCAAAGTGCAGGGATCACGTGGATCACGTGTTGGGTCAAGAGACAAATGCGGGGGAGAATAGAAAAGGGCTCTGTTTGGACTCTTGCTCTAACAAGAAATGATTATACAGCTGTGTAAGTGTCCTCAAGCAGCACTTCCCTCTCTCCCCTTAATAACAACATAGTTGGGGGGTTTCAAATGGAAGGAGAAAAACTTGGGAATTTTGTGATTAACGTTATTATTAATGAGACTGTCCCAGGGCCATAATCTCATTACTAATCCTGTTAGTTTCTTAAATAAGCAGCTCAAGAAGTAAATAATTTCCAATTGTTTGGGTTTGTTTCTTTGTAATATTTTAAGATCTATGAATACTTTTTGTTAAATTTTAATATGTCAGTATTTAAAATAAATGAATAAAAGGGTTCAGCTATTTACCTTATCTAAGTGTTGTGTAATGTGTTGGAGGTTCTATACAACAAATTTCCTTTCTTCATAAAGGAGCCCAGTGAGTTTATGCACAGATGCTCAAGCAAAAGGTTCTAAACCAGTGCATTTTGGGGGAGATAAAGATAGTGAGAAAGGCAGAGTTATCCAGGGGATATAAATTAGTCCAGTGCTTCCAGAGAAAAGCATTTCTGGGTAGCACAAAGACGAATTCAAACCTGATTAAACCAGCAGTGGATCTGATGCAAGAAAGCAAAGAATGGGAGAAAGCAAAGGATTCTGTCACAGGGAAAAGGGGGAAGAAACCAACAGACCGACAGACTGAGGAAAAATAAAGATCCTAAACGGGAAATCACATCCAATACCCTCCTTATGCATTGTTTAACCAAAAGAAAAGATACCCTGCAAAGGCTGGGCACGCCTTTTCTGGTGATCAGACCCAGCAGACGTCGCTCCAGAGGACAGTGCCAGAAGGGGATGGGTGGCAGGCGAGTTGTGCACTGAGGAGCCCAGGTTTAAAATGGCATTTGTAGCATGAAATGAAATTGTGATGCCAAAGTAAAATAAACGTCGAGCAAACTCAGTCAATCATCTGTAGCGTTCTTTATGGCTCTCATTTATATTTGATATTGAATTGCTCACTTTTTAAAATTCAAATAACTCCCTCATCGATCCGCTACTGAATGATTTTACTGAACATATCTTTTTAGTATCTAACACACCGTGATTTTGTTCCACATATGTTGTGCACTAGCTGATTCCATCCTAACCTCACAAAACATATTAAGCTTAATAAATATATTTATGAGAATTACTTTGTATAGTCCTTATGCAATCAGCCATGCTGTGTATGATAGCCCAAGACGATGAAAACCCATTGACTTTTTGTAGCAAATTAGTCTACCACCTAATCGGTGAACCCTGCTAAGCTTTTGAATTATGACGAGAACCAGCAGCTCAGTTAGAACACTCAAATGAATTATATCAATTCATAAACTTGTTCATGTCCAGATTTCATTAGCCACACATTAACAGCATTTTATGTTTATTACTGCTCTGACATAATCTATAAATAACTGAAATGCTAATCATAGTGTTCTGCCAGGCATCATCATTTAATCATAAAGAGATACATTATTATAAACTATAATAGATAATAACAAGTCCGGGTCAATGGCCGCATATTAAAAGATCACAATTATATCCTATAAGGGTATGTACCTCATACATTTGGTGACACAAAGGTCCATATCTAATCACTTGCAAATGTTTCCCCTCTGACACACTTACAGTACAAGGTGACACAATTAAGAAAATATGCTTGTAAAACAGGGCAATCTTTGAGCATCAAAGTAAACAGAGAACAATTAATAGTGAGGGGAAACATTATAGCATTTGCCAATGGCAGTGCTGTTTAACTCTTCATTTCTGGGTGGGTTTTTTCCCTACCAAAGAAACCACGGCCACAACACTGGGGGAGTTTATTCTAGAGGAGAATCCCGAGCTGCTCCTGCAGCAGCTGCGAGCCAGGCTGCTGGGTGTCACCTCCCAGAAGGTTCCATGGGCTTCCCTTTGCAGTCCTGTTGTGCAATCTCACGCATTCCTCCAGTGCCTGATGTCATGAACCCCTGGGATAGGCAAATGCAGCCTGTGTGTCTCCTGTGAAACAAACCCCTTGACCGAGGTGACTCTCGAGGGCTGTTTGGGAGCCCCTTCTCATGGCTGGGCATTCTGACATCACAGCTGCTCCTTTTTTCCCAAAGCAGAGCAACAATCCAGATTCTACTTTGAATCTGAGAGGGTGATGGAACCAGTAGCTTAGGAGGGAAGGTGGTTCCATGGAAAACCTCCTGGCAATACACCACTTACTACACAAATAATTTCCATAAGACCTTTATCCACTGAACTAGTTCTGAGTGAGAAACGAGTCTGACCCGAGGACCAAGAATTAATTGCAGATTATTAGAATAAAGTTGTTTTCTGTGGGTTTGGGGTTTTTGTAGGTTTTGTGTTGTTTAAAAAAAAAAAAAGAATTAGACTAATTTAAGGCCTTGGCTGAATAGGAAGCAGAGATGCAGCCTGTCATTGCGAGCACTTGCACCTCATAGCTCAGGGTGAACCGAGGGAGATAAAGAAAGGAATGTAAAACACTATGGAAACCAACCTCTGGAGACTTAATATTCTGATCAGCTCACCTCCGAACATCTGGCTCTTAAATGTTCAAGCACAAAAACAAGAGAGCTAATGAAAGCAGTACATATTATCTCTCCCATCAATGTACCTCACAAACACCTGCTAAAATTAAAACAAATTGAATCTTGATTGCTGATTAAGTACCCCTTCTTTAGCTAGATATTCTGTCATTATTTGCCCTGGCACACAATGCATAAACTGATGAAAAGCCTGTGGTGGGCTGCAGCAGCAAAGGTTGGGGAAAGGCAGCCAGGAGAGACGTCTGTGAGCAGCACCACATTGACTTTATGCACTCTGGCCCTCAAAAAGTTAGCTGTAGGTTCCTTCCCCTCGTTTCCAGGGCAAGAATTGTTTCCAGTTCAAACAGAAAGCACACAAAGGGAACATCTTTTTGTTCTTCCAGAGCACTCCCATGGCAGAGGGGAGGTGAGGGATGGACTCCCATTTCCTAACGCCACTGCCCAGCTACTGAGCTGAAAACTCTCCCTGAGCAGCACTGGAACCCTCCCAACAGCTATCCCTGTATGCCCATGGAAAAAGGAGCCCAAAGCCTGGTCAGGAATGAATGTCTGGCCTTTATTCCTCTGAAACAGATGCTTAGGCAATGGCAGGAGAAAGGTGCTGCAGTTTAGTGCCGGTAAACGCGGGGCATGCTCTGCCTGCACACTGGAGGCAGGACAGAAACACCCATTAGGAATTTCATCACACCGGTATAAATCCCCTCCTCCGTGAGCCCCGATGACAGATGGGTGCCTAATCTACCATGTTAACTTCATTTGAGAAGTTGTGGTTTGGTTCAAACTTTATTAGTTAAACTCGAGCTGAGCCCGCCACATTTTAAGTCAGGATTTAATGCAGCTTAAGTACGTTTCCAGATATCCTAGACCCCTCGGACAGCGTTGTGTTTACTATATAAACGTGTTCATGTAAATCCGACTGTTAAAATAATCAACTTTTATTTGACTCACGGCTCTCCAGTAATCAGAAAAGAAAAAAACCAGCGACGTGACAGTGTGTAAATCCTTCTCAACAACAGCACCCACAAAACCTGTTCCTTGACTGACAATAAGGTCATAGCAGCACATATGTTTGGCATATGTATTTCATCAGTGGTGATTATAATGGGAACCCAGAATTAGCTTCAAAATGATGGGTTACTTAAAGACCTGGAAGAGGACATTTAAACAGAAGGGGAAAAAAAAAAGCCTGACTTTTTTTTCACCCCTCCTTATTGCATTCTAAATTATTTAAATATACTATTAGACACCATATTGGAAAAAAACAGATGTTTTCTAATTATGAACCGATTTTACAGTGTGATGGTGTCACATATTTAAATTACAAATACACATTTTTAGCATTCCAGCTGTGCTTTACAAGAGTTTAATTTGCTTCTTGTGATATGTCACATTGCACCTGCCTTTTAAAACTCCTATAAATGTAAAACATTAGCCAAGCACAAGTATTAAGACATGTTGATGAATTCCAAAGATTATTTTTTTTTAACATCTTCCAGAAGATGAAATTTGTAGGAAGATTTAATAATGAACCGGCTCAATGTTTATTGAAAATAACATTTACAGATACTCCCCTGAAGTACGGGGTGTGTGCAGGTGAACAGGGAATTAAACTGGGGTTGCTCTGCTCCTTCCATACACAAAATATTCCACAGCAACCCATAAACCAACGGGCTTAGACATGGACAATACAGTAAAATGCTGCAGTAAAATGCTCTCAGCCACATGCACAGAGAATGGGACACTTGCTCAGGACTATCAATATCTCCATAAGAACAGGGAGGTTGCCAATGACCATGCTGGGCATAAACTAGCATAATATATTATAATAATATATAATTTCTAGGATAAACTTACACTTTGAAGTAATTAGCTTGTGATTCACAAAAGCACAACGATCCAGTGAGAGCAAACACAGCTATTTCTTGCCTTGAGCACTCCCTAGAAATGGCAACTACTGGTTTAGGTTCAGGCACAAAGAGTATAAACAACCCCTGGGGAGCATGGAACGCTGTCCATGCACCTTTTAGAGCTGGTCTTCCAAGAGCAAAGCAGAGGGAACTTTGGAAGCACTGGCCTTACAAAGGATATTGTGGATAAACACAGGTACAACTGCACACTCTCCTGCTCCTCAGCAGCCAAAGTTGCTGCTCCTCCTGCAGCTGTTTCATACCCCATTCGAAAAATTAATGGAATATTCGCCTTGCATTCTGTAATCGTGGTTTTTAGACTCATTTCAGAACCTAATGCAATCTGAAAGCAGTGATAAAGAACAAAAAAAAACCCCTCAAAACTGTCTGAATGTCTCTAGTCTTGTGGCTTTCAACTGCCAGCAATACTTTAACTTTTATTAAACACGCCAAGCCAAATTTACTCCATTTAAAATTACTTACATAGGCTCTCAGTGTACATCAGGTGCTTCCAGGAAGTTATTAGCAGCGGAAGATGGAGCTGGGAGAAACCAAGCCCCTTCTGGTAAGGGAACTGGAGTCAAGCCTAACATTTTTATTTCCTTTTTGCAGAGTGTGTTATCTTTTACCCCACTTTCCCCTGAGAAAAAAAACCTGCAGTGGTGTTACTTCATCCAAAGGAAGAGGGAGTGAGATTTCATTATTTAAGATGCATGACAAGCAAATTATATTTCGATGCTACTGGGCCTGCCCTAATTCCCAATTAAGTCAGAACTTTCTCCTGACTCCATCAGGTGTCTGGTTTATGGTCTTTCAGAGGATCTGAAATGAAGGGTTTTCTAGGTCTGTTCTTGAGGTAATACAGAAGAAATGCAGAAATCTGATTAATTTCATTTTTTCTCCAGGATTTGGCACGTTAAGAGTATCATCCTTAACTCTTTCACTCTTATTAAATGATTTCAGAAAATAAATCAGCTCTTCAGTCCGTATTTTGGGAACGATTTGTCTGGGGTTTCATGCTATTGTTTCCCATATCACGAAAGTAATATCAAATTGAAAATATTTCTGTTCAGCAACTTCAGCAACTCTAAATTAAGAGAATCTGGAGTTTATTGGCTTTCAATGCTTGAGCAGGTTAAGAATGTGTAAGCAAGAAAGATTTCATTTAGAAGGAGAAGTGCAGCGTCCACGATGCCAGCAGAGACATTAAGAGAGATTAGGCCATCTCCAGAAACTACTTTGCAGCCACTGGATTATCAAAAATAATGAACACCACCAATTAAGGGCAACAATTTCTGAAATAAAGAAAATTCATTTTTAACCCAGTAATGGCTCATGGAGATAAAATTTTATAATCACCAGTGAAAGAGTTTTCACACCAAACAGGCTTCGACCACCACTTGCTGTAGAGCAGGTAGCCTTCAGGTCACTCCCTACACATGGCAGAGCTGCCATGAATTGGGCAAAAATGGGGTTTGGGGAAGATTTTCTATCTGTGGCGAGAATGGAGATCTGTCTCTCTCACTTGCATTGCCAGTTTTTAGGGACCATGATCAAAATCTGACTAACACACTGAACTTTCAATGGGTGAGAGTGGGTTCAGTTTTAATTCTGAAATCTCACTTCCTTGATTTTGGAGGAGATGAACAACTTCTGAATGAAAGGGTGCAAGAAACAAAGGTGCTTTCAATTTTGGTGGTACCTTAGCTCCTTTGAAACGTCCCTGGTGAGCATTGTGCCACGTTGCTGTGAGTTCAGGGGGCCCCAGGTGTATTTAAGCTTCATTCAGTCAGCCTGTTCACCTGCACCTCGAGCCCAGGGCTCCGATTCAGGGGGAAACAAGGAAATGCAGGTAGGAAGTTGAATATTCAGGGTCATCACTGCATAGTGGGGATGACAAAATGGAAGAGAAACTCAAACAAATACATATGAAAACTAAAGCCAGACACTATCATTTCAAGAATTTGAGCACAAAGAATAACCTAGGATTACCAAAGCATCGGTGAATATGAACCAATTACTTATTATTTCATTAAGGGGGAGATGGGAAGGACCAATTTCTAACTCTGTGTTTGCCTCCTGGGGTCCTAGATAGCTTTTCCTGTCAAATTAAACCAGAGGAAAAAAAAAAAAAAAGATAAATAAACATGGGAAATTAAGATTGTCTAGGTATGTGAAGGAGAAAGGAAGAGAAACAAGGAAATAACGTCCCACAATTATTACCAGAGCTAAGTGAAACAAAATTACCTGATGATAAATTCAGGATAATCCGGTTTTCTTTATGAGCTTCCATTTTACTAATGAAAGGCAGGTGACACCTTCGTGTCCCTGGTGGAACTGGAATGCCTGGCTGCAGGAGCAATCCTCACAGGGGTCTCTGACAGAGGCTCCACCTCACAGAGTCCAGCTGGGAAAGGGCAATATTAAAACTCACCCCTCAGCACGCAGGGCAGGCTGGGCAGAGGTGGGGAAGGCTGGCACAAAAGGCTGGGGGTCCTTTGCATCATCAGACCCTCCTGCAGCCACGAGGAGCTCTTGAGAAAGGGGCAAAGTCTCCAAGCACCGAATGTGTACCTTGTCTCTCTGCTCTTGAAACAGAGTTCCCCTAAGTTTCTGCTCGGAAAGTTTCACCAGAAAGTACAGAAAGTGGACTTTTCCAACTCAACCAAGCTGGTTTGGATGGCGAGCTGGTTTTGTGAGCAAGACTGGAAGCAAAGTGTTACCACAACTATAAATATTCCAGCCTCCCAAATTTTTCTGTTCTATATAAAAGTAGTTCTGGTTCCTTCCCCCTGTTCCTCATCTTTTCTACAGACTTTCTCCGATCTTCCATGCTGAAACTGCCTATCTCTACTTACTAAAGGAGAAAAAAAAGGAGAAAATAAAGAAAATTAAAAGTTGCAGAGCAAGAGCACAAGACCTCACACCTAAATACTCGAGACAGCACCATAACATGGGAGGGAAAGGATCATCACCACACACAAGCCCTGAAAACTTGTGGGGGGGTCTTTAATTTCCACTGCTAGAATTCCTTGTTTCAGAACATTTACCCCAGGAAAAAAGCTGAGCTGGGGGTGTCCATCCTGGAGAAGGGAACAGGACCCCTTTCATATGGGCAGACAGTGGCAGGACAAGGGGCAATGGTTGAACACTGCCGGGGGCAGGGTGAGGTGGGATTTTAGGAGGGAATTCCTCCCTGCCAGGGTGGGCAGGCCCTGGCACAGGTTGGGCAGAGAAGCTGTGGCTGCCCCTGGAACCCTGGAAGTGTCCAAGGCCAGGTTGGACGGGGTTTGGAGCGACCTGGGACAGTGGGAGGTGTCCCTGCCCATGGCAGGGGGTGGGACTGGATGAGCTTTAAGGTCCTTTCCAACCCAAACCATTCCATGATTATAATAAATTCCAACATACAGTTTATAGGGAGCTCCTATCAAGTTGCAACATGATGGATCCATTTCCATGAACAGACAGGTAAGCAATAAGTCTGTGCCTTTTTCATTCCTCTTTATTTTAATATGTCTTCACTCTTGTTATTGGGCTATTATATTTTGCTGTTGCAATTTAAACCTTTTATCAGAAATAAATCTTTGAGTTCTATTATCTTGTAACAATCCTGTGGGGACAGGCATTTCAAAAAGCTGAGAGAGAAAAGCTAGAAGGAAAAGAGCCTTTTTTTGCAGGCCACTATTAAAGTTTCCACACTGCTCCACTACAGCTATAAAATAGTATTTTTATAATAATTCATTACTATTCCGTAATATGCAAGGAATACGTTATGCTGTATTAATCAACAATTCTGGTTTGCCAACTTATTAAAATCATTCCCTTGAAATTGCATATTATTTTAGTGCCATCTTGTAGCTGATTTATAATGACTTAAAGTTTATTGATAGTTTCTCATTCGCCTGAGACCTCATGAAATTTTCAGGTCCTGTTGATTCTTTCTTAAATCTGCTTTTAGTCAATACACGTATCACCCACCTGCTGAGGGGGAAACACTTGGCATGGTGTCAGTGGTCACTGGCTTTGGGTTTGTTGAAGGTAAGAGAGGAATTTAGGGAGGAAGTCAAAGGAGTGAGTGAAAGTTGTGAAATCTGGCAGAAAGCTGCAGAATTGCAGAACCAGGAGGAATCTGCTTCTCCCTGAGCCAGCACCAGTGATTCGTTAGCCACTTGCCAAACTCAATAATCAGTTCATGATTTGCTGAGTTCAACCATTGTGAAAACAATGCACAGAATCAGGAAATAATGGCCCCTGATGAATCTGCTGCACCCTGTTCCTTCTGGAGGGAGAACAATGGAGAGATCCAGAAGGAAAGCAGGAAAGGGAAGAAAAGAACTCAGAAAATCACATGGAAGCCTAACTTTGTACAGTGTGTCTCAATTTACTCTGCACATCCAACTTCTTTATAAGCCCAACGTACCTGCTTGTCCAAAACCGAGCTTGTTTCCAAACTCTGCGTTTCAGATTTTGCTGTCACACCCTGAAAAGTAATAGTGGGGGGGTGGGGGGGTGGTATTTAGGGAGGATTGGTATTTTGTATTTTTTTTAGCATGTTCTGAAGCCAGAGAATTCTCTCAGAGTGTGAGCACCAATGGCAGAAGCGTTTTGCACAAGCAGCAATGTGTTCTCTCTGTCATGTCTCAGAAGAAACCCCTTGGGGCTCGAGATCTGTGCATGTAATACCCACACAGAAAATTAAGCCTCAATTGACTCCATAAAAAAACCCCACCCAACAAATCCCACCTCTAAGAATCTCCAGGCATTGTTTTTTTAACGACGATTAGCGAGATCCTCTTTGGAATTCTAATATTAGTTACACACATTTATGCCAAGGCTAAATTTGATACAGTCAGGGATTTCTTTAAAACACTGGACCAGAAGATAATGAGTTGCACAGATTTCTGCAGCACTCAGGAGAATGCAGGATCTTCACAAACCTCAGGACCAACACATCTTTCTCCCTCTGAATTGCAACCCTTGCTGCCTCCTTTTTAAGTTTAAACATGGAGGTTTGCTTCTGTGAGCAGGGCTCCAAAGCAGAGGGGAAAAGCCCCTTCACTCCTGTCCAGCATGTATTTTGAAGAAACTTGCCTTCCCTAAGGCCTTAACAAAAGGAAATTCTACTTGTGGAAAGAGATGATTAATGTGAGACGCTCCAATGCTGCAATGATGAAAAGACTGCTCAACAGGTCCGAGCCTTTCGAAGGGAGGGGCTCCCTCATCTCTGCCAAGGTGTGGCTCATGAAGCATCTTTAGCTCTTGGCACAGCAGAGGGCACCTCGGAATAATACAGCCTCTCTCCCCAGGGAGCAAAATGCATTTCCAAGCCTTTCCTTTATCAGCTTAACGTTTGACAAGCTTGCTTTAATGCTCTCATTCTGCCCAAGTATCTCAGACGAGGAGGACAGAAAAAGTTTGCGGCGGTGAAGGACAGAAGGGAAAGGAATTCAAGATTTTCAAAACAGGTGCCAAAAAGCAGACTTTCTTCCCTTGCTGCAGACAGCAGGTAATGAGTACAAATGGATGTGCTGGGATTATTCTAGAAGCTTGGGCCAAAGGAAATGGGGTTTGCTCAGCTTTTATACACAAAAACGGGCAAAATCTTCTGAAATCTCATCGCTTTAAGTGTATGGGCTGAAAATTGAGTAATGCTTGAATCCTTGTGCTCCACGAAGGGTGATTAGTCCACCATCAGCAACACATTAATTTTCCTCCTATTGAATTATTATTTACAGGGTGCCACAAATGTGCACGAGCCTCGCAAGGAGATAAAGGCGCAGCCCCTGGCCAGAAGATGTGCTGCTCCAAGTTCCTCCTGACACCGATACAAATAATGGAGCACACTTTCACTCTCTAAAATGGCAGTCAAAGCAAATTGGGCATTCTGAGCTGGGCTCTGGCAGCCTTTTGTGTTGCTTTCATTAGAGTGTCAGACTCTAAAAAAAAAATAATGTGACAAAGGCAGGGTGGCTGGTGAGCTGGCAATCGTACAACGTCTAAAGATCTGAGCCCTTGTGTAATGATCATATGTGATTTACAGAATCAAAGGGTCAAATTCTGCCCTCAATTACGCACCTATTGCGAGTGGGACACCACCACGTGGCATGGGAATTAGAGAGATTATTGTGTTTCTAAAGAGACAGAAAAATGCTCTGCAGCCTTCAAAGTAAGAAATTCAGCGTTGATCCTGGGTTAAATAACAACATATAAATGTACGAAAATATCGGCGCGTCTTCAGGGTGGGTTTTTTTTTAATAGAGACATTTGGGGAGCAATAGAACTGCTGCAGGCTCTGCAAGCATAAAACTGGGCCTTGCTTGAGCCTGTGGGAACCCCGAGGCACTGGCTGAGTTTGGCAGCAGCTCCCCATCTCTGCTTATGCCGGTGTTCCTGTGGGACAAAAGTCCTACAAATTTCTGATGTGTCTCCTAACCAATCCCCACCCGCTCTACGGAAGGATTCATGCACTTTGTTCCTCAGATGAACAAGTTATTTCATTTCAACTGCTGGTTTCTGCCTTTGGTTATATGGTCACTACCCTATAACCCCAAACCCACTGACTGTGTGGAGTTTGTCCCCTGGCTTTAGTGGGATTTCATTCCCCTGGCAGGTGCTCTAAGGAGAGCAGAACTGAGAGGCAGCAAAACTGAGATGTCAGCTGGAGAGGGGCACTTCTCTTATCCTTTTCATGGAAACAGGAGAAAATTCCTCTTGCCTGAGGGCTTTGGATTTTCCTCAACACCCACCTGCACTTGGCTCTGACCCGAGAACGCAACACTGTGGGAAACACCACCTAAAGAGAAGGAAACTGGAACGGACAGATACAGATTTTCATCTTAATGGCCCCTTTTAGGGCTTCAAAGAGTGTTTCGAAATTATCAGTGCATTATAACATTTGTCTTGAAATGCAATTAATATTTATGGTATGGATTCTTCAGCTTTCCAAAATAACTACATTGATGTAATTATTTGGAAATAGATGTAATTATTTTTTTTTTTTTTACTCGAAGCTGGAAATAAATTCTGACTTTCCACTCTGGCAAAACAGGGATGCAAAGTTAGGGAGAGTTGCAAAGGCAACTCAACCAACACATGGAGCTCAACCAGGGGGAAACCACGGAGAAGGAGACTAAATAAGGAGCAGGACTATTAAAGAGCAGCTCCAGTGAGGTGGATGTGCCCTTCCATCTCACTGGGAGAAACTGCACCCTGATTCCTGTCATAGGCTCCATGTTTCCATCTCCTTTCAAAGGAACAGAATTTTCTGGATCTTCCCTCGCTTGGCTAATACCCATGGAGACCCTCACATCAAACATATGTTAATAACTTCAGAGCACCAATTTCCTTTATCTCAGCTTTCCACCTGACATCACCCCCTGTCATGTGGCCCGTCCATAAACAAAATGGGCACTCATTTCCATTGCAACAGTGAGCAGGCCTTTGATCAGCCCCAAGGATGATTTGTAGGCACACACAGGTTTACACATCTCCAATCCCCCAGCCAAGGCTGGCTACCTGCTGTTTAAATGCAGTGGTTCATAGGGTGGGCAGAAGCACGAGGGAAAGGCATGGATCACTGGCCCTACAAACTCCCTGTGAAAGGCAACCAAAGGAATGGATCACTGACCCTACAAACTCCCTGTGAAAGGCAACCAAAGGAATGGATCACTGGCCCTACAAACTCCCTGTGAAAGGCAACCAAA
>JAWWTY010000106.1:3211286-3333204 GCA_035222235.1 Margarornis squamiger
CTACAAACTCCCTGTGAAAGGCAACCAAAGGAATGGATCACTGGCCCTACAAACTCCCTGTGAAAGGCAACCAAAGGAATGGATCACTGGCCCTACAAACTCCCTGTGAAAGGCAACCAAAGGCACTGGTCACTGGCCCTACAAACTCCCTCTGAAAGGCAACCAAAGGCACTGGTCACTGGCCCTACAAACTCCCTCTGAAAGGCAACCAAAGGCACTGGCCACTGGCCCAGTGTCACTGCCGGTCCCTTGGGAATCCCCACCTTGCCAACAGCCCTAGGGGGATGTCTGTGTCCCATGGCCAGGGAGGGCTGTTCTCGGTGTCCCCTGGCACATGTGCTGCTTCAGTGCTTTGGGGCCAGCTCGTGTGGCATGAGGGGAGGTGGGAGCCTGTGGCTTGACAGGGAAGAAGAAAAGAGAAATAAAGAACTGAACAATGTATGGAGAAAGACTCCAGTCAGAGCTGCACAGGACCAGCTGTTTTTTTTCTAATTAGAATAACAAAAATAGCACATGCTAAAATGTTGGGTTTTTTTCCTCTCCAAAGCAATGAATGCTTTAGGAACTATAAGGAAAGAGCTCTAAAACCTATTTAAATGAAGGAATGTTTCAGGAGCCATATGGAGAAGAAAAAGAAAAGGCGAAAGTAGAGAAATGTTTTATTTTTAGCTAAAGCTGAGGCATTTCGATTCTTCATCCAACGTTGCACAGAAATTGTCTTACTTTTAAACTTCCAAAAATGTCAGTGCTGATGCTTATTGTATGGTGGCTTACAGGAGGTATTTAAAACACTCGCTGCCTGTCGCTGGGCTGTTCTTCAGGCACTGTAAATTTGAAGATCCCATTCTGTGCCCTGACTGAGATATTTCCCTTACGATATATCCGTGCTGCACAAAATGAAGGATGTGACAAACACTCAAACGCACCCCGTGTCATCAGTCTTTGCTCCTCTGCTCTTTTTTCCCTTCCTTTTTTTCTTTATTTCCCCCCCTCCCCCTTTTTCCTGCAGCACTGATGATTCAAAACTTTGACTACAGGAATAACATTTGTAGCAGCTCTGGCATTCTGGACATCTGCACCGCTCGAGTACTTTAGAATAAAGTCACATGGCCATGGGGAAATTTCACAGAATTCAAATCACAGGGCCTTGCCAAGGTGTATAACGAGTTTGTTTTCAGCTGTTCTCCTCATGAATAATTACCAAGCAGGCATATCCTAAAGCGAGCGCAAGCTGTCATTCCACCAGAAATATTCAATATTTAAAACAGAATTTCGAATTTAGAATTTCATAAATGAAAATAATTAACAGCTCAGGCAAAACAGCCCAGTCCAGGCTCTGTCAGGTCCCTCCTGCCTTTCCACGAGGCTTCCCAGAACCAGCACGTCGGAGTCACATTAAATTATTTTTACAACGTACAGAAAAGTATGCAAATGCAAAGGGAATTGCAAGTACCTTCCCCACCCGCCTCAGGATCAGCTGTGACCTCGCTGTTAGTCCAGCAACACCAACTTCCATCCCTGGGTTTCCTGCCTTTGCATCCCAGAGGGGATAAAAAAAGGGGAGATTGGGAGCCAAGGGAAAAGCACCCTCGCCTTTTGCACAGGGCTTAATATTGGCACGGCACTCTAATGTTATGAAAATCTTTATTGGAGCCTGAATAATGCCCTGAACTAGATATTGCACTGGTTAATAAATTACATTCTCAAATGAGAGAGATTTTATCACCAAAACATCTCATGATTAATTTCTAATGTGAAGCTTATGGCCCGAACTTAAAACACTTGATTTCGCATTTGCGTTCAAAGGTTGAGCACTTAGCAAAGTTTCTGTAAGAAACTCGCTGAATTTGTTTCCCCATACTGAAAAAAAATATCACTAACCTGTTAATCCACTATAACTTCATAACCTCAATTACAGCTCTTGAGATGAAGGTGATTAAAAATAAGTATTTCCCCCCACTTTCAAAGAGCAGGTCACACCTTCCAAAGAAATCCTGTTTCAAATTGTTCAACGATACATTAAGGGCAATAATTAGAATTGGTCAGAAATGCTCCATAAGACATTTTTCCTGGTTTTCAACCAGTTCTAACCGTAACTCCCCGGAGTTGTAACATCTGGAGCGGTAGCTCTGTAGTAAACAGGGTTATTTCTACAGGGAGTGAAGAGGAGATAGTACAGAACTGGATGTGCCACGAGGAAAAGCCAGGGTATTAAAATCAGGAATTCACTGCTCCCAAATATAAGCTCAGCCAAACTTCTGCTGCAATGATTTTTTATTTGAAATTAATAATTTGTATTAATCAGCACCCTACTGAGCACGGCCCAGTGCTGAGGTTTGTGGCACAGCCCTTTCTAAGGTGGGACTGATCTGCTGTTGTTGCCCTTGGGCAGCCCATGACCCACCCAAACACATCCTCAAGTGACCAGTGAATCAAGAAATAAGGAATAATCAATAAACAGGGGCACCAGGCAGGGCTGCAGCTCAGTTTCTCCACTTTTCTGGAGTCTCGAGGATTAAGGTCTAAATATTTTAACTGACTATTTTCAAGATCAACGTGGCATTGCAAATATGCTGGAACAGTTGGCACCCACTTTGTTAATATTCTCAGGAAATTAATACAAACTTTGCTTTTCTAACTAGTAGCCAAGCAATAATCAAAGATTATATTATTCACAAAGAGTTGAGAAAAACAAGCATAAAAGAAACAAAGGCAGCTGAGCTGCATAAAAATATGCACAATTGAGACTATTTAATCCCACTGTTTCCCAGAATGTGTGTTTAATTCTAAGCACAAAAATGATTCCAGACTAATGGTTTAGTGGCCTTTCTTAGGTGATAGGTTTGGTTATATCATTTCTCAAGCCCATTTTGGGTCAGTGGGTACACACAGTAGGCAAAGATTCTCAGACCTGGTGACAGAATGATACTAAAAATTAAAGTATCTGTGCATTTGGTAACAAAAATGGAAATTATCTGTGCATTTGGTAGCATCTTCATGCCTGCATGGAAATCACTTTCTGTCCTGTTTTGTTTCAGAGTTATTCTCTGGCAACTAAATGAATTGTTGCTGTGAAAGACACTGCACCTTATCACGATCCTAAAACCTGGAGAAGAATGAGAAACATTCCCCCAAATCCCTCCTGTCAATCCCAGCTTTCTAACGGTTTTCCTTTTCTGCTGCAATACTTCTCCAAATTGTGTTTGTGGCTGGTACTTCCTACCCTGCCTCCCTCCCCTGGGGAGCTGCAGCTCCACCTTCTCCTCTTCCCATTTGCAACCCATTTTAATAACTTTGTCGTCTCCAACAAATAAGAATTTTGCCATTGTCTTTGGGGGAAGAAGAGGAGATTTTCAGGGAGCTGAGCTGTATAGGTTTTTTTGTCTCTTTTTAATCAGGATGTTGGTTGCACAATTCAATCCTGATTGTGTAATCAGAAAGCAAGAAGAAACAGAACACAAATTAATTACTATGGAAAAACTGTCCTCATAATGGGGTCATGAAGCATAGAGATATACATTTATAATGCTCTGTCAAATTACATTATGCAGGGAAATAAATTATGTTAAGAGAAAGTATGTTTTAATTACAAGCACAATACTTCTTCAAATTGGGGAAAAATTGCTAACCCCCTATTATTATTATTATTATTATTATTATTATTTTCATGTTGATATGCACCGAGGTGCCTGCCCAGGGCAGACATCTCTGCTGTTAAGGAGTGTGTGTGTGTGCACACACACCGAATTTAGGGCTGTAACACCTCCCAATCCTTATTTTTCCTGTAGTTTTTCCCCCTGACCATCAATGTATAAAACAGAGGGACCTGAACAGGGAGACAACACTGGTTTGTTGCCAGGCACGAGACAGCAGTTCTGCTGTGCTCTCCCTGAGTGTACTGCACATAAAGTGCACTATTCAAATTGCAGAAGATAGAATAATAATAATAATAATAGAAGAAGATTTGGGTGGGCTCAGTTTTCCTTTTTTAACCTAAACAAGCATTTAAAGACCAGCATCCTGGCGAGGAGCAGGATGTTGTGAGGACACACAGCTCACCTCACAATTGCAAATGGAGTTGGAAGAGGCAAAGACAAACTTTTTCTAATCCGGTATAAAGAACAGCAGAATATCACAGCTGTTAACCATGGCTGTCTGCAAGATAAATTCACAGATGACATCAATCTTCTAAAACCTTGGTTCTCTTGGTATTTTGCTTGGCCACAAATCGAGTTGCTCTAAGTGGTGAGTACAAACAGAGATACCACTTTTCTCCGCCACCTCAGCCTGCCCACGCGGAATTGCCCACGAACAGCCACCCAAAGAGGGCCCAGCTGGCCAGGCCAAAGGCTGTCCCTCCTCCCAGCCCCACTTTTCTGGGATAACACCAAAAGCACCTCTGGAATAAGAAGCCTGGAAAATCCTCAGCAGTGCCAGGAAGACCCCGAGTAGGAGAGGAGGAGGAAAACACGTGGAAAAGGGGAAGTTTGAGCGTGCACTTCTCTACCTAAAGTTTCATTTTACGTGTTAAATTCTTGCTTAAAAGAGAATTTAAAATCCTTGCCAGGTACCCTGCTCACCCAAAGGGTGTCTGCATACACTAAAGCATCTTTCTTACCACAAGGTGGCATCTTCTTATTTTTATATAAAACGTCTGAATATTTACATAATTTGAATAATTTTCTACACCTGAACGTTTCTAGTGTTTTTGTTGGTTGTTTTTTTTGTGACAGCCATTTAACATCTGTGCAGACACACAGCGAGGATGTCAGACTTCACCTCCCAAACGCTCCTGGAAGTGTCTGGGGCTGCTTTCCATGGGCCTTTTCACACAGAGATGGGCTGAATCCCCTCCCCAAGACTTACAGGAACACACAAACACTCCTTGAAAATTCCGGGGGAAAGTGAAATTAAGAATTTACAACTCAAAATGCCGAGCTTTCTCCCCAAACTCCTGCTGAAAAACCACATCACTGGCTATCTCAGCACGCAGGTATTTTACAATATAACCCAGAAATCCACGCAGAGCAGGGAACTTCCCACTCCAGGCTCTCCAACATAACTCAAACCAACTCTGCAAACACAGAAACCTCCATGAAAAGCACCAGCAGGGTTTTGAAATGTGCCCAGATCACTTCTACTCTAAGCCACGTGGGAAGGCAGAAAGGGAGAGTTTAAAGGCTCTGTCTGTCTGCGTAACAGCTCTCATTTGGCACAGCCACGGGTCCCCTTGCCAAGGTGAGGGTTTTCATTAATCACCAGAGCACGATGTCCAGCACTGATGTTCAGCTGCCCACCAGTGGCAATTCCTGCCTGGGGGAGGGCTCAGAGGATGAGCCCCCCCGACAGGACTCAGTCCACCCTCCACACCCACCATGACACTGCTTTCAAAGCAGCAGAGAAAAAGGACATTTTCATTTTTTAAAATGCTGCAAGTGCATTAAATGTGATCCTGGATCTGCTGATTCAACGGCAAAGCTGCCCCAAAAGGCCAGGGGCTCAGACTCCTGTCCCATAACAGTGTTTAACTCTCTTGGTACAATCACAAACTGAGGGAAATTTCGTGCCAAAGCTTTTTCAGGGAGAAATTTCATTTAATGCTACTGAAATGTTTCAGAAATTCTTCTCTTCTTCCTCAAACTGGCCCTAACTATGAATTTTTATCTTATGAACTACTCTGTTTCCAAGTTCAGGGCTTCTCATCACAGAATATTCTGAGTTGGAGGGGACCCACAAGGGTCACCAAGTCCAACTCCCGAGGGAATGACCCGCATGGGGATGGAACCCACAACCTGCTTTATCTTTTCAAAGACAACTGCTTTCATTTCTTAATCTGATACTATTTACCTCAAAGAAATCCTAATTTTAAATGGTTCATTGTGAAATGAAAGGGTTTGAGCAAAAGGGAAGAACCTGCTCCTTCCCAGCAAATGGTTTCCAGTCCTGGTGCAGGAATTCTGAATGTGGCACCCCTGGAGAAGAGCATCAGAGTATTTCTAAACCCGATTCTCCCTTTAAACAAGACACTGGACCCCTATTTTTGATTCCCCAGCTCCCTCCGTGTCCCACCGAGGTGGAGGCACAGCTCCTGATCTGTAACTTCCCCTGGCACACAAGGAAACACAAAGGAAGCAATAGCTCTGGCCGTTACATTTATTCCCAATTATTTGCAGCTGCAAAAACACACAGACAATACTTTTTCATGCACAAAATCCTGGGTTTGGCCCCAGACAAAGATCAGTTCCTGTCTCTTATCTACTGTTCTGGTAGAGCTTTTGGAAAGCAAGGACTAGAGCAGGAACCTTCGAACTCAACTGATGCCTGGCAGACCACTGGGAAATTCAGTTCTTTCTGGAATTGTCCAGAGGCCACATCACCTGGAAGAGACAGGTGTGGTTAGTGCTCCTGGTGTTACCCGAGGCCTGAAAATACACAACCCCCCATGGGAACGCACCAGGGCCAGGATGGCACAGCTGTACCTCACAAAGCAACTTGGCAAACCTGGGGGAAACTTTTGAGGGAACTTTAAGGGAATTTTAAAGCTAACTAGCCCGCAAAAAATGACTCGGTTTTGATTGAATTTTAGTTAAGAATAAACCAATTTTGTGCAGTATCGCTAAGCAGCTCTCCACCTGTTTGGAGCCAAAACAATCAAGGAGACAGTTGTATAAATGGTGTTTTCTACTTCCAGTGGGGCTGCTCTAATTGAGTAGCTGAAGCTCTGCTCTAACAGAGGAAACATCAGCAAAAAGCCAACTTTCACTTTGCTGAACATGATCTTCCCAGGAATGTTCTTCATCAGAAAAAGCCTTGATTTGTGTGCAGAATATCTAACCAACCGCCCGGGTGTTCGAAGCACAGGATGGGACACCCTCAGGGACAGGATCTGGCTCCTGGTGGGCTCTGGTCACTTCTGTGCTGTCAATTAATGCTTGGAAATAGAAATGCTCGCAACAGAAAAACCCCTCTGTGCTGAAGCAGAAAGGACATCCCTGTGGCTTTATCGGTGACACCAGCTGGCCCAGCAGAGAACAGTGTGACCATCCAAAGGGTGACACTCATTCTGTGTCACATAAACTGTGGCTCTGCCGAGCACCCCCCAGGACACAGCACCAAACACCTGCTGGCCCTTGCCCGTGTCATTGTAAGGAAATGAAAAGCAGAGCCTCTCTTTTGGGATCTTTTGGGCTACTCTCTGATTCTCATAAATAATGGAGGGGACAGCCTGCATCCCCTTACAGTTTACTGCATGTTTCCTTTAATTTATCAATGCAAAATTATTTAGCAGAGAGTCATTAATCGAATTTCTTCAAAAAGAGAAGCATTATTAGATATGTTAAATCTCAACAACGTAGCTTCACAGCTGTGGCCATGGATTTTTTAAGCTTTAATTGAACATCTGTGCACTTTAATTAATTTGAACAAAATGCAAAGGGGAAAAAAATAAAAAAAGCAACAGTAGGTGCTGTTGAATTTTAAGAATTAATTTTAGCTTTCCCAACTCTCTCAAATAATGACTCCTCTTCGTACACATCAGATTAAGGGGTACAAAGTTCATTATGCGTTTCCAAATACAATTCAGCTTGGTTTCACAGGACGGAACAATGTATGAAACCCAATATTTGGGCATCCATATCTGCTCCTCTCCTCCATCAAGGCCATTCTTAGCAGAGGTTGTTTTTGATGTGCCCACACAACACTTGCAGCACTTGAAGAAGCTGCCTGAAGTATCCAAGAGAAGGCATGGAGAAGGGATTGTCTTCATTGCCATGTGCACTGGGAGATGAAACACCAGAACAAGGCAGAAGTTACCCACAACCCAATTCCCAGCCACCCCTTCAATACTGCACAGCAATCATTCTTTAAAAGTTCAACAGAAGACTGTGATGTTTCTCTTCCCTGAAAGCTGGAATGCCACGAGCCCCCCACAAAGCCATTCTGCTCAGTGGGAAGGCTTTGCTCTCACCCTGAGCACCCAAAAGAGACCAGAACTGCACAACGCAAAAGCCAGACCCAATGTCCATCGGATGTGTAGTTACAAGACACAAGTGATCATCAATCCTGAGGGAGAAAAATAGGATCATTCCCTGCATAAGTGACATGAACTGGGAGAAGGTGAGACTTCTGGGTCTTCTGACATCTCCTTTAGCTACTTGCCCAAGGCGTGACACTCGCTAAACAGCTGAAATAACTAACCTGTGGAGAACATTGGATATGGGACTCAGAGCAGAAGTGAAGGTAACACACAGAAAGGAACTTGTTCCACAGTGCCCTTATTCACACTGGAGTTTTCCCTCACGAAGACACATCCCTGCTCAAACTGCACTAGAGCAGTATTGGTTGTTCTTCCGTGAAACATTCCAGCCCCTACTTCAAATTAAAGCAAAAAAGGCTGCCAAGAATAAAAAACCAAAACTTTTGAGACGGATCAAAGCATGGAATACCATAATTCCACCTCTCTCTGACTGCTAAAGTCACATTGAATTCCCATTTCATGGGGACACAAGGACTCACAGGGACCTTTCCAGCGTGGGATGCATTTGGATAAGGCAGGGCCCTCCCTGGGAATGCCACATCCCAAGGAAGGGAAGGAGCCTGTCCCCACTGGCTGCCAGCTTCTCCCAGTGGCCAGTGGCCGCGTGTGCTCAGCGTGAGCATCTGGCTCTTCCCCGCCGCCCACTGCAGCACAGACAGCGGAATCAGTGGACTATTGAATGCAATTACAGCCAGCCAGACAGACAATAAAGATTGATAGCGCCTTCGCTTTTTATCACACGCAAAACTAGGGGGGGGGAAAGCTTTGCCTTGAGCTGCCTCCGCTTAACAATGATTGAAAAGACGCAATTGTGATGGTGAAACACTGCAGCCTGTACCACTTCATTTGCTGGACACATTATCAAATTAAATGAAAAGTGAACTGCCAAAAGCAACAGTTATTATATATTAATGATGAATATTTACTTAGCATTGTTCACAAATCACACTGAGAACAGAATCCTTCTTGTTATCTCCTTTGCAGGCTACACATGAGTAGTTTAACATTTCTATGTTTACGTTAAATCTTCTGTCTCCAAATCTCTAAATACAGACATGTGTGAGTGGGTTTGTGCCTATCCATGTGGTTACAAATGTGTAATTAATAAAATGCTCCAGTAGTAAATGAATCCTAATTGCTGCAGGGATTCTTTACCTCAAATCACAGTTGGTATTCTTGAAAGTACTTAACTAACCCAAGAAAGTAAAGAGAATGAGGATTTCTGTTTCCAGCAGGCTTTACGTGGCGAGTCACGTGGTGTGCAACAGCTTCCAGCAAATGGGAAACCCAGGAGAAACCAACACAGAGAGGATTTATCACGATGTATGTGCTGGGTGGAATTTCAAACTGGTTACTGGTCTTTGGTTACTGCTTACTGGGCGAGCTGAAAACATGGAACCACATTGGAATCACGTGGGAACCAGAGAGATAAGAGAGTTTTGCAAGTTAATGATTGTTTTGCTTAAAGCTTTAACCCCTTGTTCTACATGCAAGCAACAACATTCCTGCCTCAAATAACAGCCAAATCATCTGCCAGAGGGTGGCAATAACCTGGAATGACAGAGCTGCCAATGGGAAGAACTCTGCTTGTTCAGAAAAGCCCTTGATGCACTCACTGTGTCTGTGCAAGTGGCATAATGAGATACATGAGACTAAACAACTAAACCAGAGTTTAAATGAAAATAGGCTTTTGCTTTTTTGCCCTCCGTGCAGCCCCGGGCAGTAAAACAGAGCCACTCACTGATCCCCGTGCTGTGTTCTCCAATTTTTCCTTCTCTTCTTTTTAAGCAAACTGATTATACTCCAGCAATTTGATTGCTACAAATTGTTGATGTAAAGGCACCGTGGGCTGCACAATACAAAAGAAGAAAGCTGAGGGAAGAAGTTTGTCTTTCTGGCCATATGCTGGCATGTAAACAATAAAAGTGACAAACACACAAATATGCCACAATGGAAAACTATGTGCTGATCCCACGCAATAAACTGAAAAGGCAACATGCTGGATGGTTCTGTTTAACAATAGTGCAAAAATAACTGTAGGAAACTCTGGCTAAGAGGGCCCACAGACAGTTTTGGAAGGGATGCATCAATTGACAAACTACAAGTAGAACAAATGAATTATCTTAAGCCTACTGAAAACGGGAAACCAAGGACACTTCTCTTTTCAAATGACATTTATTATCACTCCCCCCTCCCCTTTTTTAAACAGAAAACAAAGCTAAATTTAACCAAAATTTTTTCAAGAAACACAATCATTTTATTATGTTCACATTTACTTGCTGGAAATACCAAGAGAAACATTAAGTAGCGACTTCTTTTTTTCCGTCCAAGCCACTTTTTCCATTTGAATTTCCGTAAAAAGGAACAATGATCTGTTTCCACAGAGCAACAGAACTATTGAAACTTGGGTTTCTGCGATCCCTTTTTGTTCTGCCCCAGCACCTCATGACCCTCATCATGCAATGGACAGCAGTGAACCCTGTGCTTTGTCCCAACCTACACCCCACTGGAGACAAGTGGCACCAAAGTGTCCCTCTTTTCCTCCTTGAGGTCTCTCCATCCCATATCCAGAAACTGGTAATTATCCAACTCATAAACTTATTGGCATTAAAAGTCTCATCCTTGCTCTAATTCAAGCCTGACAGCTCTGCTCCTCCATGAGGGAAAGGCACAGTCCCCACCCCTCACACAGAGCCATTTCTAGAGATAAGCAATTGCACCACAGCCACAAGAATTGACACATGTAAGTCTAGATAAAGGGAATACAGAATCTGATCTTCACTAAAGCCCTCCTTTGCATTTCCACATGTGTGTTTCAGTGAAGATATTGTCCAGCTGCATCCCATTCAGCAGGACAGGAATAGTCAGGTCAGACACACACCAGAGTGACTGGAGTGGAGATTCTGCTGTTTAAGCTCTTCTCTGAAGAGCAGAGACAACAGGCTTGGTTTTTTTCTCCCTCATTTTGCCATTCCTATTGTGCCAAAGAAAACCAAAAAACCAACCCCCAAACCCAAGAATGGAGTCTCACTGGGTTTCCTCAAACACAATTCCCAGTCTCTTCTGCACTCCAGTGCTCCCAGGAGCCTGGTGCACTCTCCTGTCTCCAGAAAACTGAGGTGCACTATCACCAATACCACCAGAGCCCAAGGGTGTGGAATGGCACTGCCACCACACATCAGCAAGATGCTGGTGAATTTGGGTACCCCCCTAAACAAGCACATTTGCTCACTAATCATACACTATTGCCATAGGACAGATGGAATAGGTCACACAGCAAGATACTGCCTGAAAAACAGAACAGGAAAACACTCCAGTATCTCCTGCAGACCACTCTAGATCTTAAGCCTACTAACCCAAGCACAAGAAGGGGAGCCCAATGCTCTTGGATCCCTTCTGAACTCTGGCACAAACCTTTGCTGTGGCATCAGACAAGAAACCCAACAGCTTGTCTGCATCTGCCTAAACAACGCTGCCTTTTATTCATTGTTCCAAAAATACCACAGGTAATAATCCTTTATGCACAAATATCGCAAGTTCGGGGAAAGAGCTTGTTTCAGCCACTTTGTCAGAGGCATGAAATAGGCAATATCATGCTAGATGAGAAATCTGAAAATGATATCTAGTGCAGAATGGGAAAACTGCTGTTATATAACAGAAAAAGTCCAATGTAGTCATGCTTTAATGTTTCCCAAAAGCTAAAGCATGTTATTCTGGAATACCTTCAGCGTCGCACCCTCGCAGCCAAAGACTGATTTAGTTTCTTGCAGTGTCTCCAAAAGAAAAAAGGCCTTGCTACGGAATATGCAAAATATAAACTTGTTGAACTTGGTAACAGATTTTTCTCATCACCTACTTCCTCTAAAAGCAGTTTCTTTAAAAACAGTTAGCTGAGCCTTTACACACACAAGTCCGAACCTGCTTTTAGTGCCATTAATTGTTATGTTATTTCACTTCATTCCAAGGGGCAACCAGCACACAAAGCTGAACACGTGTCCAGTGGTACTGCAGGGTTATGGCCCTGGTGGATAGAGAAAAGGAGCCCGGGAAGGGTTGGGTCATCCTGCCAGTCCACCCCTGAGACCAAAGAGGACAGTTGTTCACAGGGACAAGAACTTCATGGCTATTTAGAGGGTGGCTCGACTGCAGCAGAATGCAGAGGAGGACATCTGTTCACTTAACCTCTCCCTCACCAAGGGAGCTCCTTCTTTGCTTCTCTCTGCCACGGCTGGCAGGTGCCCGTCGATCTCAGTCACAGTCACACTTGTCATTCTGACAAGCATGATGGAGCATCTTCAGGAGTTAATTACAGCTGTGCTGGGCTGCTTCATCAGAGGCAAAAAGGGAAACGCTCCGTTTCATGCTGGTACTGAATCAAATCATGTTCTTAGTGAGGGTCCAGAGCAGCGGCACCCAAAAATCTCTGTTAAAGGTACTTTGTTGAGAGGAGAGGGGTTTTGTAAACCCATTGGGACAGCCTGAAAATGCCCAGAGATCAGAATGCTCCTTTGGAGATCCCTGTCTCCCTTGAGTGGCTGCAGAGGAAGCCCAGCTCAGCTCATCTCCTGTTTAGGCACAGCCAAGAAGACGGGTGAAGATGCTGCAGGAGAAGGCAGCCCACAGGGCCAGGCCTTGGGCAGCCCTCCCACGGGAGCTGGAGTCAATTCTGTGGGTGGAAAAGGATGGCACTCCTGCCCCAACAAACACGGTAATGATTTTTATGCCCTCTGAAAATGAAGGGTGTAAGTACAAGCACCATGGCTAGAAAGGTTTCTGTGTGTCCAGTTCCACTTACCAGCTCTCTCTCTCTCTCTGTTGTGCCTCCTCACACAGGGATGGTGCAGCAGAACTGGGGATGCCCCTCAGCCCGTGCCCACTTTGGGAGCTGCTGCACCTCCAGGGGCACAGCTGTGGCTCTGCTGGGCACAGGATGGTGACAGAAGCCCCTGCTTTGATTTCTTCAGTTGTGTTTCACACACAGTGGAATTTCTTAAGAGTCTCCTCAACTGGTAAATTCCATTACCAGCTCCATTCCCTGACAGCTCCCCCTGGCACACCACACAGACCTTCCAGGTGGGGTGCAAGGCCTTTGGTGATGACCCTGCTCAGCTGCAGCAGTGTATGAGTGCATGAGCAGGAAGGCAGAGCCAGCCCTCCAGCCCCAGGCAGCAATTCCATAAACCCCTTACTTACACTGTGCCATTTCCCACCTCTTTCCCTGCACTGTTTCACGGAAGGGAGGGTGCTGTACCCCAGTGACATCACTTTTCCTCATCAGGTATTTAATAGCAAAAACACTCCAATTAAAATCCACAAAAATTGTGGGTTTGGTTAAGTCTGAGGTGGAGCAGTGAGTTAGAACAGGTCCCCCAGCCCAAGAATCCCTTCTGTGATTTCATCTTGACGCTGGAAATGACAGCGTGTGACACACTGTGCATCAAGAGCTCCAAGCTGCAGAGTACCCTGATGGGGAACTGGGAAAGACATGGGAAATGGCAACTCCTGGCCCCGTCCTTGCTCAGGACTACACAAAAGAAGGCACATAAAGCTGGTGAGAACAAGTGGTTTCCAGCTAAAAGCACAAACAGAATCTGAGATCTGGAGTGGGGCAAAGCAAGAATGGGGACCCTACCTTAGGCACACCTCAGCCCAGGGGCTCCATCCAAAGATCCCTTCCAGGCAGCTCAGCCAGACTCTGGAAATGAAAACAACAACAACAAAGGCATAATTAAGGCAAATCCATTTGTGATGGCAATCATTGTGGAATATTAAGAGTTAATAAGAGATACTCTTCCCGCTCCTGTAGCCGCACACCTGCTGCAGGAACAGGACAGGGCTGCAGGAAGGACACGTGGAGAGCACTGACCGCAGGAGGGGCACGGCCAGGTCACCACCAGGGAATTGCTTCTGCCCTCCCTCCCCTCAAAGTGGTAACAAATTAGTTATTTTAAATTCCAGGCATTGAGAGGAACAGCCCTGCGAATGCACAGGGTTTATTTCCTCTCCCCTCACCCCCATTTATGGCATTGTCTGCTCTGGGTGTGCTTTGCTGTCCCCCCTCAGTTTACCTCGCGCAGGGCCTGCACTGATCTCATCAATAAGAAATGAATTTTGGTAACTTTCAAAACCACTATATTATTTTTCCCTTTATTTGTAGTGAGTTTTTCTTCTCTCAGTGGTATTACTGCAATAAGTCAGTCATTATTTCTTTATGTTTTCCCTCCTTTCTTTAGTATTTCATTTCCCTTTACAGCACATCTCGTGATCACAAAGAAAACAGAGACACTTATTTCTTTTAACAGTTGAAATTGCTGCAAGTGATTTAACTGTCATTTAATCTGATTCCTCTCTTCTGTCTGTGGAGAAATATGTTTAATGTACTGGAAATTATGTTAATAAGAAAAAGCATTATCTCATTTAATGAAATAAATATACAAATATTTCAAAATAAAATAAAGAGGCAATCTTCACTGAGGAAAAAATGTCTCTTATGGTTTGCATAAAATAAACAAATGAGAAAAATTAATGAATACATTGAAATATACTGACAAAAATTATGGCTAAACTCAAAAGGGGAAAAAAAAAATATAGAAGAGAAGGTGACTGAATTGCATCTCACCTAATCAGATGCTTTTTGAGACAACGCAGAAGGAAGCTCAAAGGATCACAGTACAAATTATTTTTTTAAAGGATGTTTTTACCCCAGGCTAAACTTTTTTCCCATCCTTTTAAAAGCCCTCAGATTTACTCCCTTTTTTGCGTGTTTTATTTTCTTCAATTGGTGTAGAAATAATATTTATTGTTTAATGACTGCAGTTGCTCCATCCTTTAATTATCTCTGATCCTCTGCCACACAACATATTTAATTTATGGCAGAGAACTTTGAGCCCCTCTGATTTAGTTAATTGTGACAATCAATAACTCCATTTCTGAGCTTTTACATTCTGAAGGATGTAACTACAACACACTAAGGTTAAACAAATATTGTTAGTGGTGAGAGAAAAACTTGTAGCAATTATGTAATAAAAGCATGACCACTGCAACAGAAACACATAATTAGCGCTTTAATTACAGACATCAAAACAAACTAAAGATGTCAATAAAAATAAGTAAATAAATAAAAAATCTCCTGTGACAAACTGATTTCATTTCTGCAGTTCTGGATCTTAATGGATTTCTTTGGGTTGCCTCGTTTTCCAGAAACAATGTTTTATACCTCGAGTGAGGAATGGTCAGCAGTGGAAATGAATTAGGAAATCCTTGCCCTGCTGGGGAAACCACACTCAAAACCCCCACTAATTCAGGCAGCTGGGAGAGAAGGAGGTTTAGATTTGAACCCTCCCTGCTCTGATAATGTGGATGTCAATACCTGACAGTGATAACCTGCCTTACAAGGAGCCAACACACCTCAAGAATACAAAAGCAGAACCCAGAGCAGGTCCTGGATGGGCAGGAAAGGACAGAGATGTCTCCCTGGTGTCACTCAGTGACAGCACAAATGTGGCTCCAGCCTCCACAGAGCTCCGGGACAGAGCCACAGACTTGCCAACTCCAAAAATAGTAATAATCTGATCTATTCCTTCTGCAACAATACTTCAGGGAGCTGCATCCAAAGACTGGAGGCATTGACATTTTTGGTTTCAATGTCTTTGGAGTGATCAAAAGACTATTGACACGAACAAACCATCCTGTCAAGTTACAAAGAAAGAACCCCCCAAAACCTCTTTTATAAAAGGTGTCTGTTTTTAAACCTGCATCTACAAAAATATCTGTAAGCTCTGCCTGACACAAACCTGAATGTTTTCCCATTCAAGATTTTGAAAGGCAGACATCCTTTTTTCAAAGGATACTTCTAATGCAAAAGCCTAATGTTTTTAAGCCAAACCAAGTGAATCAAAGTTCCTAAAATCAACATTTCCTTTCTGGTTTTCTTTTGTCTTTTTCAGACATATTTGAACCCAGAAATACTGGCACTGAGAATACACCGAAAATACCTGGAATGATGAGAATTGAGGAACAGGAGGAAGAGCAAACCCGCCTGGTGCCCAAGCTTTGCAGACCAATATCAGTTATGTTCTGCAGGCTGCCAGTGCTGCTTCATTTGATTTACATCAAAGGCAGCATTTCAATTCCCTCTGCAGAACTAAAGGTGTGCCAAGTGCTTTATTTTGAAATGCCTCTCCTTGTTTTCCAGCAGGGACAACGGAGAGCAGATGCCTCCAGACCTCCAGCACACTTGATAGCCATTTTTGAAGAGGTGTCCATACCTGACTATGGAACTCCTCCACCCTCCTTCCACAAAGCCTTCTCTCCAAGGTGCTGGAGAGGGAAAGCAAACACAAGACACAGCCTTCACCTAGTGGAGACCCCCGAGAAAGCACAGCAGGGCCTCTGTCAGCAACACCTTTTTCCCTTTGCTGCAGAATCCCACACCCATTTATTAAATTGTGACGAGCAGCTCTGGGTCAGAGCACAAGTTATGATACACCTCTATAAATAAACTAAGAAATAAATATTGGGATAGGTTGGAGTTTTTTTCCCTACAAATCCATGCTTCCTGCTTTCTTGTTCTCCAGAGGAGCCATTTGTGGTCACATCGACCAGGCTTGGCAATTCCTGGGGACTTCACACTTCATCCTTCGAGGCCTCTCGGTTTGCCTTGCAGCAACTGCAGGGGCAGCAAACAATCCGAGCTGTAGACACATCATCACGCCCCAAGAACGTCCCCCATAAGTGAAACCAGAAGAAACCTCCCCACAGCCTATTCAGCTCCCAGACACAAAGTACACGAGCAAGACAGACGCTCCCAACACGAGTAATGACAGAGCTCCTGCTCTGCCAAACGAGCTTTTGTCCTTCCCTGTCGTTTGAATTACTCAACCTGGGAAACCATCTGCAAACCCGAGAACAAGCAGCAATTTCTTTGGGAAATATGTTCAAAAAGCACTTCCTCGCAGCTTTGAAGGCGGCGAGGCATATTTACCAGAGTGATTTCCAGGTAGCCCTTTTTAAGGATCCACGCTTGTGCGAGGAGTTTTCAGGTCAGGGAAACAGCCGTACCATCTAAATTTAGGGAAGCTGTCAGACAGGGAAGTCTGGAGACTTGTGAGCATCCCCACTGCCAGGCTGGCGTGACAATCGACAATCGCAGTGTCCCTTGCTTCCCATCCCCAGAGAAACTACAGGCAGAGAAGTTTCTTTGTGCTGTCTCCAGCACATTTACACCTGAACGTTCCTCGCTAGAACGCAATGAAAAGGTGCTAACAAATACAATGAAACGTTTCCAGACTCCAAACCCTGGTCAGCATTAGTCCCACTGAAGTAGCAGAGAAAGGTTCAGGCAGATTTTTCCCTTTGCATTAATTTCTTTCCCTTTTTTTCAGCTGATTTCCACAGGATACCCAGCCCATTGTTGGGTGATAAAATTAGAATACCAGAGATAGCCTAACTAGAATGCAATTTATCACTGTACTATTCCTGTATATAGAATTTCTATTCCTTAAATAAACATATTTCTTTAAAGTGTCAACATCACCAAGAAATCTGATCTTCTAGACAATATTCCAGGCTTGATGTATTTTTATTGCTCTCCAGTAATGAAGTTTTAACTCTTGATATATTCCTGCTATTTAACTGCCATTTCAACAAAACCCAAATGATCAATTCCCGAAGTTGGTTGAGGCAGAGCTGTGACATTGCACAGAGGAACGTGCCCAGGTGTTCTCCCTGAAAGCACCCACAGGGCAGAGCAGGGCAGGGCAGGGGAGGCATAAAGAACAGGTTTGAATGCAGAACAGGACTGAGGCTGTAAATTCGTTTTGCACCACTTGCACATGTAAATAAGATGCAGCGAGTCACTTTTTTTCCATGTTTGTGGCTTGCAAAGTGCTGGCTCCATGTAAAGCTCCCCTGTGGTGGGAATGGCACCGCTCTATTAACTGCACTGAGTGGCCCTTACACACACTCCAGATTTAACAATAACTTCTATTCAAAGTTATGGCTACAGAAAGAGATTTCAATGAACAACTTCTATCACGTTTATACTTGTCATTTGGGATTAGCTAATCCCAGATCAACTCCGTACATAATATATAATTGCATATCAACAATATCAGCCTGGAAATGTGTCTCACTTCTTCCAGCAGTTTCCCAAGTTAAGCATTTTTGTCCTGCTAATGAACCTTTTGTTACAGTGAATATGATTCTGCCAGGAATTTAATGCATGTAAATGTAATGACATAAGAGCATTACATAACCACTCTCCTACAGGAGTTTATACAGTACAGAATATAATGAAGCCAGACTATAAATGATGCATATACCTGCAAGGGAGAAGAAGCACTTTTTCATTTAGTGAATCTCTATAAAAAACAACGTGGCAAGAAATGGTTTCAGGTGCTTCAAAATGTTTGGGGAAAGGGATCAATCGATGTGCTGCTCAGCTGTTAAATGTAAAAGAAAAAAGGCAGCTAAAAGATGAGAAGGAGCTTCCCTACTTTCAAAGAATTTTAAAGAGAAAAGCTGTCACAAAAATCTAGAAAACCCTCTCCATGCCCCTCCTGCATTAGGGAATGCTCTCACTACCCCTTTGCTCAGGCTTTGGAACCAGAGGCACCTGCCACAGGGATTGGAACACCCAGGGCCAGATTCTGCAGAGCCCTTCCCTTGATATTGGGTGGCTCGGTGGACTCAAACCCAGCCAGCATCGCCTTCCACGGGGGAGGAAGGAGACAAGCAACGCTTGCAGCTTTCCCAGCACTGTGTTCCTGCACAGAGGAGAGGAAACCCAGCAGTGCTCACAGAACAATATCCCTCCCTTGTGTGTGTTCAGCCACCCTCCCCAGCAGGAGAAGGTGAAGCTGCACCCACCCCTGAGCTGCAGCAACAGCTGGGGAAACAACAACTGCGTCCTGAAAACAAACAGCCCATTTGTTTGCCTTTGGAGCGCCGAGAAGAAACCCTGCTCTTCTTGCATAATTCCTGACTTTACCTAAGACAACACTAATCCCGAACGCACTTCCTAAAGCCCTTTGGGCTGTGGTTATTTATGTCCCCCCGGGTAAGAAGTTCTCTCTTGTTGCATGTATGAATAAAAGGGTGGCTGAGCAGACGCTGAAGTGTCTCTATTTTGCATACAGCCGCCTCCCTGTTTCCCCCCCATGGGCTCTGTGTTTGACAGGAGGAATTTCACCTCTGCCCACTCACTCTCATGCTGCTAGCGGTGAACCCGAGGCAGAGAACTCACAACTTCTGACTGAAACGAAATTCTCTCTGACTTGGGAACATCTTCGAATTTATGGCAGGAAGATGCAAAACATGATTCTGACTATCAGCAAAAACTGAACCTAAAGATGCTCAACTTTTTCATCATTATTCTTATTATTATTTAGCCAGAACTATTTTAAAGCAATCATTAAATACCATAAGTCAAAACTCTGGAAATAAGGCCCAGCTGTAACACGAATCAAACCACGCTAAAGGAACATGAAGGTGTAATTTAAGACCTTCAGAGCTCACACTGAAGGCCGATTGCTCTTTGTGAGAAAGGGATTTAGTACAATTCATTTTTTTTTCTTCTCCAAAAGTTTCTCAATAAAGAAGCAACTAACCTCATGGAAATTCTGCCTGGAATACCGAAGCAGACAGCACAAACCAGTCTGCCACATGGACTGATAAACTTTGCCCAGCATTTCCAAGGGAAGCAAGGGACACAAGTGTTTAAATTGGACTTTTTGCCATGCATATTCCATGGTTTCATCAGCCCCAGGGGCAGGTTCCTCTCGGGCCACAGGTATTTACAGCTCAAGGAGGCAATAAATGCCAAATCAAGCCCTGTTCTCACCGCGGTGTGAGGTCATACAGTTCTGATCCTGATAAAATATACCTGATCCTGATAAAATACATAAGGTCTGGCTTAAGTAATTATTCTGTGGATTTTATACCTTATCCCATTTTGCTCATATCTACAGTGTTAAAAGCTAATATATTATTCAATAGCTATAAAGGGCCTTTTTTTCTGATCTTTCTGTGGCATTATTGTCTTTCACATCCTATCAGAGCATTAAGATGTCAGAGAACTCTGCAACAATTTACTGCACAAACCAACATGCACCTCACTAATATTGCCTGGGTGACTAAGTGTGCTGGCACCACTTTATTAAAACCCAGGCTTGAACAGCCCGCCCAAAATGTGGGATCAAACTACAACTGTGGTGGGGACAGAATGAAAAAAGGCACTTTGATCCTGCGAAACTACTGAGTGCAAAACTGCCAGGTGTATTATTTTGGAAGTTAAGATCCAATCAGTATCTCAGCAGAGTAAAAGTCCAGATTTTGAACTGCCATGTGCACTGTCCAGCCCAAATGAGCCATTTAAAAACATTAAAATCACTTGTCACAATGGTTTTGGACATCCTTTTAAGCAGGGAGAACACCAGTGGGGCACCAGCACAGGGTGGGGGGGGTGGCAATGGGCAGCCCCTGCTGCTTTTCCAATAAAAATAACAAATAATAACACCCTGCCCACAGGCCTCCCTTTAAGAAAATGACAGGAATATTCCCTGCCCTATGGAATGTTTGCATCAATCACGTACCTGTGGCTCTCACAGTGAGCTGGACTATTACAAGATTGATGATAAGCTCACACACAATACTTGACCTAAATACATTATGTAGCAGTGGATGCCTGTTAAGTAGGTCAGCACGGGCTCTTAAAAGTTATGCAAAACTTCTTGCTGCCACCCAGCTGGCGTGCCATGAGCCCGGGAGGATGAGAATCAATTTTAAGGGCTGCAGGAAATCTCTTCTCATCACAGGAAAATCTGGTTTGCCATACTTAGTGTGTCTTAAACACTGGGGCATGCTGCTTGTCACATGCCTTTCGGTCTCCAGCTGAAACACAAGTGAGGTGGGCAGCCCGTGAAAAGCCTGAGGATGAGCCTGAGGTTCAGGCACGTGGCAGGCTCCCCTTTGAAAATAATTGTTCAAATAAATATTTTCCATTCTCGCAGTCAAACAAATTGTGATTTATGGGATGCATCAGACAACCCTGTCAAGCTAAGGAGGTCTGTATTTAGTAGTGATTAATCAGAGATGGCTTTATTACCCTGCCTGGATCTTGGAAGCTCTTTGGCGTAGGGAGGACAAGTGCCCAGAGACGCCATGGTGGTCCCCACACAGAGCAAACACTGCACCTGCTCGAAGGGGCTGGTACCTGCCCACCCATCCCTTTCCACACTGCACAGCAGGGGCTGGGGAAAGGTAAGAACACAAGGATCCTCTCTGGCTGAGAAGCCACTCCTGTGCACTCTGCACTGAGCAACCAGCCGCCACGACAGCCTCGGAGCAGGCAGAGGCCAGCCAGCTTCTCGTGGCTCATGTTCTCTCCCTTCACACCCTCACACTCTTTAGGCTGAGCTGAATTTTGAGCTTTCAAGCACCAGGTACCCTCCTGACAGCAATAACAGGCAGTGAGCCATTCATGCCTCCAAAAGAAGCCACGCTGGGCCTGCCCTTCAAAGAAAAGCCAAAAAACCCAGGATTTTCAGCCCCCGTTTGTGTCTCTCGTGTTTCAAAGACATGTCATGTCGCACTTTCACAGACACTTATCCTCAGCACAGGTGTGGGGATGGCCAGGAGGTTGTGGTCACACTGCTGAGTGTTACATGTCACCTGTTGTAGACAAGAGCACGTCGGGAGTGAGGACTTGACACTGCTCGCTCTGTGCTCTTCCTCCGACCACACTGCACAGCTCACACAGAGATACCAGCTCAAAACAACAGGCTGCTCACCAGGCACGGACCAGGAAAAGACAAACCACTGACAAAAGCAGCATTGTCTGATGGGAGAGAGGAAATAGGGGCTGCAGAAGCCTGTCTTGGAAAAGCGAGTCTGGTGAGGGCTTTCCACCAGGCTCCCAGTAACGCGGCTCGTGTATGCAACTTGCATATTCCAGCCAGTGTTCAACTTGGAAGCTTTTCCTCAGAGACAAGTGATTATTTTCCCTTCCTGCCTGACCCAGTGAACACTGCAATGCTCCACGATGCTGGATCTGTGCCCTGCAGGCAGCAACGTCCCACCAACTTCCCACTGAACACAAGGCAAAATGACACGGGGAAAAAAATGAGGAGTATTATTTTGCATATTGAAAACAAATCCATGCCATTGTGTTCCTTCTTTTATTGTTTTGTTATTTCATCATTATTCACCACAGTTCTTGCCTTCATTTGCAGAGTTTGGGTTTTAATGTAATGGCCATTCAATAAAAATGTTGCTTTTAAGGGTTTGCATATCATCCCATTTTCTCTTCAACCCTTCAGCAACCATATGGCAAGCAATCAGGTCTGCAATCACTAGGTCCATATTATGTAGAGCATGATTTCAGCATTATGCTATTACCCATCTGTTTCTGTAGAAAAAGACATGAACCCTTGTATAAGAGGTCAGTGGTTTCATTGCACACCGTATTCCAGAAATCCATCTCTGTTCACTTGAGATCACTTTCATGATTTACTGGAGTCTTTTAGGCCAGGGCTTTTTTGTTGCCCTTTTTTTTTCCCTCCCCCCACTTTTTTTTAAATACAGACAATCAGCACAATTTGTCTGTCTGTTGTATAAAATTATTTGTACCTGCCATTCTGGGCACTTACACTCTCTTACTCAGGGATGCTCTCCTGAGATCCTGCCATTTCCTTAAATAAGAGACAAAAAAAGAGGGAGGAAGGCTCACCTATTTTCCTTTGCTCCCTTGTTTTCACTGAGGACTCCAGGAATAATGAGGTTTGCTGCTCGGTTATGAACTAGTAAAAATTGTCTCTCTTGCTTTGTTTCTTTGGTTTCAGCAATAGGCAAAGAGCTATTTCACTTTCTGTAGCGGAGGAAGGAATTACAAAAGTACAGGCATATAGGAATGTCAGGTTTTAATTTGACCTAATACTCGGATTCTGCCCACAACAAAGACGAGTCAATGAACTTCCACTATCAAGCTTAGAAAAGGGGGAAAAAATAAAGAAAGAAAAATGAAAAATAACCTAATGCCAAGGAAATTAACTGCAGGAACTCTGTTAACCACAGCACGTAACTGGACACTTCAGTTCCCTGCCACCCTCTTGCCAAAAAGTCTCTGCCACGATAAAGAAATACAAAAACATGTCCAAAAATAAATCCAGCATTCCTTAAGTGTCACACTATTCAGTGCTTGGGCAGCATATTCAACTGGATAGCCATGCTTCACTAGAGAAACACAATGGAATTCTCTTTAACAACCTCTTTTAAGTAAACCACAAGCTTGACCTAAAAAAAAGGAAACAAAAATAAAAATTTCAACGCACAAACCATTCAACAACACAAAACCGGTCTTTTTATCCAAATTATTTTGTAACAACGGATTTGTCAGGCACTTCCCAGACTCAGAGGGCTCGTAGGAAAAACAACCAAATAAACAGAAAAAGAGTTAAAATTCAAACATTTTGAAAACATGTGCAGAATAACGAAACAGAGTATGATGGAGAACTATGATGTATCCTGCTCCAGAGACATGGAATCCCATCCTGAATTGCGTCACAGGAACTGCGGGCACCGAAGAAGTGTCACACCGTGGCGCACACACAACTGGGGGGTGGCAGGGAGAGGAACGGAGCAAATCTGTGTGTTCCTACAGGAATCTTAACAGAGGTTCTAGAAAATAAGGCTGGGAATCTTTGCTAGAGCCCTGGGAATGGAAAGAAGTAGTTCTGGAAAACGCTGCCACTCCTGGGGTGTGGACAGAAGGAAACAACCAGGGCTAAGGGTGGGAAGGGGAGCTCAGAGGAAAAGGATGGGAAGAGAAGCTTAAATAAAAGGGCCAGCACAACTCTCCAGGGATGTTAAATACCTGGAAGACACCAAGAGAGGAGAGGGTAAGAAGGGATGTCTTTGGGAAGATGTTCTTGTGAGCCCTGCACTGCTCAGCAGTCGATTATTTTGTTGAAGGAAGCTGAAACAAAGAGAACTTAATTTGGCAAAGTTGGACTTAAAATGGGTAGAGAAAGCCATAGAAGCTTCCAAAACATCTGCAGCTCGTTATGGACAGCAGAAGTGGGTGAAATCTTTAATTTCTAAGTTTCTTCTGCAGAAGAAAGGCCTCAAGGATAAAACTCAAGTTGCACAGTGAAAGGAACCACTGCAGCTTCACTGGTGAGAGTCTCCAGTCATCGCTGGAGCACAAGTGCCCCAAACCTGTACAGTGGCTTCTCCTCACTAAGACAGATTTGAACAGTAAAACAGATCTGCATTCCAGCCCTTGGACAACATTCAGCAGGGCTTGTTTGACTCCTGCAGCAGCCTGAGAGCCCCATGGAAGTCTGATCCACTAATGGGAGAATTAGGCCTTTCTAATGTATGCTTAAGTATCAAATGCTAAGAGTAATTTCAATAATAAAATCATTAAAGAAATGATACGTGGCCATATTAGGTCGATTAGGTAGACACGGGCAGACAGATTAGATGGGATGACCACAAAGAATAAAGTAAATATGAAATGGAGAAAAGTAAAGGGCAGAAAATTGAATCTAAAGGAATATTATAGATATATGAACTTGGCAAATAACTGGAGCGATTCCCCTGAAGAAAGAAATATTAAGCTGGTCAAATAAAAACTGGTAACTCACTTTTCCATTTGACTTTAATCTCTGACTATATACGGTGTAAACACTATAAAAATTAGGGGAAACGAAGTGTTGGGAACGTAACTATGGAAATTACAGGCTGACAACCATCAATTACAGAATAAATGCTGTTCAAAAGCAGATGTAATAATAGCTGGCAAGAAACATTAATACAGTTTGACCTACAGTTTTATTTACTTCTTTCAGGCAACCTGAATGTCATGGTGCTTACATAAACAATGCTTAATGCTTTGAACTTCAGTGAAACACAGCAAGAGTTAATTAAAATGATACAATCAAGGCATATCTCTTTTGATATAATAGACAGAACAATAAAGAGAGACTGTTTATTATAGATTCTAATAATTATTCACGGAAAGTATACAGTGAGAGACTAAGCTTTCATTTTAAAGATAACTTCTTGAGCTGAAAAATCTCCTCGCTTTGATGTTTGCCTGCTGCTGAAATTCACGCATTTGGGAGCAGAGACTTTGGCAAACAAACCCTTAATACACACGGATGAAAAGCTATTTTCAATAACATTAATGTTTAACGCAAACTGCTAAAAGCAAGAAAATTCAAAGTTAAGGCTGACAACTCCATTTTTAGCTTAGAGATCAGAGTTTAAAAAGCCTCGGCATCTCATGCCAGAGCTGTTGTAAGGCTGCATCCTGAATATCCTGGCTTTTGTCTCATTTTCCATTCCCCGATTCCTCCCATGAACGTGTAGACTTGGAGGCTTTTGTTCTATTCTAGTTAGTTGTTGTTGTTACGATGGGATCGCCTCTGTTCCTTTAATCACCAAAAGCACATCGACACCGAGGAACTAAAGGAGATCATGTTCTGAAACCTTGGTGGCTGCACGCCCTCCATCCACCTCTCCAACAGCAGCCCCGGCTCCAGCTGCCCCCTCAGCAAGGTGGGGGCCAGGGAACTCGAGTGTCTCAGACAATCCCACCCGCTGGGAGCTCCAGAGCACCTCCAGGAGATGCTCCCCAGTGAGGACAGGGCTCTATGTCCAGTTCAATCAACGCCAAACCCCACACCGGCTCCTCAATAAAAGCGGCCAAGCCAGAGGAATTACATCCTAACTTAAAAAGTTACTTTGGGAGAAGTTTGGACTTTCTCATTTATGCAGGAACACAGTTTGGGTTGGGGAGTTGTTCTGAGCGTTTTTTTCCTTTGGAGTGGGAGATATTATCTTTGAATAAATTCATCTGGAAAAAAAACAAAGCTGCCTTCATCAGCTAAGATATATTGGATCTACAACCTCCTGTCCCCCAATTGCCCTTTTCTTTTTCTTCACTGGCACACTTGTCTGACATGAAAGAAGAGAGCGGGGCGGGGGGAAAAAAGAGAAAAAAGACAGAATAAAGCCAAACATTCACTTTAACTCCTTTTTTCTTAGATACCAAATGGGTTAGAATTTAAAATCATCAAAATAAATCAAAATTATTCCAACTAGATTTCTAGACCTGTTTACAATGTAAAAATGTGGTCTGAATAAAACTGGTTCTGTTGTGCTGCAGCTCTTCCACTGATCACTCTCACAACACCTGGGGAAGTTCAGTACCCTGGTGTTTCCAAATATTTGCTTTAACAAACAAACAAACAAATAAATCTAGATTTCTCAAGGAAGACATGAGTTTTAAGCCTTCCCAGGTCCTGAGAAAGGTTTGAAACCGTGTTCTCAACACAACCTTCAGGTTCGGCCAACAGAAGGCAAATGAGAACCCAACTGAAGTTTTATGCAATGATGATGAGAGTTTGAGCCCAGGAGATTCACGAGAGTTCCCTGAGAGTCCTCACTGCCCTTCCCCAAGACCACACATCCCCCAGAGGTGCTCACAGCCTGGGGGAGCAAAGCAGGACGCCCTCCATACAGAGGCACTCCGTGAGGCAGAGGAGCTGAGCCCACACCCCATGCTGCCTTTGGCCAGGCCAGGTGTGCTGGCCATGCCCCCTCAGTCCCTGATTTAGGGCAAGCACTGCTCAGCAACAACAAGGCCATCCTGTGTTACCAACACTATCTCACCCTAAACCCAAACCACTGCACTCACCTGCTACAGGGAACAAAATTAACTCTATCCCACACAGAACCAGGACAACAGACAGAGCTTCCTTTAACTTTGTCAAACTACACCAAACTTGCCAAAAGAGCTCTAAAAGCAGCAGGAAGCACTCCTTGTTGAGACACACAGCACTGCTGGCGAGGTGTTTGGCCTCACTGGTTTCAGAAACCAGCAGGAGATGCTCCCTCACGTACCTTCTGAAGCACCAAAGCCCTCAGCACCAGTCGTGTTACTGGTTTTGAGGCAGAGGTAACAACACTCAGGACAGCTCAGTACCCATGGAACACCCTTTGAAGGAACACTTCTAATTATTATTTTTTAAAGGAGGCAACTCTTGTGATGTGTATTCACAGATGCAGCAGCATGGCAGGGGAGTTGACGTGCAAAGACATGACTGGGTGTTATTCCCTACTAAAACAATTATCAGCTGTCTAATTGGGATCACTACACTTGTGTAAGTGCTGGAAATAGTTCTAATCAATTGTTATAATAATGTACCAACTCATGGAGAATTTAAAGAGAAAAAAAAAGAAAGTCCAGGATGTGAAAAATTACTGACACTTTAGTGTTTTAATTGAGCAGTTTGCTCGGAATATGGGGGGAATGACTCATGCAGTTCCCCACCTCCACAAGCAATTTTTGCCAACCCATCTGCCACCCCAAATGTTTCGTCCAAAGCAACCCCATTAGTGGACTTCTGCTCCCTCTGCTGGATCTGCAAAACCAGGGATTAACAGACCCAGACCTGTTTCCTGGGGAGGGAAGAGCACAACCTGCCCTGGTGTCCCCGAGAGAAGGGCTCTGCCCCACGCTGGCTCCAAGGTGGGCTTGGCATCACTGCTAACACACTGACTTGCAAAAAAGTGGCAAATAAACAGCTGTCACACTTCTAAATAAAAATACTTTAAAAACCCCACAAAACAAACAAACAAACAAACAAACTACACCATGGGGGAACATCAGTTAAAAACAGAAGTGACTTGGGAGATGATCCTTCTTGTCAATGCTGCCCAAAAAGAGGTGCAATCGGAAGGCAATGACAACACCCACTGAAGTTTTCAGCCTTTCTTCCCATCTTGACCAGTTGTTTCCTCCCAGCACATGAACTTGCAAGGATGGCTCATTGCCACGGCTGATGGGAAGGGGGGAAAAAACCATCCTTACAATGGACAATAAAGTCTTGCTTCTGCATTCCAAGTCCCAAACAAATAAACGCTGAATTCCATTAAAACCTCTGCTCACTTGACTTTTCCTATAGTCTCCTCTGTGGATGCTTTTGGTGTCTGACTACTTGGAAATCACAAGTGTTGAACTGTTTAGTGGCTCCGACCCTCCCATCAGTAAACTGATCCAGTGATGAAAACCAAAAGGGCTTCTGCTATTTGCATTTTTACTCAGTTTAGTCACAGATCACAAAATAAATTAGTAAATTGAGCTACGAGGCTTCCAATTTGCAGCAACCAAACCTTCTAAATAATCATCTGTGCTTAAATACACAAATCGCTTCAAATGTAGTCATTTTTTGTCAACTAAAGCACCGGTAACACCAATTCCATCCCCCCCGAATGCTCCCACACCATGAATGCTGTAAAGAAATCAGCCAGACCCCAGTGCAAAATTCCTCCTCTATAAACCCCAGAGAGTTACAAGCACCCAGCAAACTGAAAGGCTAAAATCACCCCTGGTATTCCTTCTGAGCTGCCAAGCGCTGCTCCTGCAGCGCCAGAGCAGAGAGCTGGGCAGGCCCAGGTGCCTGTATCCCCAACCCCAGCAGCAATTAGCATCATTAGAGGCAGCCTCTGAAAAGCAGCCAAATTCACGGGGACTGAACAAATCCCCCACTGCTCAGGTCGCCCCTTCTGAGGCACAGCCACTTATGGGGCCACTGCCACAGACGGCCCCAAAAAGGATCTCCCCCAAAAGACGGGCACCTGGCACATGAAATGCCAGCACTCTGGTTACCGTAAATGATTTTGTGAGACACGAGCAGGACAACAATTTCAGCACGACACAAGCGTGGTGGCTGTGTCAGAATTAGGTCACTCAGATGCTTAAGTTGTTATTGATGTGGCCCTGAATTGCCTCTTTCTGTGTAATTTTAGTATAAACAGTCAAACCTGTTGTTTTTTTTTTTACGAACCAGGAATAAACCAACACACATTCCAGGCAGGTTCTGTGATGTCTTACTTGGAATTTGCAATGTGTTAGGACAAATGTTACAGTTTCCCTTGACATATATTAAAAATATTTAAGTGTTTAAAATATGATTCCTTTCATTCATATGCTAATGAGTATAAACAGTGCCCCAGTCAACACATTACAAAAGCCTAAATAGATTTCGCCAGGACTTTACATCTTCTTAGTAAATTAGGTATAACAGTTACTAAATGGATGCACTAAGGGCATTGTAAAGTTGCCACTCAGTTGTGCAATAATAAAGGGACTACACAGCCCTAAAAAAAAAAAAAAAAGATAAATATGACAAATGTGCCATGGGAGTTCAAAAAAAAAAAAAAGGAATTTAAAACAAAATCACAGGAACTGCATATTCCACTGGGGACCGAAATCCTTTGGTGGGGATATATTTTTCTCCCGGTTCAGAGAAATACTAAAGGTGAAAAAGTGTGAGGTTCCACTTTGCAAGGCTTTGTTTCTGTGAGATTTGGCTGCTGCTGCTCGAGGGGTGCATCAGGCTGGATCCATCCCTGCCTGATGCTAATCTCCTCTCTGCACTCCGCTATCTCCCAACAATAGTGGTCAGCTAAACGCTGCTAATCCTTTTAGCACGCACTAATAATTATGCATTAGCACAAATAATATTAAAGCTTTTTTCCCCAATAATTACATATATAATGGATGTGTCTTTAAAAAGTTGTTTACAGCTAATTAACCAATGAATAATTGGTTCCCCTTCCGGAAGCGGGAGAAAGCTTGTCTTGGAGCCACAGTTAAAAATGCTTTCTCTCTCCCTTCCTTAAAACAGTTTTACAGATGTTGTTAGCAATTAAAACTGTTAAAACGCTATTAAACCAAAATTTCTTTATTAAAGGGATTACTCAACCCAGCTGAATCGTTTCTTAAAGGACTGGATCATCTCAAATAATCTCCAATTTGGGTGATCAGTGAATGGTCTGAACACACCAAGACCCTGCTCTGAGCAGTTCAGAGCCTTTAGTGCCACAGCACAGGCTGCTCCTTGCTATATGACTGGTTTAATTGTGGGCTGTAATAAAGGTCATAATTAATATCCCAACACAGACACTAACAAACAATTTTAAATTGCCAGCATAATCAAATGATGCAAACATCTCTGAGCTACAAAAGTTCATTGCCGCAACTGACAATTTCTTAATTGTATTCAGTCATTCATGGAAATTTTATTAACATCGAACTGATGTATCCTGCCCTTACTCTGTCACAACACCAGGGATCTAATTTCATTATTTTCCACAAGATTTGCTTGACTACTGCCACGATTCTAATATTGCTTTAGTCCAGATGTTTATGCTATTTAAATTAGGAAGAAAAGGCTTTTGGGTAAACACAATTAAAGAAGTTTTTTTTTTTTTCTTTTTTTTCCCTTTCCAAATTTAGTTTAACAATCTTCTTTTAATTAATGAATATAGCTGCAAAGTAGATGGGTTTTTCCCCCTCATTTTTTATGCTCATTCCCCACTGTGTGCAACACACATCGAGTGTATGGCTCCAGCTATTTCTAAATATAACAACCTTTTAATTTTTCACTTACATTTGAGTGCTCATTAAAGTGAAAGATAGCAGGGCATGACAACTGCACTTCTCCTCCTTTTACTCTTAAATCAACCCCCAGTACCTTTGGAGCACAACAGTTTAAATGTTCCTCCCTCCTCCCACAGTGTTGCCCCCCTGAAGTGGATCTGTGGCTGAAGGATAACCCGCATTTCTGGTGCCTTCCTGTTCAAGATTAGCGTACAGCAACACCTCTGTGTGACAGCAGCGGCATCCGCAGAGCTGCAACACCGCCATCCAAGGAATTCTGCTTTTTCATTCGGCTTGAATACATTGATTTTGCCTCCTGTTGGACAAGAGCACTTCATTCACAGCAAATCTCCTTCCTGGGAAACAATGCTCTGATGTCTAAAGTAGAATTCCCCTCCTTTTTGTCTGTCTTACGGAAAGCTGGTTTCCTAAAGATATGTGAATTTTAGCATGGAAGGGCTAATAGCTAATAAACACAGGCATTTTTTTCAAAGGCACAGTATTATTTTAGTAAGGTCAAAACACAGCGAGCACCCGACTCTGCACCAGCTTATTCCTAAGTGCAAAGCTTGAAAACTTCAGCGTGCAAAACACAGCCTCCTTTCCAAAACAACAGTCAGAGTCTTTCAAAAAACCGTCTCCAGACAGTATTTTTCAGGGATCCGCGCTCGATTCTTCCCAGCAGCATTTTGTCAACATTTGTAAGAAAGCCTGAATACTGTGTGCGATTGCAGCCGACTGAAGATTCACAGCGAGCCGTGCCAGACAGGCATCACATGCACCGCAAACTTACTGCTGTAATTAGTTAGCAACCGCTTCTGCAATCCGCCAGCGCGGGGATATTTATAAAGAGCCCCGTCCCCACGGCCCTGGGGACTGCACGGGCAAGAAACACGGCAGAAGAGGCCACGGCCACCTCTCCACTGGGCAAACCCCCCTGCTGCCCATGCCAGGGGCGAAGGATGGCACGACCTGGCTGTGCCACGCTGTTCTCTCCGTGGGTCCTACCAACGCCGCTCTCGTGGCATCGCCCGCCAGATTTCCATGTGCCGGGGCACTGGGGGAAGCCAAAAGTCATTTGTGATGGTTGTTGGGCTGGTTTGTTGCGCTGGATGCAGGCAGGGAGCTCTGCGGGCTGCCCCAGCCAAATAATGGGTGTTTTTTAACAAAAGCTCCTTCAAACACCACCTAAAAACCTCTCTGGACGTGGAGGTACATTATTTGTGCACCTGCAGCTGATGCTCCCCACGCTCGTGGTTTGGTGTGTGGATAAAATCCAGGCAGCAAGTTTGGCGTGGGGGGAACGCGCTGAAAAACTTTTTTTTTTTTTTTTTTTAAAAAAAAGGATAAGTTCACAATGTTCACATTAATGGTGGGTAACACCCCACTGCAAAAATGACCCGAGCAGCTGATGTGCACAATCCATGTGGGTTTTCCCTAAAACTGTTCAGAATGTCGGTGCTGCACCTTTAAGTGCTGCTCTGGTTCCATCACGCGCCGATACGGAGATGTGTGTTTGGCAATCTTTCCCAGTATTCCATGTCAATTTTGCAAAAACTAAAAATATTGTTGAAAAAATATTATCCCAAGAACATACGTAAAATTATAAATATTCAGCACATCAAGCTTTTGATATACTTTAGTGCACATGAACTGAGTAGCTGTCAAAATTACAACAGGCAACTCAAGTAATTATGCAGATTTATGCAAAACATTAACAAGAAGAATTAAATGCACAAATGAGGTGGCTACACTTGAATTGTTAAGATTATGAATAATTACCATGAATCTTTTTGCTCTTAATATAACTTGTTTTTGATAAACAAAGCCTTAATTATCAGAATACTTTTGAGAATTTTGGTGACCTTCATTAATCTTACAAAACAAGTCTCTTGTGTTCTGCATTGTAAAAGGCACATGCTTGGAATAAGTACACAAACCATGGGAAAAGCATATGTTAATGGCTACTACAAACCAGTGAATGATACCTCAGGTTGGGGGCACGCAGCATTCTGCACACGTAGGTGAAATAATATTGAGTATTTGGAAGTACTCTAGGCTGAATAATATCTGACAAAGGCCGGGAGAAGGCTGCTCTATATGAGAAATTATTTCATTTTGCAAAATAACAGGTTATTTTAAGAATGGAAGTGAAATATCAGCCTACTAATTTCTCATCTCTGCGATACAGTGGGTGCAATAAATCATTTACACACGCAATGGAGAAGCCGGGACCACGGTGTTAGTGATGTCCTGAGCCGTGTTTGCCGTGCCCACATCCCGCTGCCAGGCAGGGCACTGACAGCATCCCCTCTCTGCCCATCCCACCCCTGCCCTGTCCCTCCCAGAGCCCCCAGTCAGCTCCAGAGCAACAGTCGTGGTTCCTCACGGCGCTGTCGCCTCACCCAGGCCCGCACACCGTGCCTTGGGAGCACTTGGGAAGGAAGGGAGAACTTGGGAAGCAGCGAGTCTTCAATGCCAGCCACACTCCTGCTTCCCCAGAGAGCAAGCTGTCAGATCAATGGCGGGTTTGTCAGAAAATCTCTCCCAGGGACTCGAATTTGTTTTGACAAATGTCAAATAGCTTTGATGCATAAAAATTAACTTAAGGAGGTCATGATTAGACAAAATCCAAACTTGCGTTTTGCTGGTACTTGCATCACTTGGTGTCCTTGCCTAACAAGACTAAACCCAGCTACCTGGACAGCCGAAGCCCCGTACAGCAGGAGCCTCTGCTTGGAATTAATACAGCTCCCAAAATCCTGGTGCCCAGGAGAAAGCACACGGGCTTGGCTACACTTCCAAAAGGCTTTGCCCGGCCTGTCTCTATCTCATGTGCCATCACCATCCCGTTCCTGACTCCCTCCCAGCTGCACTGGGGAAGGAATCCTTCCAACAGGGAGACTGCTCCTCCTCCCCACACCAGGTAGCCACGCTGGCCACCAGAGCCAGGCCACGGGCACACAGCCCAGGAGGGAAGCACCGGCTGCTCTTCCCTCCATGCTCTGTGTGCAGGGAGCAGAGAGCAGGAGGGCTCTGGTACAGGCTTTTCTTCCCATGAGCTCAAACCTTGCATGGAGCACGTGCCCACGGTTGGCTCCACTGCTCCAGCTCCCTGCTCAGCCCCTCCAACAGCTCAGCCAGGAAATACTGAACTAGAAATGTATTCACCTACACAAGGAGCTGGAAGAAGAGATGAGATTTTGCGCTAAATAAAGCAAGAGGGTCAGGAAGAGACTCGCCACAAATTCAGATTTCATGAAGGTCCCACACTGCCAGGCTCACTGAGGGAGGTGTGTTTGCTGTCTGGCCACGGAGCAAACACCATGTGAGCCTGCAGCACGTGCTTCCCAACCCATTCCCTCTCTTGCCCATGCTCCTCTTCCTTGGAGCGTGGATCAGCTTTTAGATCCACCCAATCCTTGCTTCCTTTTACAAAAACACTGAATAGAACGTCAATTACCAGGACTTTTTCTTTCCACCTGGCAAAACTGATATTCAACAAGCGGGTGTATTGCATCAAGGCCTCCAGATTCTTTCCCACCAGCCAAAGAGAAGCCAACACACAGGAAACACTTTCCACCAGCAGCACTTGTGCCTGTACAAGATGACCACAGGTGCATGTTCTGCTGATGTCCCCACACTGCAGTTCTGGTGTCCAGGGGTGTGAAGAGCAAACTCCAGCTACTATCAGCAGTGCCACAGCAATTCTGCCTGTGTCACTAACAGAACCCAGAGGAAAATTATAAAATGGGTGGATTTAGGGTACTGAAAGGGAAAAAGCAGTAGTTCAGAATCCATGCCTTGCACGGTCAGGAACCAAAGAACAGCTGTATCGAGTGGTGGTATCGAGTTACTTTCCAGGAGCTGCTCAAAGCAAACACACCGCCGGCCTCAGACCTCATATGCAGGTTTCCTGTAGAGCTCTGGGTTTTATAGTCACGTAAAAATAAAATATATTGAAAAAGAGGAGCCTTCCCATGAAAATTCTGACAGAACCTTAATGGTAGCAGCACTACTGGGAGCTGCTATAACACCAATATTCTTCCTGCTACTTGTGCCTGTTTTCCTTCCACACTGTACTCGCAGCAGTCATTTCCTAGATAATGAGCCTGTTGTGGAGAAGGGCTAATTTAGAAAATCAGAATGGGGTTACCGCCAGCAGACATTGTTTTCGTAATAAACGATCATTTTATTTTGAATAAATGTGAAGTTATACTCTGTCAAGATGTTCTTGCTTTACATGGAATTTCCGAGTATCCAAAGGGTTAGTGGAACATTTCTCTATAAACAGACAGCATTGACACAATTATTCCTGGGTCCTTGTGTAAAAGCATGAGAGGAAAACAAGTTGACTCAGGAGACAATGTTTGTGTAGAGACACAAATTCCTAAGCAGGTGCTGGCACCTTTTTCCCCAATGGGGTCTGTGCATGGTGACCACACAACACCACATGGCATTTCAAGGGAACAAAAGCTCACGCAGATCTTGACCACACAAAAAGGATCAATTTGCTGATCTGAAGGTGACTGGTTGGAGTTTTTCACTCCACACCACACTAGGATTTGCAGCCTGATTTACACTGGGCTGCTGCAAGGTGCCATCAGTGCCTGTGCACTACAGAAGGCCTGACTTGGGCTGTTGAGACAGATCTTGGTGGAAAAAGACTCGTATTCCCTAAATCAAGTTCCCAGCCCTGCCCCTGCTTGAGTGCAAACCATTCTCTGCTACAACAGAATCCTGAAATAATTCAAGTGTAAGGCAAGGAACCCCCAGAAAGGGAAGAAGAAAGGAAGCAGCTACTCCCTGTGATCTGTTGGGATGGCTTCATCGCACGTCGTGTGGATTTCCAACCACCAAGTTCCAGAACTGCAGCAACAGCTGCGATGCTCAGCGAGCTCCAGAACAGGTTCTGGGATCATTTGCTGTTGGCACCTGGCTCTATCATTAAGAACAAAAACCCACAGCAAACAAGGAAAAAGGAAAAAAAAGAAAAATAATGACAAATTCTCTCTGGAAACAAAACAGCAAACGAACAATCAAAACCAAAAAGCAAAGGAAAAAAGCCATCGAGCAAGCAACTGTTTTGCTCATTCTCATTTCTTATGATTTCCAGGCAACTTAATCTTCCTCAAACGGAGCCTTTTCTTCAACAAGAGCTTTTTATCCCAGAAAGCTCCTAGATGTCTGCTGTGGATAGACCAGGTCTATGTGAAGTCCTGAGATGCCACCACAGCTGCCAGTTGCACATAAAGGTTCTTCAAAACCCCCTCAGAACCCTGTCAGATACTGGAAGATGGAAAAAAGCATCTCCCATCTCCAAGCCTTTCCAAAAACACAGATGTATTAAGTTCAGAGAAAACCAAAATGTCAAGAGCAACTTGACTTCAAGTTCTCTTTAAAGCCCTTTCATCAAATCCTAAAGCCCCCGACAAGCGGACTAAATGCTCTCCCTTCCTTTGGCAGATGCATAATTGAGGTTTGCTCTTAAATTGAGGTAAAAATAAACAAACATTATTAGAGGGAATTCATTCCCAGAGAGCTTTCACAGCTGAGCATTTATCAGTGCATGGAAGATGTTACATAAAGTGCTTTTTAATCAAAACCCTCTTGATCAGCAGCCACAATTTTTCACCCCCCTGAGCTCTTTTCTGCGGATGTCTGTGGTTACACTTTCAACTCCAGCCTTTCTGAGCATGTCTTTTGTCTTGGTGCAAGTTAGAACAGAGAGGGGAACTTCAGGGGGATTCATGCCAGGCTCTGCTCCGCGAGATAAACTGGAAAACTGATGCAGTTCGGGGCAAAAGAAAACAAATGCGTTGCTGTAAAGACACTACCAAAGAAAATGCTCCCCACAGCCCTGGTCTGAACACCTTAATGGTTGTGTGCAACAGGCTATGGGTTTGGACACACCTGTTTTGCCTCGGGTGTTACTGGGTCAATACACCACACGTGCACTTCCCACAGCAACACGTGGACTAAGTGCTGTGTGCTCATGCCTCTGCTTATCCAATCTCATCCCACATTTTGGGTTAGGGCAGCACACAAATCCCACTTCTGACAGTAAAAAGAGATTAAAACAGAGTGTTGGTTTTCCAAACCAGTGACAACAATGACTTAATCCCATTAATTACCACCAACAACATGGGTTTAGCACTGGAGTGTCAGGCAAACAAACACAGGGCTGTCTATCCTATGCGTGTGCATTCACACAATGTACACTTCTGCTTCTGAATGAAGGGGAACTCTCTGAAAAGGTCTGAAAAATGACTTTAAAGACTGGTTTGGGCATCTCTCCCATAAAGTGCACATTGCTGAACATGCAGGAAGTTTTAAGAACATCTCAAACACCTGTGTGTCAGGAGCCACAAGCCTCACTCTTCTGCACCTCTAACCCTCAGTCAAGGCTGAGCAGTTATTTTAGAAAGCCATTTCTTTTAATTAATTCCAGTGAGTTAAAATAATTCATTCATCGCTAAGTGTTTCTAGGAACTCTCTTTAAAGCTTGCTAGTTCTTTCCAGCATGAGTTTATGCAGTTTCAGCTTCCATTTCTTTGACTCTCCCTACACTTTTGTCTTTTATATGGATTCACCACATCAAATAAAGCACTAAAACTCAATATAATGACTCCGTATCAGAATGCCGTGAGATTTGTATCAAAATGTCATCACATGCAGATAATGCTGCAACACATTGAGGTTCCTCGGGCTCAGCAAGAGTTTTCAAGGAAAAAAAAAAAAAAGAGAAATCCTGCAAGTAGAGCAAGTTTGATGAGAACCAGAAAGATTTCCATACCCTGGGACTCACCCCAGAATCTGTACAGAGGGTTTGATTAGCCAGTACAGATAATTTTGTATATGAAAGCTGAGGGAGCTGCCTTCCCACCAGGCTCTGCTGGAAGCTGACACCTCCCTGAGGTGCACTGGAGAGTTCTTGGCCACGCCGTGCCAGAGAGGCAGAGAAGTCCTTGTGTTTATTCATCTACAGAGATCCAACAGCTCCTGCCTAAGAGACAAGTTCTTTCCTCTCTGCAGTGGCTTTCTCCCACACTTCTGGATCCGTGGATCCACACCATCTAAAGGATACACTTCCCAGTGCCATAAATACTCCCTGTGAAGAAACTGGTGCAAGTTTGAGTTGGAAAGTTCTAAGTGCATGTGAGAAAACACGTCCCAGAGAACTCAGAAATAGGACAGAACCTTAGAAAACATCACTTTACTTAATATCATTTTTTTTTTCAAGGCATGAAATACACCCCATGTAAATGCAAAGAAATCACAGTGACAGTGCACAGTCCCTCAGTCCTGCAGTCGCTTTGTTTTCAAATTTAACAGTTAATTTTTTCCATCAGTCATTTGAGCAGATGATAAGTGGGAAGGGATTTTAGTCATAAAAACTATCATTTGTAAAGGCCTCATTTAAATATGCCTTAATTAGCATTTTCATAACTGAGTTATCAGGTTTCCATTAAACTCTGAAATTCTCACTTCTGTTCCCACTGGACAGATGTCCACATTGCAAAAATAAAAACTGCACAAAATCTTACAACACTAGAGTTGGCAGTAGCAGGAAAACAGGCTGGGAAGGGAGAATGAACGGGCAGAGCCAATCTTTTCCCACCGCTTTCTGCACTGAATCCAACCATTGAGACAGTGTGAGAAAGTGGGGACTATTGGTAAATATACCGTTTCTGGAGCGAGCAAAAGACAGGACTCCTGTCCCTTTGGCAAGTCAGCCTGATGTCTTCAGTTTGTGCCGTGTTAAAAGAAAGGAAATCGACAGAAACTCTAAAAAGTTACAGAATTTCTCCAACTTTTTTCCCCTCCAGATTATATCACATTTCAGAAGTGAAGATGTCATTCCTGGGCAGTCTTGGAAGGATCCAGATCTGGCACAACTTACGAAACTGCTCTTTCCCAAGACAGAAAAGTACTGAACTTTCTTCCTTCACTGCAATTAAAATGTTTAGAAAAAATCCAAACACAAAATCCAAGCCCTTTCTAGTCCAAAATTCTAAAGGAATGATGTGCAGTCAAGCTAAAAGCAAAGTCCTAAAGACATAAAATACTCAACAATTACATAAACAACCTTTTTCTTCTTGAGAGCTGCAGCACGGAGAATAATCAGCTACAAGCATTGCTTTTGAAAATGCAAGTTTTATACTGCACAAAATACTTGAAAAAAATGAAGAATTTTTTCCCACTCAAAGGGAAAATATCAGACTAAATCAGGATCTCACTCCAGCCAACACATCCAGCTCCTGGGTCATCATTATCAGAAGGATGAACTCGTCCCTGGGATAACCTCCAGCAGCTCAGCAAACCCTCCTCTGGAAGGTGGTCACTGTGGGTTGTGTTCTTGGAGATCCCTTTCTCCAGGGCCAAAATCTGAGCAGAAATAGCTCACTTTCCCCACGGAGTTGATTTAGTCCCAAGAGGAGCAAAGCATAAGAAGAAGTGGCAGAAATTGGCTTGTGTTTGACTCTCAGCACTGCAGAGGTTTTAATGAAAACACAACGTTGCCTTCAGCCACGGCCCAGCATGGAAAGGGGAATGCTAAGGCACCACGGACTGAATTAATTATGTACATTGAGGCACACACAGACATATTTATGGGCTGGCTACAGCAGAGTAAACTCTGCCTGGCTGCAAGGAAACTTGGCTGCTAATGCTGACTCTGCCACTGATTTGCTCTGTGACCCGAGGCAATTCACTGCAGCCAAAATCTCCCACCTTAGGCACCTTATTCATATTTAAACCCTTAAACAGTGACCTGATTTCCAAGGTGTTGAACACACGCCACCCCCACTGAGTTACAGGTAACTCTAGGTATTAATACAGGAAGCCAAACAGGGTTATTTTTGAACAATTCAGCCATGGCCACTCTTGTCTGAGCCAACAATGTGCTGGTGCTTCCCAAGAAAAAAACTCCTGCCAAGAAATGCAGTGAGATAACACAAAAGACAAAGGGTCTGCATTTCTTGGTACAGAATTTATACAGGTATGCATATAAATACTATATATGTACATACATCTGGATCTGTATTAAGATAGGCTTAAGGAAACTATTTTTTCTTTTTTTAAAAAAGTAGAGTATTGATTAAAAAAATTAAGAACAACTAAACTAACTGAAGTAGATGATTTACAAGCAGGATACAGGACTATCGTTTGCCCTTGATTAATAACAGGGATGAAGACAAAAGCAGGAAGCAGTGACTTAACTCTCTTGCCCAGGTGGATGAAACTCCTTCAGCAAACTCTGGGCTCCATATTGCCCCTTCCTGCACCAGGACATGGAAATAAGGAATGTCTTCTCAGGAGACCCTATCTCCCAGGCTGGGAAGCACAGCATAGAGGTGTGATAGCCCAGGGGTGGACACGAGTTTCCCTACAAGTCCCAGGGATAAACCAGCTCATGGGAACAGCTGTGCCACCCCACAGCCTGCCAGGCAAAGCCCTCCCTTTCCTCTCTCCCCTCAGCATCACCAGGTGTGTTACAAACCAGGCCCTAGATGAAATGTAGATTTTAAAAGCAATTAATTCGTATCATCTACTGCGTGTCTTAAAAGGACATTTTACCACAGTCCCATCCCTAACACAGGGATATCATGAAGTAATGAGGCCTCCAGTTGAGGGATTCAGTGCTTTTAATAACATTTATCAAGCAACTATCCAGACACCTTGGCTCCCATCTCGAGATGTCTCAGTGCCTCTGGAGAGGGCAGGCAATCATGGAGTTATAAAGGCACCCTAAGGACATTGCCTCAAAAAGTCATTATAGATCATTTTTAATCCAAGTATTCACAGTTATAAGTTTAATAGGCATTACAGAAAAAATAAAAATGAAAAATTCTCACTCCTACAGAGGATTAAAACGTGAACTCCTCATTTTCTCTTACACCCACTCCCCCTTCCCTTCAGGCTTGGTCCTGAGGACAGTACTGGAATCCCAGCCAGGTGTGACAGTGGAGTCCAGCAGAGCTCTGGGAAGGTACCACCACTTTCTATCCACTTCCCCTAGTGCTCCCAAGTAACAACAGGAGCACTTATGGCAAAGTAACTTACTGCCCTTCCCAAGAGAGGCCTCTGTGGCAGCGAGATGTCTGCCCTGAGACAGCCACCGAGCCCCGAAGCTGCAGGGAGACCTGGCATGGAGCAGCAGCACCACAGACGTGCCAGGGAAGAGGGACAGTGTGCATCTACCTCTGGTGGAAAGGCAAACCAGCAGGGCCACCACCTTCAGTGCCCTCCCAGCTCCCTCCGTGCCCTGTGTGTGCTCCTGAACAAGCTGTGCCCCTAAAACCCAAGTGATCCCCTGAGCACAGGAACTGCCACAGCATCACTCTTCCAACTCCATCATGCAAGGAACTCACAGCTCTGATTTCTCATCTTTGATTAGGCGCTGCTCATGCTGAAGATATGCTCAGCAAGAAAAATTAACCAAAGTGACTTGCATTATTTATCAGCACTAATTCGGATGTACATTAATCATATGCCGTAAGTGGCTCCACTACAGAGAAAACAAAATTAAAAATAGGACTTGCCTTCTCAGAGGGAAAAGGTTTACCTTGTGTTGTCACCTATGTAAGATATTTCCCTTCTGCAGCTGCTTTGCATCAGCTCCTGTTCCCCAAATAAGACTGGTTTCAATGAGCTAGAACTATTTAGTGTGTCCATATGTCAAAACAAGAATCACACCTGAAGTTTGGGGCCAGATTCCACCACCTTCAGTGACACAGAAACCAGATTTAAGTGATAACCTGCAGCCCTTGTTAAATTACAAATACAGGACTGTGTGATTTAACTTTGGAACTGCTGTGGCAGTCAAGGTTATACAGGGCAATGTGGACAAACCCTCACTGATGGTCCTACAAGCTGACAACATCTAAACAGCAAAGACTTAAGAGATCAAAGACCACTGGACAAACCAAACCAACCAAAATCCCCCCCCCCCCGCCCAAACTGTATTTTTATCTTTGACAACATTTTGCAGCGGGACAATGACATTAACTACTCAAAATCAGTAGCATGAAAATCAAAAATTCATATATATTGCAGTGGCAGAACAGAGGTGGCACCTTAATCAAGGTGTGTGTGTGCCCAGGTTCCCCTGCCAAGGTCAGGAACATTTAAATGCATCTGCAGCCCCAACATCCACCACGGCTTCAGGAAACACCCTGGATGTGAGGCACAGCAGACCCTGCCTCTAAGTGCCTCTGGCCTCAGATAAATAATCCAGTGATTAAGCCATGCTTCAACAGTCCTGCTTCTCCACTGGAGCAGGGATCATCTTCTGGAGAGGTTATAAGCCCTCTCTGTGGAGAGGAATCCTCCCCTCCTCTTGCAGCTGCTGCTTTCTTGCCTCAGCAGGGATTTCACTGGCTGGTTTTCCAGGAACACTCAGACAGGGATTGTCACTGTGGAGGCACATGGAGACCTGTGATGGCACCAGGACCACGGGGCACACTGGATGTTCTGCTGGCTCTGCATGTGAAATAGCCCTTCCCTACTTCATGTTTTCTCCATGTGCCATCAGAGCATGCCATACATGATTTCACAAAGATGGCATGAGCCCTGTCACCAGAGCCAACTATAGTCATTTCAGGAAAGTAAAAACATGCTTGTTCTATAGCAGAGATAAGTCACACATAAAGAAAAAACTCTACCAGAACTTGTTTGATGGGCAAAAAGTAAAATTTCCCCAGACTTTTCCATATGTTTACTGATATCCAGGTGCTTTACACTTTGGGTCATGGCAGTGAGGAAAGAAACTGAAAGCCTCAGATTTGCATTTAGAAGAAGAAACTGTTCTAGAGACTGAAACTGCACATGGGGAAGACAGAACCATCATCTTCCTCTGCACCAACAAATTGTTCCAACAGCTCAGCCTGTAAAGCCACACAGCCAAGATAAACCACCCCAGCAGCAACACTCTTGGTCTCCAGCTTTTGCCAGTATAAAACAGTGGCATTACTTATAATTATAAAAATATCTGATATACTACCATGTGGTCTTGAGCTTAAATGATTAGATTGGAAAGTCCATCTTTACTAAAATAAAATTAATAATCCTAAAATAATTAGCAGTTCCTTTATGATTTTAGTGGAGAATATTCTTCTCAAAGGAAAAAAAATGGGAAAGTGTTTCAGCAAGATGATGATTTCCAAGGACAGCAACTGGTTTGGTTGATACCAGCAAAAAATTACCATTTAGGAAAATAAACAAGGCAAAAGTAAAATATTTCCCATTACGTGAATGGTAGAGAAGGAGCATTTCTCTGCAGGGTTTCTACATTGTTGGAAAGAAGAAAGAAGCAAACAAGAATATTCTCAACATCCTCAGAAGGCAGACACTCTCTCACACTTAGAGAATTAAAGATTTATAATTTTTTACAGCAGTTAAGTACTCAATTTCCCACCCACCATTCAAACATCAATACTAAACCACTCAGAGAAAAAAAGATCCCTTTGGCTCCTTGACTGTTTCTGTTAATATATATTGGTGTAGATCTGTAGCATTAGGATAATTCAGGGAATGAAGACACAGTCAAGGAGTCTAAGGTTTCAAAACTCGGACAAAAAATGTTCAAGCACAATGTTTTTAACACATGAGAAAGTTAAAGTGCATCACTGCCCTCTACTTCCATCTCAACCATAATTGCACTGAAATTCTTATCACTTCAGTAACTAAGAGTCTCTTCCCATGTAAATGCTTCTACATGACAATTAAGATCTCTGCTTGCCTTCAAGTGAGTTTAAAGAGTTGTCTTTAATAAACCAGAAAAAAGCAAAGAGCTCTCAGGCCTCATCTCTCCCCTACCAAGCGCCCCCATGCTCGCACAGAGCTCCACAGGATTAGTTTGCCTGGCAGTTTTAAAGTGACAATCTGGGCTTTGTCAACTTTTTGGCACCCAAACCCCAAATGCAGCCCAGGAAGATCACAGCTGGTAGTGTCACTTCAACCACAGCAGGGCTGGGACAATGGGCAACCCCTTCTTGCTGCCAGGGCTGGGCAATGTGGTGCCAGGGGGCACTTGTGACCTGAGTGGGCTCTTGGGAGAGCTCTGCCTTCTTAGGGGTCCAAAAAACCCCCAAACTGGCTTGTTTTGACTTGAGCAAATGCAGACAGATCCGGCTGCACAGCCCTAAGCAGAGACTCCATTTCTCTGCTCAGGGAGGAAAGCAGGACAATTAGATGGGCAGACAAACCAAGGCGGGAAAGGCAGAGCGAAACTGCTGCACCTTCTGGTGGCACGACACGCACCACGCTTTTAATTGCATCAGGAGGCGCTGGCAACAGCTCTGCTCCCTGGAATCATTCTTTGAATTCTGCCTCTATTTTGGACTTGTGCTCTAAAAGTAAAATGCAGCACTGACAGCACATTGCTGGCTGATTTATGGAACAGTTGGTGTAGCTTCCCAAACAGGGTTACAGTGCTTGAGATTTGGGGCCAAATTTTGTTCTTATAAAACTGTTCGTCCTTTCCCCAAACGCTCTCGGGAAGGATCTCCAGCAGTGCCCAAAAGCAGAAGGATGGAGCAGCTCCCAGTGGGCTTCACATAGCAGAAGGGTGGGGACCCAACCTAACTGGGGACACACTCCCCAAACCCCAGCTCTCAATGGAAACTCTGCCTGCATCGAGGCTTTCCAGAATATCTCCCAATCTTTAACACGCAGGCAGCAGGGGAAGAAATAACAAATATATGTGAGTGACAGAAGAATTAAAAAAAAACAACCCAGTGCAAATGGGACTGAAGGAAATAGTTCTCCCAGCCCAATGCTTGGCGTTGGAATGAGCAAAAAGGACTTCTTACTTCAGTCTATGGATGAAGAAGATTAAACAATTTTTAAAAGGCAAGTCTACACGAGCTTAGAAAATGCTCCCTTAGAATGAGCTACATGAGCAATAGATCGAAGAAGTCTGAATTTTCACATTTCAAGGACTACATATTTTCATCTCTATCCCCAGGAAGTGGAAGAGAAACAGTTACCAAGAGGGAGAAGAAAAAAAACCCCAAGAAAACGAGCCAAGGATAATGCATATTTCAGAGTCAGGAGTGCTGGCCCTTGCCAGCTGGACAGCTCCAGCAATCTCTCCAGTGGTTTATTCAGGATTTCCTCAAGTGAAAGACGACAGTTTGTTAAAAATGACACCTTGGGGATGCATATATAATCCCTCTCTGACTTCCATGTCATGTTTCCTCAGTTTCCTTCAAGTGAAACTGCATTTCTCTCCCTTGCTCCCAGCCCTGTAAGGTCAGCCCTGCTAATGAAAATCAAGCTGTCTTTTTGCTGCTATCAACAAGAGTCAGATAACAAAATACAGGTTCTGAACTTGGCATGTTTAGTGCTGGGGATGATGCATAAGCCAAGAGCAGACAACTTCATTTTATGCTGGGCTGACCCTGCAGAGAAAGAACTGAGAGGGGAAAAAAACAACAACAAAAAACTTTTAGTTTTGACTAGTAGCAAAAAGAGTTGAGCAAACATGACATGACACGGATGTCAGAGTGCATAACAGAGCTGCATCAACTGCAGCAATACCAAGAGGATACACAGAAGTGTTGAAATTTATGTAACTAACCTTTGGAATGCAGTTGTGATCTTTCATGTCTTAATTACAGATATTAATATGCTAAGCAGAGACAAATAAAATCAGAAAGAAAAGCAGGGAAGATGCCTACACTGAAATCACTGTTGGTTTTTCTCTCTCCCATGTAACTTCCAAAGCAGACTTTTAAAGCTTCATAGCAGGTCTGTGCTTGGGGCTGCAGCAACTTTGCCATTCCAGGCTAAGAGGGCAAACTCCAAATGTCCTGCCCGTGCTCAAAGGACTCTGTGAGAGTGGGAAGGGACTGAGGGAAAAGAGAATCATGGAATAGCCTGGGTTGGGAGGGACCTGAAAGGTCATCCAGTCCCTGGGAATGCCATGGGCAGGGACACCTCCCACTAGCCCAGGTCGCTCCAAGCCCTGTCCAACCTGGCCTTGGACACTCCCAGGGATCCAGGGGCAGCCACAGCTTCTCTGGGCAGCCTGTGCCACCCTCACAGGGAAGGAGTCCTTCCTTATATCCCATCTATCCCTGCCCTCTGGCCATTCAGAACCACTGCCCCTCATCCTGTTATCTGTCCATAAATAAGACACACCTTCCCTCCCATATTTGTGACTGCAAAAAATAAAGCTGAAGGCAGAAATACAAATGTACAGCTCCAACAAGTCAACAAAGGACCAGACCTTGGAGACCTACCTGTGCTAACTCTACAGTATCACCTCTAGTGAACACCACCACTCTGAATTTCATTTCTCCCTTTCCTTGATAATTCCTCTGAGGAGAAGTGGATAACAAGGTGCCCTAATCTCTCTAAGGAACTGGGACACAGTCCTATGAGCTGGGATGCACAGTTTCACACAGACAAAAGATACTGCACCAGGACACCTCAATATAACACACAATTACAGTTTGGAAAGAAGATTAAACTGCTCTGTGTGTGTACACTGCAAAAAGGACAGGAGTTCATTAGCAAAGATGGATTTGGATTGGTGGGAATCTGTACACATCTCAGACTTCTAGGGACACAAGTTTTGTAGCGTGAGGCAAGATCCTTTTGTAGGCATACAAAACTCTAGTTAATTTTACATAGAATACAATTTTCTTATCTGACCAAATCAATTGTCTTTTAAATTTGATAATTCATACAAGTCAAAAGCACTCTTCCAGAAAGTCCAAAATGTTACTTCTTTACAGCATATCCATTCACAAAACTTCCACTAAATTCAATAGGAATTTGGGTTATGGAGGTGTTCCAGCACAGGATGTTAAACAGGCACTGCCTTGTACTCACTGACTGCACAGGGGAGAAGAAATCCTCATCTGTGAGGCGATATCACAGCCCAGCTACTTCAGTCTCCTAAGTACAGAGTGCCCAAGATCTGCTGGGGTTACTTATCCATGCTCTCAATTCAATTTTGAGATCACTGATATTTATTTTGACTATTTTTATGATAGTCTTGGAGTTCCTCCCAGAGCTACAGTTTGTTGGGATTTTTTTTTAGTAGAAAGATTTGCAGAGAATTATAAGACATTCTTAAATGAGGGGCAAAGAGAAGCCCTGCACTTCAAATAAACGGCGGAGAGAACCTCTTCAAACCAGTCTGTTTGTGGGAACTGTGCACATGATGAATTAAGGCAGGAATAACAAAAGAAACATGCTTTGGACGCTGCAGCTCTTCGGAGTTGTGATGAATTGTCTCCTGCCTTCTACCACTGCCAAGAAGATTTTATTTTTGCCTTTGCTCGCAGTCAGAACTGAGAGCACATGACTCACCCACACAAGGTGGCAACCACTCGGGGCTTATTGGCGGTGTTTTCCCAGACAATGCAAACATTCTGGGGGCTCAGACTCCCCAGCATATGCCGGGTTCTCGGCTGCTTCTGTTCGCCGAGGAGGAGCAAGATGCTGCCATCCTCGGCTCAGAAGCTCCCTGCTCTGCAGGTCCCCCTGCCCAGCCGTGCTGTGGGGGCTCCCAGTGGGATGTGTGGTACCATGGGACAAGGGTGATCCCTGTGGATCACCCACCTGGCTCACTCTGAGCCCACTTGGTCAAGATGGGCTGAGCCAGCCCTCGGGTTGGCAAATTCCAAGCAAACTGATACCTGAGCATGTTGGAATCTGCATTAGAGGAACTGGGATTTCAGGACCAGGTCACCAAAGGTCATTATTGGCCCCAAAAGGCCCAGCAGCAGCTGTTCTGAGAACAGAGCTTTCCTGGGCTACACTGGTTCATTTTTCCATCTTTAACACCAGATTGTCTCCTAAGAAACGTGAGCAGAGCTTTTGGACTCTCCACAGCAGCTTGACTGAAGGCAAACCTCCTGTAAACTCACCTCAAACTTAAAGCACTCTAAGAGATACCTGAAATTTCTAATTCTTTTTCCTTCCCAAACTGAGCACCAGGAACACTCAGCAACAGCATTCAACAGGAATAACACCCATATTATGCTTCAAATACCAAATTCAACCATTGTTCACATTGCACTATCTAAAAAGCATCAAGCACTGTTTCCTTCACCCTCTCCACTTCTTTTCCAATAAAAAAAAGAAACGTTTCTACGTTACTTGTTATAGTTTCACACAGCAATTCAGCCTGTAGGATAAAAGCTGTAGCAAGTTCTGAATGAGAAAACTGGCACTTACAAGGTAAGAGCTCTGTAAAACAAATTGTAAACTTTATAAGCATGTGATATGAACTTTACATACATGTGATGATATATGTAACACACTCAAGGAAAAAACCTTGGAGTTCTGGAAAAGCACTTGCTGGAGGCAGCTGGACTCTGATTGAGCCTACTTTTATAAAGCCACGTTTTCTTTTATAAAATAACTATATAAGGTTTTGGTTTTTTATAAGAAGTCCTTAGTGAGATATGGCAGTGGATGTAGAATTACCTGACCCACAGGAACACATTCCACCCCCAGGGAATTAAACAAGCTGATGGGCTAACCAGCCTCTTCAGCTCCACCACATCCATTTGAAGCACCTGGGTGGGCAGGGATGGGAGGGATGGGAAGGCAACTCACAGCAACAACCCACCAGAAAAATAACTGGCCACGGAAAAACACTTCACAGGAATCCCTGCAGTGAATGACACAGCCCTCAGTTCAGCCACCCCAGAAGCATTTAGGTTGGAAAATACCTTCAGGATGGTGAAACAGCCACTCACAACTGTATCATGGAAATTACCTAGAACTCAAAGAGCACCAGAAGAAACAAGTTCTCTCTGGGGAGAACTGCCAGACTCCAGCTCTAAGAGGATCGCAGTAACCCTTTTGTCTCAGTGAGGGTTTTGCTGTCACTGCTCTGGGAGTCAGTGAACACACCCAGGGTGCACTTTAGAGCTCTGTCTGCTCAAGTGTTAGCACTGCTCTAGAAGCAGACAGGGCAGGGATGTGCTGGTCTGCAGCAAGTGTCACCACGGTGAGGCTGCCAAGGAATGGCACTCACACAGGCAGGGCTGGCAGCCCCTTGTACCTTGCGCTGGCACCACGAGCCTGGAGCTGGGGCAGCATCACATGCATCATTGCTGTGGGGAAGGCAGAACGGTGTGCATTGCAACATTAATTCAGCATGCCACACCAAAGGGTACAAAACAGGGCTGGAGCTCGGCAGCAACACCACAGGCAGCTCCTGGATTAGCCTGGATGCAGATATGGGGGCAGGGGGATGGATTTCTACCCTTTGAACCTGCCACTCTTCGCTCCACTGGGTTGCGAGGAGTCCAAGTGGGAAAGCTGAACTCCATAAACTGCCCTTCACTAAACCCCTCCATCTAAATTTGGCAGCTGATCTGACCTGGTCAATACCCTGACAGCACACAGCACTTGCTATCTATTTTAGTAAATATCCATCTTTGCAGAGGCTATTTAGAAGGGAAAGAGCCCATCCATTTCTGTCATGCAGAGAAAACGTTCAAAACCAAAGAGGAGCAGAGAGATATTCCTTCATCCTGCTTTGAAACTGTGCTGCTTCTCCTTACTGTTTCGATTGCCTGCAATTCCATGTTTCTGGGATTTAAGCACTGCTACGAACACAGAGCTTTTTAACACACTTACAAACCCGGACCAGACTTGCACTCCACTTAATTCCACCTCCACATCATCCCTGGCCCAACGCTTCCCAAACACTCCAGGAGAGAAATCGCTCAGGGGGCGATTCCAGCCCTCGGGGAAAGTTTCTTTTCAACTCTTGGCAGTCACAGATTTTAACTCAGCACTAATTCTCCGGGGCTGCTGCACACCCCTGTTCTCCCCTCACCCTCTTTGCTAAGCTCTTTGGAAAGGCATCTCCCCAACACTGCCCTTTTCCCAGCTGTCCCTCACCCTCATTACCTGTGCAAACCTCCAGAGTCAGGGGGCTCTGCGTGTGCAAAGGACTTGGCTGGGCATAAAGAGCAAATGGAAGTGAAGAGCTGAAGATTTTAAAACCCAGCATTTTTGCAGATACTGTTTTAAGACACTCAATGTCCTTGTTATGTGTCAGTGAGCCTTAATCTGCTGTTAACTAAAAACAAACAAATGTACTTGCCTATCTAAGGGCAATATACACCTATTTAAATTAGGAGAGGTAAAAAGTACACATGCAGACAACATAAAGGCACATCTCTTAAGCATCCCTAGTCCAGCCAGCACACTGCATGTTACACCCAATGTGATAGGGATGGAAACTACACACTTGGATTGAGTAGCAGAATTTTTACCCCCAAAAACCTGCATGATGGGCCAGGGTATAAATTAAAGGTAGCTTTAGTCAAGGATACTTATTTTTATAGTATTAGCATTTCTTTTACTCTAACATTGCAGGATGAAACATGACTTTTCCAGGTAAACACTTCCCTGACTAACATTTTCTCTCCATCCTATTTTTTTAGTTATATTACAAGACAGAAAAGGCATCCTGCACCAAAAATCTAAACCCATTTCTACCAGTGTGGCTTAATATCCTGCCATTAATGTCACTACTAAAAAACACAGTGAAAGGAAAGGCAGGATTGAATCTCACCTGACTTTTACTACTCCAGCTTTCTCTGTGGAACGGGAAGTAAACTAAAAATTGTCACCTCCCTCCCAAAAAGCCCTGCACAGCTGTTGGATTATTCCCCTTCACAGCTCTGTATTAAATGGTTAATGGTTTGGGGTTGTTTGGTTTTTTCCCCCCTATCTTTTATCACCTGGGTTTAATAGGCATGAAAGTTCAGAAGGCAAGAAGGAGGAAATATTTGGTTGTTTCCATCCCCAGGTATATTGTGGTGTCAGGCAGCTGCAGGTAACACCACAACTCTGCTGAGGGGCAGGTTGCACAACTTTGGAAATAAAACATACAGACTTTTGGTTTGCCCATCCATATTTTGACACGGAGTGATTTGCCAAGGCACCAAGTCCAAGTGCAACAGGCACACGTATCACAAACTTCCCCATAATGGGCAGGCACTCACCCATTGGATCAACATCTTTCCATTTATTAGCATGACAAAGGACACAATTATTTTGGATATGCCTGAATGCAATTTTCATTAACTTTGCAATGATTTATTAACAAAAGTGTCAGGAATGTAATAAAAGCAGCAGGACTCCTCAAAATGCCAAAATAAAATAAAAAAAAGGAGAAAAGAAAAAAAAGATACAGAATTTTCAAACATGCCTTGCAGCATCAGGTCAATAAGGTTGCTTGATTCTATCAAAAGCATCACCATGGTGAGTGAACTCTGCAATTAACAAAGAGTAAGCACAAAAAATGCTAATATCTCATTTGAATGTAATTATGCACAGATTACTGTTCACTGGAACAGGAAAAAGGATTTTAATTGTCACCAAAGTTCCGTGTGAGAGCAGGACTGCAGTTAACTTTTGTTTGCTGCAGTTTATACAACACTGGAACTGGGGAGTTCACAAATCAGTGAACGTTTGTGAAACGCCTGCACTGACTTTCTCTGAGTGCAACTTCCCCGAGTCCTTTCTGTAACCCCCCTCCACGCGTGCTGGCAAGGTTAGTTTGTAATAAGTTTCCCCATCGTTTGCATTTTAATACTATTTGATCTCATTTACATGTTTAAATTTGTTCCCGTAATAAAATTCATTAGTATGTTTATCATAACCACATAATGAATATAGCCCTTATGTAAAATAAAAAATTGAAAGTACATTAGAGACATTACAAGCTGTTTGAAATTACTGTGCTTTGCATATTATACCTTATTAATTAAATTATAAATTATTTATTTATGTATGTCTTTAATCAGGGGCAAGCACTAGAACAATATTATATTAGTGTAAGAAACACAATGCAACTCTGAGCGAATTCACGCATGGAGAGGTTTTCCATGCCTAGGATTCCTCTTGCCACGGGATGGCAAATGCCATTCCCCCCACTGTGCAGCAGGGGACAAGAAGCAGCTATTTAAAGGGCAGTGGGGGGAAAATGTTTCTCGTGCAAGTGAAGTTTTAACTTGTTAAGATAATATCTCCTTTGCCTTTCCTTCTTCGGAGCGTAATTAAATCAGATATGCAGATGGAACTGGAGAATAAATCACTATTCAGGCTAATGCCACATTCACATTATACAGAGTCCACTGATTTAAAAAAATTAATAAATGGGAAAAAAATTCTTTCAGTGTTTTGAAGTGGTTTCTAAAGTTCAGCAGACAAAAGTTAGCATTTTATAATCATGGGGAATGTTAGGGAAATACCACGAGGGTGTCAAGACAGTTGTTGGAGTTCATACTCTTTTTAACTGAACTGTTAGAAAGGAAAACTAATCCACTGATGTGCAACATTATTACAAGAAGAAAAATAGAGTTTATCAAAAAGAATTAGTATTTGGAAAAAAACCCATTAGATATTAAAGCCAAAACTCACAAGGTTACAGAAAAATGAAACTTGTATGTCTAAAGGTCAGTGGAACCTGCAGAAAGTGCCGAGGTGTGAAAGAAGTGAAAGAAATTACAGCAAGAAGCCGAGAACAAAACAGAGTCACAGAAGGCTGGAAAAGACCTTTGAGATCAAGTCTAACCCTTGTAAGGCCAGCACTAAACCACGTCCCTGAGCTCCACATGCACACATCTCCTAAACCCCCTGAGCAGCCTGTCCAGGACGGACAGCCCTGTGGGTACAGAAACTTTCCCTGTTGTCCCATCTGAGCCTCATTTGGGGTCCCACAGTAGAAGGAAAAGCCACCTAGGGGCCTTTAGAAAGTGGAATTTTGCTGGTCTAAAAATAATCAGATGCCAATGTAAACCCCATTTTACAAAAGGTCCCACAAAAACACCCCATTAACCAGCCACCCCCACCCCAAACCACCGACTCCACAGACAAAAACCCCAAAAGAGAGGTTTCCTGGGCTGCCTGGAGCTGCTGTGGCCATATCACCTCCCCACAGAGAAGAAACACACTGAGATTCCTGGTAAACACAAAGGAGGTCAGGAAATTAATTCCTACTTGAGGGATCTGGAAACATTGCACTTGGCACTGTTAATGGTTGGACTTGATCCTAAAGGTCCACTTCAAACACTCACTCAAAGGTGTTGAAAAACTTACTAGATTAAAATGTTTATTGGTTTGGGGTTTTTTTCTGGAAAAAGGAGGTGGTGGAAATATACCTTAATCATTATAGAGCAGGCAAATGGTGCAATATTTGGGAAAAGCTGTGCTTTTGAATGAAAATCTAAACAAAAATCCGCAGAGCTGTCAGAATTTGATCCAGAAAGGACATGGTCTGAGCAAACAGAACTCAGTTTGGCCCACTTCACTTGGGTTCTAAGTTAAAGAGACCAAATCCCTCCAGCAATAACCCAAAGACAAGCTGAAATTCCTGTTAAATGGAGCCAAACCAAACCCACTGAAATAACACATTTACCAGAGAGTCCTCAGTAACCTGAGTAACAAGAACTTAGGGTGGACAGAACAGAGCCAGCAGGGTTAGTGCCCACTGAAAGGCAGACGCAGCAATTTAATTCTGGTTTTTGCAAGGGCATTCAACAAGAGGTTTTATTTTCCTACCCCTGAGCATTCGGCTTTGCCTCCCAAGCTACAAAAGCTTTCTCACAGCCACAACCCGTGTCTGATACAGGATTCCCCTCAACCAGCCAGTTCCACTCACTGATCTGCTTTCCTCCTCCTCCTCCTGCTCCATCATACATTATAAAATTAATTTTAAAATATGATTCCTCCAGACTTTAGATAAGAGCTTATTAATACCTTAAGCTATGTTGGGATTAAAAAGGAAAAAGATAGATAAGCAATGATAAAATTGCTCTATTTCAATCAGGAAAAACATGCTTCAAGTAAGAAAAATCTGCTCAATAGTTATCCTGGAGATGATGGAAAAAGGAGGACACATCTCAAAAAGATTATTTGCATAGTTAAAAAAAGAATACAAATATAGAATGGACCAAACAAAGACTTTTACTGAAAAGTTATTGCAAAAAAAAAAAAATGGTTTAAAGTATTAAAATGAAAGGGAAAAAAAAGAACCAAAGACCCCCAAATATTTGTCCTTAATTACCTCCCTTTACTTTAGTCAGCAAAGCAACTGTTTTCACATGCTGTTTCAGACTATCCTTACCCAGGTATTATAACAACGGAAGGAACAATATAACTTCTAGCAATACATATGGAAAAAAATACTAAGAACTATTTTCTTTAAAGCCCATGGTCAAAGTTCGAAAGTGGCTTTCCTTCCCTGAGTACAAACCATTTAAATGCATGAACTATTTCCTTGACATTTATATCACAGAAAAACATGGAAAAAGACATCTGAAGTCAACATTATTCTACATTCTGCTTGTTTTCTAGCATTAAATACATTCTTTATCCAAAACCTGTGATGGTAAATGCTCTGCAATGCTGCTGTAATATCCACATTCCCCTCCCACCGCTCTCAAAGCATTTTCACTCTGAGAAGCTCAGGGCACTGGTTTCACAAGGCCTTAGTGGTAAAGCCACAGGAACCAAATCCTCAGAGCATTCCAGAGGTATCTGAGTCCCCAGGGAGATACTGGGGAAAAAATCACCATCACAGGAGGTAGCTGTGTCTGCTTTAATAAACCCCCTACTGGACTGAGTAGCAAAAATCTACTCAGCTGTCCTTCAAGTATTAATTTTAGTGCCATGATTACAAGGCTGTTAATACCTCCATGAAATTCATTTGTTTACAACTTAAAATATCTATGGTTTGAATATTGGAATAATCCAATGTAATCTGGGTAACAATGGGAAAACCCGCTCACACAACAATTGTGAACCACTTTCTAATGGACTTCAATTATGTGTTTGTAAAGGACATTGACAGATTATCCGGTTAATTTTCCTGGGAGCAAATTGGAGATCTATAAAGAAGGAATGTCCAAGCCAAAGCAGATTTAGACACTTCAACATGCCTTTAAATTGTGGGACCAAAACAAAGGCATTACCCAGGCCCCCTCTAGCTTTGGTGACTCAGTGATAATCAGAGCAAAGAAAAGAGCCCAACTTTCTCCACCTCTCTTGAAAATACAGAACAATAAATATGTCTTAGCAACAGGGATAATTAGGGTGTATGTAGCCAGTTACATGTGGAAAGCACTATCCAGGTAACTAAAGACATTTGGATTAGCCCCTTACAGAAAGTGTGAACAGTTGCAGGTATTAATGAACCCCAGAGTTAGTTAAGAAGCATCCTGGCAATGATGGAAGAGAAGGGGCCTGAATTGCAGCAAATCCAGCTTATATTTTTCTCCAAAAACTGCTCTCCACGCTGAATTGTGGACAGAGCACTCTTCAGGATCCCAGGCAATGTCAGTCTCTGCTCTTGGAGCCCCCATGCTTGGCCCAGTCTGGAGCAACACATGTTCTGAACATGCTGAGCACCCTGCCAACGCTAGGAAAATTACTAATAATTGTTGAAGTCTTCACAAGACTTTTTCCTGTGCCATAGAAGCGAGTTACTGCAATCTGCTCCTTCTGAATTCCTTAAAGGAATTCCTTGTGCTCTTGGCAGGCTCCCAGCCGGACTCTCAGTTTGGCAAAGCTCTGGGTCTCGAGTGTTACACACACACACACACACACAAAGCTTGTAAGGATGCATTTCCTGATGAAGCTCCTCCTCCCTGCCATGCCTGAGGACAGCAGCTAACCTTGGGTTAACTCCACTGATTTCAGGGAAATCAGCTGAAGGGATGGATTTGGAGCAGAGTCAGGGCTGAGTACTGTGGAATCACAGGGCCATTCAGAACAAACTCCCTGCTCACATCCCTTGTGCCTTCCACAGTGAGCAAAGGCCAAGTACTGAGAATTCTTGGACATATTAGTGGAATCAAGATGAACAGGAAACAAACTGCATTCAAGTCATAACATTAAAATAAAAAGGGAAAAAAGTCTACCTATCAGAAGCTTTATCACAAACCTCATCACCCTCATTTTACACTCCTGTAAAGTGATCCATGGCTGGCTTTGCTTTCAAAAGTTTTAAAAACCCAAGGGTAAATTCAAAATAATTACACAGGCAGGCCCTTACTTTAAAAATGGCCCACCAATGCAAAGTAATAATGCACAAACCGATTCAATAATTGTCCACATTTAGATAAAAGATGGTTCTGTATTTCATCATTAGATATTTCTGAGCCTGGTGACAAGAGAGAGATAAAGTGCCTCAGGACTCTCCACGACCATAACCAGAAATGAAATTCTCAACAACACAAACACAGCAAGATGTTCAGTGAAATGAAAACACAGGTCTTTCAGAATAAATATCTACATGTGCTTTTAGAATCAGCACCCACAGAAATGCGTGTGTGTGCTTAACACTTTTGCGAGCCCTGGGTATTGAACACACACATCCAGGAATTTCTACAGTTCCCAACACTTGTTCCCACTGTAAGTTAAGGGTTAACAACATGATTGGTTTGAACAGAGCAAGTTTTTAGTGGAACACCAAAGTGAGCGGCCACTCAGGCTTGGTTTGTTTTCACCTTGGTTGCACAATGGTTTGGAGAAGCCAACAGAAGCTCCTGTGATATTTTCTCTTGCAAAGTCTGCTAATCAGGAGTGGATCTAATCAAGGACCTAATAAGTGCATAATGGTACATTTGCTTCCCAGGAGAAACCACTGCTTCTCATCATAGCAGAAAATACCCCCTCACAAGGTGCTACCAGGATCCACAGACTCACTGCAACAGTCTAATAATTTAATTGCAAGCCCTTAGGCAGGGATAGCTTAAATTACAATTAGAGAGCTCTAGCACTGCTGCCAACATCTGTGTGATGAACACTGCTCTGATTAAAGGGTTTTAAAAGAGAACTCAGCACTTCACACTCCAGAACGAGTCACTCTGGTAACTTTGAAGTCCTCTGTGTGACTATTTTAATACTTGTGATGCACTCTGCCTAGTCCTTCCTGTGGGGATTCAAAGGAGCCCGGCTCAGTGTGGTGCCTGCCCTTTGAAAGGCCCGAGGGGCCGTGCTTACATTGCAAATACCTTTCATAGTGGTGCAATGCACACAACACACACTCACTGCTCAGCACCAGAGAGAAGCACCTGCCACAAACACTGCCTGGCCACCGCCTCCAAACACAGCAAGCCTGGGGAGAAAGCAGAGATCCCAGAGTGGGGAAAGACACCTGTCCTGGTTCTCTGCACCCAATCCCAGGGGAATTCTTCCGAGGGCGCCCCACGTGCAGCGCCAAGGAGCGGGGGGTACCTGCTGGAGCCCCCTGAGCCCCGCAGGGGAGCTGCTTCACACCCACCAGCAGCTCCACGCTGGGCAGTTCTGCACACCCAGTGCTTCTCCTGCTGGCCCACAGCACTGCAGCGGGGAACACTGTCAGTCACAGAGGCGACGGCACACACCGAGCAGGGAAGCACCTCCAGGCAAACCGAAGTCTGAGTGTTGCTGAACCATCACCTCACCAGTCCCCACAGCAGTCAAGGTCTGTTTTAGAGCAAGACAGACCCCAAAGACCCCATTGCCAGCCTGTTATGCAGCTACAAGACTCCAAAAGCAGGGAACGTCCAAGTACCAAAAGGGCCATGAATTTGCTCCTGTCTCACCTTGGTGTCCCAACATGTGGTCTCCAATCCCAAGAGCAGTGACCTACCACCAGTGGATGGCAGCATCAGGAATTACTTATTCCCCCTGTCCTGCCTGCAGGGCAGAGACACTCCTGCCAGACTCCAGTCTGGAGAGGGCAGCAGGCCCAGGGAAACACAAGTTTCACACCCATGAAGCAAACAAGGACTGCAACACGCAACTCTGATTTCGTGAAACACGACACAAAGCTCAGCAATGCACAAGGCTGACAGCTACACAAAGCCTCAAGTATGGGAATAAAACAGTTCCCCTTTTCTGACAGGAAATCCCACTGTTTGAGACAGCAAAACAGAAAGAGCAGCAGCCCTTAAGATACAGCCCGCACAAAATAAACTTTTTTTTTTTAAAGAAGCAGAATCTTGGCATATGGTAACAAAAACTATATAATTCTCTTGATCTTTAATCTCTATGCCAATGTCTGTTTTACAGATTATGGCCTCAGCTACTGACAAATCTGCTTAGTGAGTTTTTGGCTGACAAATCTGGCAACACAAATGCTGTCTGAAATACATTCAAAAGGCTAAACGTTTTCATAATAGCTACTTTACACAGCTTAGTAGGTTTCCCTTTAGGACACCAATTTGATTTTTTTAAAGTGACAGTGTTAATTTTTATGATTACACACAGAACTGAGATTTTTATTTAATACAGTGGGTCTTCTAAAGCTTTTCAAGGGGATCAACCACTTTGCCAACAGACGGGTGTTACAGCAGGGGTGATTATAGTAATTTTTCATGTAATTGGGAGTCACCATTTGGTTGCTATCTTTCACTTGCTTGTTGCCTCATCGTATAATCCTTCATAATGGGGGTTTGTTGTGCATCACAAGAATGTGCCAAGCAGCCAGGAAATAATAAACAGAGGAACCCCCTGGCTCGTGGGTAGCACAGGCATTGTAACATCTGCCCAGCTCTCTTCAGCTGCAATAAATTTCAGCTGATAACAGTGACCCAGTCTGAAGGCATTTGGTGGTGGTCGTGTTTTCAGGAGGAAGTCTTGAACATCACACTTCATTATCTCAGCTGCAGCGGCACAATGTGTAAGGCCACAACTCGCTGACAAACGGCATGGCCTGATGTGAGAGACCGTCATTCATCAGGAATTGGTAGAGACACCAAGTTCTTGCCCCAAGACGTCTGGGCTCTCTGGCAACAGCAAGAGGTGTCCTTCACAATTATCAGCCACAGTCGCTTGCATTAAATTACAAATAATTTCACTGCAGGTCTGAAGCCACAGCACCTCTGCTTGCCGTCTCATTGGGTCTCCTCCAGCAAAGGAAGAGCAAACGGGGTCAGCTGGCTACAAGGGGAGTTCCCACCACGAAACACAAAAGCACCTGCTTAGCACCAAACCCCAGAACTGCACCCTCAGAGTTGCTGGGATCACTCACTGGCTCACGCTCAAAGAAGCACAAACTCCACCAATCCCGAGTGCTGGGGAGGCTGTTGGAAGAAAAGAATTCCCCGTGGGCCCTTTATGTTGCATGGCTCCATCAGCTGGCCACAGCAGCCTGCTGTACTCCCTGAAACAGGACACCACTGACGGATGGTACCAAGCCAGGGCACATGCACCAGAAAAGGCCCTGCCATCGTGCTGCAGCCTCTTCTCTGGGCCAAGCACAGATACCAGAACTTGGGAACAGATAACCAGCAAAACAAATTTCACATACCACAAAGCTGCTTTCAGTGGTTTAAGAGAACTGTGACTCAATATTTGTGATGAAAGAAATGAAATTCTTGTTTTAGTTCTTAGTTTTCTAAGTTTAAAAAAAAAAAACCCTCAGAACAGATCACCATTAAAATAAACCCACCTCTAATATGTTACTAACCAGAACAACACCATTTACCCCACTGAATTCTTCCTCTGACTCTTAGATTTTTGCTTTTATATGTGGTCTGTTCAACTTCCATAGACAAAGAAAGGGACAATACAGTGGTTGATATACACAAGCCCTTTGGAGCTGTCTTTCCTAAAGACAGCAAAATAGCCCATCACACAGTGCATTTCACCTTGCCTGGAGACAGTCCCTGGAATTTCACTTCCTAGATCATTAGGATGAGAGTGCCATTGTCACAGCTATGCTCCAGTGCAATCTCCTCATATTACATCCACCTCTTGTTGACTAAGAAAACGCATATATAGAGTCCCATTCCAGTTCTTGCAAAGCTTTCTGAAATATGCACAAACAAACAGTACTTAAAGCTGCAGAACAAAGTCTTTGGCTGAGGACTAAAGCACACAGGTGACAGCCCTACTGGCATTTCTGTCCTGCCCATCCAGCCCCAGAGCACAGCACCATGTTTTGGCAGCTCCAAGAAGCCTGTTTCTTCAGCACTTGTAAATTGATTCCAGAGGAAAATCCCTCATACAGACACAGCAATACAGCAGCAATGTGTGTATGGGTGAAGTTACACCAAACAGAAAACTTAGCAAGAACCCAAAATGCAAAAGGCACTACTTACTCCAGTAAGACAGGCACCAAACTGGCTAATGCTCAAGCAGCAAAAGGTCTTTATATTCATATAAGATTAGTAATAATATTTCTGAAAGCACTGATGAGGTGAAGAAATGAAGATGGTGGCAAATTCAGGCTTTGAAGGCAAATAAACCAGGGAGTCTCACATAAAGGAACAGATCCTGGAAAAGCCAACAGAGAACAAAAAGGAGGGACAAAAGAGAAATTAAGAGACTGCCAAGTGAGGATGAGAGCCAACAGTGCTGCCCACTGCTGAGGTGGATCCCAAGGAGATGTGCAGGAAGGATGAGCTCAAGAAGCATAACTGAAGCAGAACAGAATCATAGGGCCTGCCTCCAGTAAAGGGAAATGCAGAGTCCACATCACACAGAGCACCTGCTTTGCACTGGAGGAGAAAACCAAGAGTTTCTAAGTTGGGGTGATGCAACAAGGCATTTTCAACTCCAGAATGGTCCTACTAAAATCACATTTCACATAGTAAGTTCAAGCATTAACATCCTAAAACTGACAACACTTACCTCAAAACCAAAAGGATTTTTATTTCCACTAGTCCAACAGTCCCAATATTCAGTACACCAGAAAGTTCTTGCATTGACTTTTGAGCAGAAACTGTAGATCCCAGCAGTAGATAGCATTTGCTCCATACCAGAGCCAGCTTGGGAAGGTAGTCTGGGACAGCAGGACAAACACATTATCTTGACATTCCTGCTAACTGATGGGTTGTTATTAAGTGTTGAACTGCTTAATTAGGTTTCCTAGTTAACAGGCTGTTATGATTAGAGGGGACAATGCCTTTGCGTGGTTGAGCTATTGTTTCAACCCATTTGCAAATTCAGAGGCAGCATCGCTCAATTCACGCTCAGGAGCCTCTCAGCGAGCTGAACGCAGAGCATCTTTCTCTTCTGCAGAAGAGAACTCTCACTCTGGGCAAGAAGGGGGTGAATTCTCCAAGTTAAAGACCCCCCGAGGGATAACAGAGCACCCAGGCTCGGCACAGGGGGCTCTGACCCTCTCCCTGCCCTGCAGCATCACCCACATCCCCCGGTGCACCCTTCCCTGCCCACATGGCCTGGGCTGACAGTCCACTCTCAGCAGGGTCGTTTCACTGGGCTTGGCCACCTCAGCTTTACTCCATTTCCTCTGAGGTAACACGCGGGTCACCTGCTTTCCTCATGGCATTTTCCCCTTGCATCCCAATGCCACAGCACAGTCCTTTCTCCTATTTTAGGCTCTTTCATACTCTTTTTAGAATACCCATACACAGCAGCTCCTTTCTACACTTCTCCTACTTACCTTTTCTAGTCACCAGCTGGTGCTTTTCATCTCTTTCTAGAAACCACTCAGTCTCCCAATGTAGGCCCACGTTCACTCCGTTTCTCCTGGCCAGCTGCCACACCTTCCAAGCCTGCTTTGACATACTGCTCTTGAAAGACATGCAACCTAAACATGAAACCTTGACACGATCTCTGCTCAGTAGTCTGGCAAATCCACCCAGAGAGGCTGCAAACTACCCAAAATTTCAGAAGGTACCATCAGCTGCCTGTTGAACCCATCACTGCTTGTCACCCTTTCTTCTTACCCCTTGTATTCGTCATTTCGGCTCATTCTTATCCAGCCACATAACTGAGAGACCATAACCACACTCCTGATTTAATGATTAGACAAATAGTGCATAACTACTAATTGTGAAAAACTCCCAAGGAAATCCTGCTAAAGGAAGATAACATCAGAGGCTGCTCGGGGGAAAACCGGGTCAAGTTCCATTCTGCATAACCTTCACAATCCTCTTTACTTAGACACAAAGATATCCGTGGGCTAAAGAATATTTCAAGGCACCCGATTCTTCCCGTCCAACTATTCAGATGTGTTACCGGAACTTTTGCCCCATTTTAATGTAAGCACAGGTCAGAACCACCACCTGTACTCACAGCTAGAATAGTGCTGCCTGCCCCTGAAGCACCCCCCCTAAAACCCTGCACGGGCGCATCCTCTCCTTGTTGAGAAGATAGACCTTTGTGTAAAATGTACACTTGCTAAGGAGCCAATCTCTCTTGTTCACAGACCAGCCAGGGAAAGAAGGGTTCAGTTCCTTTCCACATCCAGTCCTGACCTTTCCTCAAGTGGAAATTATGTACAATACAAGGCAGACATACCTGCTGAAAGACAGAATGACTCTCACAAATTATTTCAGAGAAAACAGGTGGTAACAATTTTCATTAACTCCAGCTCCTTGCCAGAGTTGATCCCACAACCCTGCGGTTTGAAGATCTCAATGCAAATTCCCAGCTGCTGCCCTCACTCCTTTGACTTCAGTACCAATTGATGGCAGTCATACCTCACATCCACAGATTTCTGTCCCTAATTCCTGTCCTGTGAAGGATTGAGTATTGAAAATGCTGATATTAACATAACACTAACCAATTCCCCAAATCTCACTCCAGTCCCCGAGTAATACCAAAACTACCTTAAGAAATACAGTCCTGCAGTTACTCGGTGACATAAATTCCTGGCTGTGTACAGAACAAAAACCCCACATGTTTCAGCTCTTGGGAATGGCACAGAATGGATTCCAGGCAAACAAGGTTTGCCAGCTTGTTCGGGACACAAGGCTGCTTTCCCTCCCTGTTTCACTTGTTGCTGTCAGTCGGCTGTCAGAGACACAGATTTCTCGATGAAAAATAAACTCAGACATTAAATCATTAAGAAGTGTCTTGGCATGTTCAAAGCCTGTTTTGGCAACCCACAAAACGATCCAAAGGCATCAGGATCCATTAGGGCCCCAGCCTGGGAAACGTTATTTGATACTAAGATGACACAAGTCTTGCACCTCACTTCCCTGAAAACCTTTAACAACTTGGCCCTTATTTGTTTTACCTATCCCAGTCCTCCTAAATATTTTAGGCAACGCTTTCACACTGAGTGAATTACATTAGGGCAAAATCCAGCATATAAATCTGATACATTTCACCAATTGCAAGCTCCCTGCTGCAGGTTTTTCCTGAAACTTTTAGGGAAAGAGTCACTAATTCCATGTTATTTACAAAGATGGAAGACAACTGGAATGCTTCAGTTGCCAACCAGTACCTATTTTGCACTGTGCTTGCTTTCAATGAAGGCTTCAGAAAGGGGTTGCGAGAGGGCCCCTGAGGTAATTGCCATTAATTAATAACTGTTTCCACTATACACTGGATTTCCACAGGAAGCCAGGATGGCACATGTCGATCTGTTGGCAGATTGTTGATCTTGACTTTGGCAGTGCTGGGTTAACAGCTGGACTCCAGAAACTTAAAGGGTCTTTCCCAACCTAAATAATTGTGTGACAATTGACATGGAGTGATGCTGCTCTCTGGCTTTGTGGGCAAACACATCATCTCTAAAAAAGCAGCACATGGAACAGTTTGTCTGAAGGGCAAGGACCAGGTATGGTATAACCAACTGCAGCCAAGGACATGATCTAAGAGAGTGACTGCACACCAAGAGCTCAGTTAAGCACTTAATGCCTCGAGATTCCTGCTCTGGGACACGAGCAGCTTCAAAAGTGACAGCAGCTCTGTTCAACCTAAGTGGAGATGTTTAGAAAGCCCCAAAATGAGGTGGCATGTGTCAAAAACTGGGTGCAAAGCCTAACCCAGGAGGCTGGGAATCTGCAATAAAATCTCTCATAAGTACACAGGAGAAAATAAAATTACAGTCAACTGCTATGTCATAAGAAAAAAAAATACACTTAATTTTGACTATGCAGCAATTGGTGCTCCTCCTGCAACATCTGTCTTGTTTGTTCCAGTATGCTCCAGTTTATTTCTATGAATACAAACATCTTCTCGGGCTCCACTGCTTCTGCTTTGTTCAGAGCCAGTCTTGGTAGAAATCATCTTCCTTCTGCTGCTAAAAAGGCTGCATCTGCCAGACACAGACAGTGCTGACAGCTACACACAGGTCAAGAGCATGATTCAGTTCCCATAAAGCAAGGAAGAGCCTTCATGGTGATGTTAACAGGGACCGGATCCAGATCCAGAAGTTCTAATTTTCCTGCTGGAAGCCTTCCAGAGCCTCCCAAGTGTCTGAGCTCAGGCTGGAAGAATGAAGGTAGCCTCAATAACCAATTAAGATGCAAATCCTTAGGAAAGGGGTAGGAAAAAAAAAGGGAGGGGGAGGGCAAATTAAAACCCTCTCAAGTGGCTGTCAGGTCACAGCCCAGCCCCCTGCACTGCAATCTGTGATCAGGGAGGTAGAACACAAGGGTTCTGTCCTGGTGCTGCCCCCGCTGTGTTTGGATGTGCACAGGTGTGGGTGAGGATGCAGCAGGAAGGGCACTGGGGTCTGGGAGCAGCCCTGCTCCCTGCCCCAGGAAGGGGCTGTGCCCAGCTCTGCCCTGGCCACATGTTGTGCAGACACTGCACAGCAGCTGCCAAAGCCACGACATTCTCTTCCCACCTTCTTGCCAAGCACACCTGCTGCCCAGAGCCCTCGTTCTGCTCCTGCCCGAGCTGCTTGTTGCTTTTCTTCTCTTCTTTCCTCTTGTGCCTGAGGAGTAGAACAGATTCCCCCAGCAGCACTGCAAGGAATAATCCTTTTAATTCCTAAGGATGGACACCACTGGTCAGTCACTTCCAGAGCTCAGGCCACATTCTGGTTTGTTTGTCTGGCCCCAGTTTCCCCGAGGGCAAACTGTGGCCCTGCAGACACGTGGGGCAGGAGGAGGGATGGAGGGGTTTCACCTGGACGCTGCTGCAGCATCACAACCTCACCTGTGATGGGTATTCACTGACTGCTGCTATTTTACACCCCTGCTGCTGCACCTTTGTGGATCTGCTGATCATTCTACACTTGCTCCTCCCAGCGTGAGCTTCCCCAGTGTGGATTTCCTCACAAAAGCAAACACACTGAAAACACAACTCCTCTGGCCATCTCCAATTGCTGCAAAGTTCAGCCCCATCCATCCTCAGCACGTGACAAAGTGACACAGTAAAACGCAAACCCCACACTTGATGGCCAGCACCACAGAAACAAGCTGAACTCAGGAGCCACAGGCCTTGTCTGTCCTTTCCTGAGAGCCATCTCTGCTGGTGCTGCTGGGGATTGCTTGAACTCAGGGGTGTCTGTCTGCGAGTGCACAACACAAAGCCCAGCAGAGCCCCTTGAAGGTACAAGTGGTGCCTGCAGGGAGCAAGCTGCTCACTCGGAGGAGCACCAGCCTTTCACGACAGCCACTAGCTTTTGCTCGCCTTAAAATAAAAATAAAATCAAAAAATCAATGGCATAACTGCACCACCACTGGTGCTAAAAGGATCAGGACCCTCTGGTGATTTCAGATGTTGCTCATTTACTCAGAAATTAATCCTCCCTCCCCTCATATTCAGAGCCACTTAACGCCAACCAACAATTATGCCATCTGATCACTAAAAATAAAATAACTTTTCTTCTTTGTCTCTGAATGTATTCCTTCAGGACCCATTTTTTTCTGCTGCTCAGTGAGCCAGAGAGACGGATATTATGAGTTCTGGGTGTTTAACAAACAACATGACATGCCACACTCTTGAAGAATACAAGTGCAGGTCTTCAGCTTTCACAACAATGGATCTCATTTTGGGAGTAAAAATAAAAGGCGAGATTTTAATTTGTTTAATCTTTTGGTTAAGTAATAAATGTAGTCATAGTCACCATAACAGCACTGAAACATAAGCCACGCTCTGTCCAGAGAATGAGTACTGTTATGTTTTATGAGCAGTGTTGAAAAGATAAACAGCATTAAAAAAATGAAACACTCATGAAAGACCAGAATAAACGTTACGATACTCTTGGTACATATGTAACAATTAGGAGCTGGGTCTTACAACCTTTATTCCCAACAATATCAATAGGATTACTGAGTAATCCTCAGAGGTTTCAGGATCAGACAATAGTGTTCTGCTCAGTTTTCATATAACAACATATCTCAACACATCTTTAGCCAGAAAGTAAATTGGTCGTGTAGCAATTCTGCACGAAGGTGGAACAGAAAGGGCTGTCGTACCTCTCTGTGCAGAAAGGCACCTTAATGCTTAATGTGATTAATTGAGGGGAGATTAATGACTGAGTCAACAATAATTCCCGAACGGAGTGTTTGCATAGGAGTGTGTGGCTGTGCTTGCAGGAGTACACTTGTGTGCAAAAATCAAACACAAAACCTGATCACATGTTCACAGCTGGAAACTGTGTTCGGCTTTATTCAGTAAGGTATAAGGCACTATCATTTAGCTCTCCCACAGCAGGAGGAAAAATGGTGCCACAGAAGAGAACTATCACATCAGACACACTCCAGGGGTCTCTTTTACCTACATTGTTCCTCTCCCAAATGTAGCTCTTTAAATTTTAAATAGAAAAAGAAGACACGGAAACATTGTGCGGTACAAAAATGTCACAGGGGAAAAAAACGTGGAAAACATTTCTCATTAAGCAAGGTAAATACCCCAAAGTTCACGTGGGGCTTTGATGGTGCAGTGTGTGCCTTTAAGACTTAAAGAAACACCCACATCAAAGTGTTGTCTTAAGATGGTGGGGCTTTAGTTCAAACATAGCCAAGTTGTACAATGGCTGATGTGGTGAATGTCTACACTATTTTTATACTGAATAAAACATGGCAAAAACACAGGCTGGACAGCGCATTTGAAGTTTGCCTCAATTTTTTCAATTCAGAGAGGACAGTGTTTATGTTCATATTTTTACAGCAAGCTACACCCAAAACATGAGCTCATTACACTTCTTCCCTGTGCTTTAAATACTGCCCAGAATGTTCAGAAGGTTGAATACACCAAACTCCAGAAGAAACACTGACAAAGCACACAAATCTCACCAGCGCAAATAAACACAGAATATATTTCTTTAATTCTCAGTGTACTTTTCCAGGCAGAAAACACATTCTGAGAATACAGATTGATATCGCCAGGGAAGAGTTTTCCTCTAGAAGATACTCAGTGTACTTCCCTCCCATCTCGCCTGTTGGTGTATCTCCATTTCCCAATACGGCTTTACTGGGCTTGTTTCACTTCCAGACCACAAACATTCTTGCCTTCCTGCCCCACCTGAGCCCACTGCCAGCCCCTCTGCATCCCACTGCCAGGACCAGGATCCCACAGTCCCCCCATCTCCTGCATCAAGGGAAAGAGCTACACAGAGCCAACAAAGGTGCTTTGGAAAGCAAGTGGGGTACCAGCCAATGGAAGAATAAGTGCATTGCACATATCATCCAGGCCAAGTTGGTAGCACCCAAAAAACTTGGAATACATTTTGATCTGCTCATTTCCAGTGTTAACCATCACCAGAGCTTGCCAACAATGGCTTTGGGAAAGGATGACTGATTGTGGAAATCTCACCTATGGAATGCCTCAGTATTTACATTAATACTTTTTCTAGGAGATGCCTGAGATCTTAATGATGGTGCCCTAAGCAACCATTGCTCATTTCTATATTTATCACATTTAGTGGAAATTGAAATGCAGCCGAAGCAAAACAAAGTGTTGCTTGTTCTGCCTAATACATTTGTTAAATATCAATACAAGCCACTTGAAATGATTGACTGGGTAATTAAAAATAGAGATGAAAAAGTGTAAAATTACTGTTTATCTAAGAGAGCTAAAAAAAGTTCACAAGAGAAATATTGTCAGAGTGCAAACACAAACTGTCAGACCTACCTTTGCTGGTATCAAATTCTGAATAAAAATACATCCATTAAACAAAGGTTTAAAGATAAATTATTTAAAAATACATTAATAAAACATTAGGCAATGTTGCTTGCTAAAGAAATACAAGGCCAGGCAATCATACCTTCCTTAGCCATGATGAAATCATAGAAGGAAAAAAAAATACATAAGCCACTTCATGTAGCTCAGTGATGTATTATTTGATAGGAAACACTTTCCTGCGAGTGTCCATTAACTGACGCTTACACTGTAACTCACAGTCTATGACATCCGTATGAATCTCGAATGAATTCACTCCTATCACTGCTGGTTAAATGAATACTATGTGGATTGGGGCTCTTCTTTGAGCAGATGCAATCTGTTCATGTATGATGAGCTGTGTCTGAACGGAAGGGGTTGCAGTGTGCTGGGCACAAGGAAACCAGCACGAGGTTTAATCCAGCAGCACAAGGAGAGCAGGAAGCTGGTGTATGTTCTGAGAAACAGGAGGGGAAAAGCAACTACAGGACGTGGCAAAAACCAGATCTTGGTGATATTAAGAGCAACAGGAATGCTCACAAAGAATAAGAACTGTTCCTGTGTATTGACAGAAGAGAGAGAAACAATGCACTGGAGCGTGAGAGAAAGATGCTGTTGGGAACAAAATCTGGAACAGAAGGGAAGCAAACAGCCTTATGGTGCGTAAAGATTAGGTAGTGATTGAGGACACGTTAGGAAAACAACCTGTGAGGGAGACTAATTGTGACCAAAGACAAAATAATAAAAAGGCCTGAAAAAATGGTAGAGACAGACAAAAACTTGGTTCAGAGACAACAGCACAGGGCTGGTCTGCCATCCCAGGGCAGGGAATGCTGCAAGAATGGCCCACAATGGGATGAGGGGGATCGAAATCAAACAGGTCTGAGACACAGGAAGAAATCACCAGTTCTTTCATAAGCAGCCAAGCAAAAATAGTAATGGAACAGCCAAAGAGAGCGCAGTCCCACAGACACCCCCTGCTTGAGACTGAGCCAGCCTGCCAGTGGAGCTAATCCTGTCACCAGGCACCATCCAGCCCTGTAAAGTATCCTCGGAACTGCTGCTGCTGCCACTTGTAGCTCCCGCTGCTCCATCCTCACTTCACAGTATTTCTAAAACAGATTGTCTTGGGCTTTGAAGAGTTTACTCAACAGGGAGATGAGCAAAGAAGAAAGAAAAGATGTTAAAGTTCCGCTGCTGCTGTGGCTCAGAAGTAGGCCTGGTTTACTTAAGCTGCCTGCCAGAACCAACACTGCACTTGTTAAGGAACGTATCATTTGGGGGATTTATTCCCCATAAGTGCTGGCTGACATGGAAACGGAGCAGGGAGCCCAAACAGCCTGAACTGCTCTCTCTCCATCAATGCAAACACACACCAGACTGACAGTCCTGATCAGTCTCTGTCCTGCCGTGCCCCGTCTAGGGCATGAGATTGCAGTTCTACACTGTTCAAAATGAACATATTTACAGCAAATGGGGAGAGAAACAACACACATACAAGAGCTGTATTCCCTCTTTCCTCATTTTCAGGGAAAAAAAGGACATGGATATAGGGAAAAAAAGGACATGGATATAGGATCTTTCCCTCTCGCCTCCATAAAATCAAGTTTTGTGCCAGCATTTAAAAAAATTGTTGTCTGCCTTCCTTTTTTGATGTTTTCCAACCTTCCTGTTAAGGTAGCCCCTTTCCCACTGACACGTGCCAGTCTTCCCTCAGGACAAATCTCCTTGCCAGAACAATAGGGAGAGGCTTTGAAATTGCCATAAAAAATACAGGCTGTTCTTAAATAAGCCCTGTTTGATGCAGAGGCCGAGAGCTGAAGACCTGGAGCAGTTTGCCTGGTCCCCAGGCAGCACACAGCTCCGAAGGGCTTTGTCTCCAGAGGCTTGAAGGTGGCAGTGCTGGATCAATCCCTGGTAGATGTGGCCAAAGCAGGGGTGCAGGGCCAGTGCCTCAAAGCCCTGGTCCTGATCCCCACCAAAACCCTGGAGCAGAGACACCCAGCCCAGCCTGTCAGCCTCTTTGTACCATTTGGTTAAAACTGTCTCACACCACGTTTTTAAAAAAAAAAAATACACAAAATCATTGAAAAATTGAAATCTAGAAGGGGGAAGGGGGGAAAAAATCATAACTGTGCAATAGTTAATGTTACATTCAACAGTAATTACTTAACACACACAAAGCTCAATTGCATAACCTACAATTCTCCCACTTTGTGTAGACTCCTTTGCTTCTACTTTAAATAAAAGAAATTCTTTTCATTTTGTCAAGAAAACTTTTCCCTACCTCACTACTGCATGACAAGGGAACAGATGGCAATTTAAGGGGAGAATTTATGAGAGCCACAATCTTAATGTTGCATAAAGAAAAGAAAAAGACTCGCATCAAAACCACTGACAAATGTACTTGCTAATATTAATGCACTCCCCATTCATCCAATATGCTTCCTAATTGCTTTTCTGTACATAATAATGTGGCACCTGCTGCTCAACATTGCAAGCGCATCAGGATTTCTCCAAAGTCAAACAGCTCTGCAACTGGCCCTCTCCCAGTGATAAATGTAGAGCACTGTATCACGCACAGTTCCTGTCAGTGGCATAATTAAAATTTTATACTTACAGAAAAAGATAGTAAACAATCAGTTCTTAAATGGATTCACAAGAGGAACTCTTGTTACAGCCAACTTTATAATTAGTATGCATCATGTAATGCTAATATATCCATGACAAGAAAATAGGAAAAATGTAGGAACTCAGTTGTTCTCTTTAATGCAGTGTTAAACTACACACCAAAAAATGAAAGCAATCAGCCTATTGTTATTTCAGTCTTCTATTTCTGCTCTTCATTTTCCATTGAAAATAGCTCGGCACATTTTGCACTGGAATGATGGTCGCTCCCCAGTGCCACATCTCTGGAATTTTCAAGCAGCCACTAGGATGGCTTTCAGCTTTATGATGTTTATTCATTTTAATTTTACATTAGACAGAAAAAAAGGTCATTTATTTCGAACAGAGTTCGGGCCAAAGCGCGCGGTCTTTATTAGCTGACAAAAACTCCCACTGACAAAGCCATCCCAAACGTTTCCCTGGATCTTTGTGCCGATGGGGTTGTGCATCACCCGGAATGTGACAGGCTGGAAGGAAGAAAAAAAACCCAAAAAATCCTCCACACCCAGTGTCCTAACTTAACTGCCAATACTAAGGCCAAGGGAGATGCCCCCTGGTTTCTGGTGCCCAGGGAAGCTCTCCTGGCTGTGCCCCTACAGAACCCCTGGCGCTCTGGGCTATCTGTACAGTGTGTGGGGTCTGGGTATGTCTGACTGTGATGTGGGCATTTATGCCAACACTGCACCCTCTGTCTGCACACACCTACAGGTATTTTTGCTGGCAAATATGCTGTTTACACTCCTGGGTGCTCACTCAGACATATAGTTCTGATTAGTTTGCTAATTGTTTTAAAATTATTTGATAGAATGATTTTGGCAATGTGGCTGTGCCAGAGAGTCTGCTCTGCCCCAAAAGCCATAAACTAACTGTGTGTAAATCCATAATAATTTAGTGCTCCAGAGTTTAAAGTCATATGGACCCCAATACAAGTATTTTGAACTAAATCAGTGCTCTGCATTTTTTAATGAAAGCTAGATCCTGTAACTGTGAAGCTTTTTTTTATTCATAGCTTTACTACTTCAATTTGTAAAAATATTTTAATTGCCTTCTGAGAAACAGGGTGGGAAATGATCCTATAGCCCATTCAAACAAACATTTTCAAATACTGTTTTTTATGATATTACCAGCCAAATGCAAAAAGCAATGCTTCCATCCTTTTGCAACAGAAATACACAAAAATTTGAGAATTTTTTCTAGAATAAAATATAATAAAATATTAACTTTTTACCAATCTTAGTGAAATACAAAACACGCTTGGAATGTGTTGGCAGGAAGACAATTCCAAACGGCCCCACTTCACAGAGACATCCTCATAGCCTGCTTAGAATGCAATATTTAAGGTGTAAATCTCCTTTATCCTGACTTGGTGAGATGATGTGCCTGCCAAAAATTAAAATACCCTTCCCAGTTCCTGCTCCAGTGTCCCAGAGAGGTAAAGGCTCCTGAGCTGGGAGGCAGCACAGGGGTCTGAGCCACACTCGCATTGCCACAGCCTTCCTGTCAGACAGGAATGGTGGAAGATTATCTCCATTTATAGCCTCAACATTTTTATTGGGAGTGCTATTCCTTCAAAGGAATATTGCAGAACATCTCTTTCAAATGTTCAAGGATCTGAAAACATGAATAGCAATGAACCCATTTATATCTAAACATCCTCAGTGTCCGCCTAACTCGAGCTATCAAAAGCTTCATTCTTACCAGCAAGTGAAAAATCCTCCAGTCAGGCTCCTATCACTCAGTTACAGAAATGGCCCCATTTCAAGGGTCAGAATTGCAGCATCAAAACAAGAAAAAGCAAATATTTATTTTTATTCTTTTTTAATGTAAATTTCCACGAACAAGATGGTCACAGTGTGTAAAGAAAATCCGGAGGTGACCTCCGGGATTTCTTCTGAAGATGAATAGAGCAACTGCTGGATTACACATGTTTGGGAATATGTATCACTTCAGCCTTTACTAATGTAAAAGGAAAAACAAAGGAAACAACCAAACCAGCACCTAAACAAAAGCCACACAACATTTGCACAACAAGTTGGAGTGGGGCAAATTTAGGCAGCACCTGAACTCCACACAGAGTAATTTTGGTCAGTAAATATAGAGAGATGATCCCTTGTTACCACCCCACTAATCCTGCTCTCACTGCTGCTAAACCTCAAGCTCCCACTGTTTGCAGTGATGCAGAATCCAGACTTCTCAAAACTCTCCTCAAATCTTCCCAATATTCACTGTATTTATCGACAGAAATAAAAAAAGCCTATTCCTCTCCATCACTGACAAAGGCTTTTCCTGGTGAACTGGAAGGGACAGGAATGGCATTCCTGTGTAAATAACAGGGAGTGGCACTGAATTATTGGCTATTTCTGCCTTGCTTTACTAGATCCCTCTCAGCAGGAAACATTAATACTTTAATGCAGATTTCCTGGATTTCCAGCAAAATCCCTCATCAGTTCCCCACACGGCACATGGAGGAGTCAGACAGCACTTGCAATTCTATTAAGCACCATTTTAGATTAACCCAACTTCCATAACCTACCTAATATAACACATAAATATTAATACATTATAGTTATTTCATCTAATTAGCTTCTCATTGTTTTAACCCAAGTGCAATCTCGCACCACGTTCTGCAGCTCTCTAATACCGGCTGCGCTCGGCACAATATGATAAATGAAAACACGTACTAAGCTAATTAAAACACAGTTAAAAATCTGCCTGAGCAGAAGCCAAACTGAACCCCTCCATCTCTGGCAAGGGGCATCTTTTTAAAGTCTGATGATCTGACTTCATGTGGCTGGGAAGTTCCTCACATGGAGAAATGCCTGCTCAGAGAACAAGCTGCTGTGGCTGCAGCATCCCAAATACCCTCAGAAAAATTCCAATTCCACCTCCTAGCCTGGGTTTCCAGGGCCTACCGTGACCTGCCAGGCTGTGACTGCAGCCAAGGACACTTGACCTTTCCAAACAGGACCTCTCCTAACAAACATCATCAGCAAAGCCTAATTTTCCTTTAAAAATTTAAATTTAAAAATTAAAACAAGGAGAATTTTTAGCCCTCACCATTACACAGGAAAACTGAAAGTGTGTCCCGAGTACGTATTCCAGAAGGTAAAAAAAAAAAAAAGGCAAAAAAACTCTATTTCAACAAATGTATTCATTAGGAAAAAAATAAAAATCAGGTGATTTGCAGCCCTACCTCATGAGTTTTTAATGCTTGGGTTTCCAACAATGCAAATGCCATCATGAATAATAAAATTTTAAAGCAGCAACAGTGACGCCAGTGAAGAACAGGAAATGCAGCTTTTTTTGGCAGAAGGGCTGGGGGTGTCACAACTGTCACACACTGTCACAACTTATTAGAAAAGTCACAAATCTTGTCACATTCAGGGCAATACAAGACCCATTAGTTCACAGTAAGTTCAAATACCTTCAGGATAAGGAGAGATTTAAAATTAAAAAAAAGTATGGGGGAAAAGAAAACTAAATAGTTGAACTGAGTGACTACACAGTCATTTTAGAGAAATATAAATAACCTCCTGCAACTTCTTACAGAGAGAAGAGATACTGTAAAAACATGAAACATTTGTTTTCTGTTTTTTTAAATGTTTCCTTACAAATATCTTCCCACCTTAGAGAGTATTTAAAGTCCTTCAATTTATCTCACATGTACACAGACACTGAAGTTACTATCGAAATGTTAAGCATATACCTAAAGCATTGCTAAAAATGGATATTCCCCCCAAATAACAGTGCTGGGTATTCCTAAACACCCTCCTATATTGGAATTAAAGGGAAGAGACCTTTACTTCTGACAGCTTTCAGGAGAAGGTAGAGCAGAGAGAAGACTTCTCAGCTGATCTTTCTGTCAGACCCCTTATTCCATCACCCCATCACAGGGTAAAAGACACTTCCCAGTCCACTGAAAATATGTCATTAGCCAATCATTTTACCATGCCAAGAACTTAAAAAAAAAAAAGGCAAGCAAAAGCCCAACTTTAACAGATTTTTTTTTTTTACCCCATGTTAGTCACAACACCTTGAAAAATTCTAGAACTGCAACTTTCAAACCGGTTCCAGATGTGTTGTAAAGTTACGATAACATAAGGAGTGATATTTCAGGTAGAGCCTTTCCTGTCAGCATTCCTTGTCAAAGCAAGCAGGTCCTCCTCTAGGTATGATACTGACCAATTAACTATATGACACTTCTCACTGTAATATGGACAAGAATTCAGAAGTGTTTTTCATGTTATTAAATCCACGTTAAATGTATTATGTGCTATATGTCACTGTGCCATTAACTCCATAGCAGCTGGTGCTCACTGCACTAGACTATAATATAATGAGCTCAGATACTGCTCACAATTCCAGAGTTAGGCTGAACAGATCCTCCAGGTACAAAAATAAGTCTGATTTCTACCCAGCAAAAAGTTAAAGGTAAAACCTGCTTTAATTTAAAAACAAGGTTCTCAAAATATATATAAATATGCATACAGAAGCAAAGAAGACTCACAACTGAAACAACTCCATGTTTCCCCTTTGCCACATGAACCACCACAGCAAATCACTGCAATGTGGTTGTGCCCTTCTGATTCAACATATGGCCCTTATAGGGTTAAAAGTGTTAAAAACCCTGAAAAGTGCAGGCCCTGGGTGGTGATTGGTTTGTTATGAAGCATTGCTACACAGTTCCTATAGCCTGTGCCTTTAACTTCATTTTAGGATGCGGTGCTGCTGCTGGATGCGAGCCGGGAAAACCTTTAATGTTAATTAACCCTGCTCACCCTCGGCTCTCTCTGCCAAGGAGACAAAGGCTCCGAGTCCGGTGTCTACAAAGCAGGCAGGGCAGGGAATTCAGAGTGTTCCCGGACACCACGGAGCCAACCCGGGGCACAGGAGAAGGTGCCCTGGCACATACGGGGACATCACATGGCTCCCATCAATCCCACCTGGAAAACCAGATGTAGAAAGCCGGGGAGAGGCAGCAGCTCCCAGACCCACAGGACTGTGAATGGCACAGCACACATTCCTGCTGTGCTGAGATGAGCCACCATCCACCAGGAGCCCTCCAACACCAGCCTGCCTCTCCATCTTCCAGTCCAGTTCCTGGGATCCACAGCTACCAAGAGGAGCTGTGGTCAAACAACACCTCACAGTCCAGGAGTCTCCTTGAGGCCCTGATAGCTGCTCCATGTGGCAATGACAGTGTGACAGTGTCAGAGCCACCATGGTGTGCAGGGGCAGGAGGATTCTTTCACATTGCTCCATGCTGTGTTCTGCTTGGACACTTCACCAGCTACCAACTCAAGTGGGGTGCCAGTAAAAGGCTTTAACCCCCAGCTGCTTACAACAGAAGCGACAGAGGAGAAGTGTTCCTCAAAAACACAGTTCTCCCCGTTCCACACCATCACCCACTGGACCGGCCATCCCTCTGACAAAGAGCTAAACCAAGGAGAACCCAGCAGAGGAACGAACCAGCCTGTGCCCAAGAGTGGACACGATGAGACACCACAGCTGCATCAGTGAGGCAAATACACCCCTATGCTATTTGGGTATTACCCCATTTTCAGGACAGAGCAATGGGCTTGTACATGAAATACTCTGATTGCAGATGAAGGTTCTCCTGTGAAGTTTTCTGCACCGTGGGAACATTCATTTCCAGCCAGAGCACACATGAAGCAGCAGTGTCTTGCAGGAGCTGTCCCCACAGGGCCCCACGGCTGCTGTCACGGGCAGAGCGTGACTGCCAGGGGAAGGAGCACTGTCCCTGCAAGGAGAGTTTATGGCAGTAGGCAAAGTTATAGTGCGTTTAGGGCAGGAAATAAATGTTTCATGACTCTAAAATGATACATCTGTGCATAAGTATATACACACTCATGCACTGCAGTGTTAGCCTGTAAAATAAATAGCTGTATTTCCTTCTGGAGTGGAACCCAAATTTCCATCGTTCCCAGTACTACCTCGTGGAGCATTGGGTTAAACCTGTTAAAGTGGCTACTGATTTTGCATACCTCAAATTTTAGAGGCAAAAATGCTATTACTGCTTTGGATTTGGAAGGAAAGTGGTGCTTTTGGGGAGCACCCAAATATGGTCTCCCAAACCCAAAGTCACTGAAGGCATTTGCCATTTGTGCAATTCCAGCATCCCTGGGCCAACCTTACCTGATCCCAGAGTAGTTAAAAACTCCTGAAACGCATCTCAAGCACGGCACTCGAGATCATGTCTCTTATTTGTCATTATGAACTCCTTCAGACTCTCTGTGAGTCACTCCAGCAGCTTCCCTAGCATCTTCACCAGGAATTAAAGCATTTTGCCCTTTCTTTGATGGAACTTCACAACTCTGCCTGTCTCCCATCCATCTATTCACATTTCAATGCATCCCTGGCAAGGATGGAGCTCTGAGAACTCCAGCAACTCCCAGACTGCAGGGACACAACCTCCTCTCTCCAATCCCCCCCTTCAGATCCCTCTCTGTCTCAACGTTTATAAATAATAACACAACTCCCTGCAGCCAGATGGGCAGAATCTGGCCCTTATTACATTGACATATGTAAAATATCTTTAAAGTGCAATGTGCATAAAAATATAAGAAGGAGGGTTCATAAGAAGAAAGAATATGTTTTATTTAAGTAGTTGATAGAGTTTACAAAAGTGGGTATGTTCATTTCTTGGCTATATCAACTCATTTGGTAAATAAGATTATCTAATCCTTCCTCCTCTCCCATGCAGTGGGAAACTACAGCAACAGTCCTTCTGGGAAAGTGTTTTACTGACACCTTCCTCTTTATCCAGTAAGCTGAAAGTTATGCTCCTGCCACAGAAAGAATCCACAGCAGGAAACAGTTCTTCACACACACCAGGCAACAAACCTCCACTTTGGTTTCAAAATCTAGATGTTGCTGCAGTCATATAGGGGGGAAAAAATATTACAGCAGCCTTGACAGAGTATAAGCCTTCAATAAATAGAGGGATACAAACGTATGAGCACATATTAAAAATATACACCTGCATATTACCCCTGTACACGTATAGGTGCTCAGCTCATTACCTAAAGTGACATGTGGGAATATTACAATAATGCTGATGATGAAGGAAGGTATATTATGCTATGGGGAGAGGGCTCTATGCGTGTTTTATTTGCCTGAGTTACAGCGAGCTGTGACTGGCGGTGACATTTGGTCATACTGCAACCTCCAATAAACATAAAACAAAGTCTACACTGCCCCTTTAAAGGCACGTTTGCCATTCATTCCATAGGACTGAAATGTGCTCTAATGCTTCTGAAGGGTTTTAATAAATATGAGTATGTGTAAAATGCTGCTGATGACTCAATGGCTAAATCACTTGTAACAGCTGTAGCGCTGTGATCTCTCCTGCAGTAAATTACGTCGTGGTGATTACCTAAGAAAAGTGCATTTCTCGCGCAGTATTGCATGATGCATTGTAGATTGAGCAGGGTGCAGACTGCATTTATTCTGCAGCTTGCATTCTGTGCAAGTGCCACTGCTGCTCTACCACCAGCACGGCTGGGGAAGAACACACACACTTCCTGATTTCTGCGCTAAATTCCCTCATTTCACCAGTCACCCTTTCCTTTTCTTAGGGCTGATTGAGGCTTTAAAGAAAAAAAACCCAGGGGTTTAGTCTCTCCGTTTCATCCAGTGCATTATCATTGTAACATTAATCTTTCTGGAATGGGTTTCATTTTATCTGGCTGCATTTCATGGCTATGTAAAAGTGTAAAAAATGCACTTTGATTTTCCAAGGGAGCATTAGCACCTAACGCTAGTAAGGGTAGAAGTAAAGCTCTTGTTCTAAATAAATTTAACAGACATGCTGACATCAGAGGGACAGCAGGAATATTTTTGCATTAACTGATGTTTTTTCCTAAAAAGATGTTCCATGCCAATAGGATAAAGGGCTGCTGCTTCAGGAAGGGATGCTTTCCATTTAAAGAAAGTGCAATATATTTTTATTAGTAGAAGCAGCAAGAAATAATTTTCCTCAAAATAATATGCCATAATTTATACACATTCTAATGGCAGTGTTTTAGAGCTATAAGAAAGTAAAAGGGCACTGGCAAGACTCAACTGAATATAACACAGAAGTCACTAAAACACAACAGAAACCTTTTTGAAAGTTCAAGACTGAAAATACACAAGTAGTAATTAAAGAACAGCAGAAGAAAAAAACCTCCATTAAATATGTTACTGTGAGAGTCTCTTTGTTAAGGTCAGATGCTAAGGGCTGTGACCAACACAAAACAATCTTTTAAATATTATAAACACAGCTTCAAACACTCCGTTAAACTTCCCAAGCACCGGCAAGAAACTTTGATCAACTTCATGCGTTAAAAATGAGAGTTTCTGGGGCAGGCCTCTCCAGATCAGTATAAATTCAATCCAATTTAAAGCACAGTAACGATGTGGGCAGTCTCAGACTATTACTTTCAATGGGATGGAGTCCCTAAGGATGACATAGACTTAGTCCCATTGAAAGTAATGGGGTAAGCAATCACATGCCATTACTTTCAAGGAGACTCAGTCTATACTATCCATAATAACATGGTAATATAAATCTGTACTGACTCATCAGCATGAAGAATGAAAATGTAAAAGAATGGCAAAGCGGCAAACGTGCACCCTGAGACAAAAAACAGCCCCTTGGTTTCTCTGCGCCCATAACTCAGCAGGGCTGCAAGTTTATTACAGGAGAGGCACAGGAGCACAAGGTGAGGTCTTAAACCAAGAGAAGGCTCCAGCATTTGAGAGTATTTTGAGTCTTCACAGCCCCCTTTTTTTTTTTTAAACAAATGGTTCTGGTCCTTTAAGTCCTCAATTTAATTTTTTTTTTGTTTCCCAAATCCAGCAATATGAAAAATATTTGTTCATGGAGGCTGTCTCTCTATAAAGCCATTTATTTTTCATGTTTTTTTCCTCAGTGCACAGCACAGACAGCTACAAATAGCCTCTGCAATCTTCCCCTCTGCAAATCAAAGACATTAATAATATATTAAAAGGATAGATAATTCTGAGCAGGTGGACAGGGTGGTGATTGATCCATTACTGTGCAAATACCTTGGTAATGGCTTGTAAAAACTTAAGATCCACAAAACAAAGAGATAACAAAGCTCCACCATTAGGACAGACACATTTATGGCTAGTAAATTTTATACAGATTAATAGAAAAGAGCAACTCAAATCCTCCTCTTGATCTAAGAATAATGCTCAGGTTAGCAAGGCTCAAGAGTCAAAGCCCTCAGTAAGAAGGAAAGCAGATGCCCCACCTCATGCCAGATAAGATGATTTAGTTCAGTGGGGAAGTTGACACAGGTTTCAGTAGAACAGCCCAAAGCATTCCTATAATATTGCCACATCTCAAGCCCCTCTGCTGACCAGCTCATTCCTTGACAAAAAATAGCCCAAATAAGAAAGCCTAGTTTGCATATAAGCCAACTCATTATTTTCCATTTCCTGCAGAGTTAAAAAAGAGGAATATAAATGCTTATACACATGTGCTGAGCAGTCATGGAGACTACAGAATCTTTGCATTGCCTAAATTGTTTTGAGGATAAAAGCTGGATTAAGTCACAGGCACTCTAGAAGTTTGGGGAAGAAGCCCAACCAGTGTTGCTCATTTCAGCCATGGAGCTGCTTACCAGGGAATTACAGGGCTGTGATGCACTGAATCCGAGTTTAGTGGCTGTCAAGTTGGAATTGTCAAGGAAAACTCTAATCCCGCTGAATCCAGGATGGATTCTGACATATGGTACAGTGGCATTAGTGATGTTTTCCAACTCAACTCTTGCTCTGAGTCCCCAAAAAAACTACAACAATATGAAAACAAATGATATAAAAACGTAAGTACATAAAAATAAATATTTAAATTAACTGAGGGTTGTTCTATAATGGTAATTCCTGTTTTAACCCATTGCTGCCTTTCCTTCTCATGATTCCAGCACCACAAGAGAAGCTTAAAAGTGTAATGAGAAGCTAATGGTTTAAAATAATCTTGAGATGACATTTCCCCTCTTGCTACACATATTCCCATTGCGATCTCTCCCGTCTGCCTTATTTTTATTAAGTAGTAGTTTCCCTTTCTTAAAAAAGCAAAAATCTTTAAAGACTGAACAGAAGAAAAAAGTTCTTTTAAAGTAAAAGAAAATGGGATATGACTCTTACAAATAATTTAAACACTCTTACAGACAAAAATCCCAAACCTCACCATTTAAATATTGGAATTAGCCTACAACCAATTGTAACTTTGAAGAGGACCTGTTTACTCACATCTCTATCAGTGCATATGTAAAACACAGGTCTTAGTAGAGAATCATGATTTTTTTTTCCCTAAAATATTTTTGTTTGTGCACCTGCATCTTTGTAAACAACTTTTAAGTACTGGAAATGAAAAAGCTTTGACATACAGGATCACACTTACAGAAACAATCTGTACTGAATGGATTTGTACACGGCAAAGAATAGAACTATTTTAAGAATTAAACCACTGCACTTTCATGTATAATTTCATAAACAATAATTAATAATGGCAAAGGCAGCATAATGAGAACTGCCAGCTTGCTTAGCAAATATGCTATAGCATATATATAGCACAGACAGCTGTACTATTCACTTGTGCCTTGCATCACACCATAAAATTAGATTAAAACATTATAATGCTTTAATAATCTTCTTATAAAGTCATTTAAATGATTGCACAAACAAAAAAAGAAACACTCAGAGCTAGTTTTCCTGAAGTGTTCCCCCTTCCTTATTTTTAAGAAGAAACTAAACAAGAGACGCACACGAGCCCCTAGGAACACTGCCACGTTTCTTGATAGTTAATGATTTAGTTTCGATAACTTATGTTTTCCAAGTGTGCTGCCACGCTCAAAGGGTGGCTATGTTTAATCAGAGTTCAATATTGCCTTGGATTTTCAGAGGTGGTGTGTGATGCTCCCCCAGGATCCATGGGCACGAGGAGCAGCAGAGTCTGTACACCCACCAGGTGTATCTCACACCTCTCCTGCACCTGCTGGCAACACCCACGCCCTACACTGCTACAGCAGCTTGTGTTGAGGTGACACAGGCTGTAGCATGTCTTTTTTTTTCCTGTAATTTTCAAACAAATCCAAGTTACTTTCTCTTTTGGGGTTGATTTGAAGTATGGTAATAATATTTTTTTGGTAGTTTGCGTATTTTAAGTTCACCAAAAAATAAGCAGTAAATAAATCATTCATACATTAAGAATGATTACCAGCACGTAAAGTGGAATTTGAATTACCTTAGATATATTACCCACAATGCTTTTCAAGGCAGCAGCTAATTAGCAGGAGAAAGGTCATGCAAAAAAAAAATAACGTGATTAGAAGAGGTTGAAAGAAACAAAAAAAATAGCCACATATTTGGACCTAGCCCAAATTTCTTTTTTGCCACTGTAACTGAAAGCCATCGCTTCAATATTTAATGAAATGCTTATGTTGCAGCACCTGGTCACATTGTCAGCATCGCCTAAGCTCTGCCTCCCCTGTGGGTCATTACTGCAGCCATCTGAACGGGGGCAAACTGCTCAGCCACTACAATAATGCCACTCTTTAAGAATCCGCGGCTACAAACCAGCGGGAGACGGAGTTACTTTGGCTCTGATCTTGGGAAAGATGGCTGGGGGCAAAACGCTGTTTGCTGCCATGAGAGAGCGTGCGGTTGGCAATGATTCCGGGAGGCGAAGCCCAGGCACAGCCCCAGCCCGGCTGCCCCTCTGCCTCCCTTCGCAGGAGCCTCGCAGCTCCTGGTGAGAGAGCCCTGTCAACAGCAAAACACGAGTTCACACTCCCCCGCTAATGATCCGATGCATCAATAGCTCAAACAATCACAACAAGCAGATGTCCTAAGTTAATATAGACTTTCCTGGGATTTTACTTGTGAAACACGGCTTTAAAAGGCATTAGTCTTTTGTCCTCGCTAGAGATCTGCTAAATCCTGGCACCAATTCCTTGGGTATGTGAACCCCAGCCTAATGGAATTTAATTACTTTAGTGGTATTAATCATCTGTACAGTAGAGCAAAGAGTATTTTATTACCACTTTTAAGGGTTATCGGCACATTTATTTCAAATGAACTGTCAAACTGCATTACGTGGCAAGCATGCCAGGCTGGATTCCTGCAGCACAGGTGGAAAGGCATTTGCTGCTCAGAACTCTTGGACGTAATGAGGATGCCTCTGCCTCGCACAGGATGCGGTTTGGTTAAAATTAAAACCAAACCAGCGTCGGTCTCAGTGATTTCTTGTTGCTCCTGTTGGGTTTTGTCAGCTCCTAATTTCTGGGAGGTTACTCTGGGCTGCAAGGGGTGCTGTTCTCCCAGGAGAACAAACACCAGTCGGCACCAGCCAGCCTGTGACACTGTCACACGATTAGTTACACACCAGCAACACCAGTCTTGCCCATTACCCACCACCAAGCCCTGGCTCGATAACGTGACACTTCTCTAATTCACTTAAATACATAAAACCCTTTGCATCCACGTACATGGAAAAGCAGATTTTCACTCAGTGTAGCTTCTACACTTTCTTTGGGGGAAAAAAACTCCAAAAACATATTCCTAAGAGATGCTCCCCAGGTCATCAGCACCTTCCATGAAGAGACGCACACTGGTACGAGTTTACTACAACCTCAAACAAAATCAGGTTAAGAATGCGGTGCTCATTTGTGTCTGCTGGGCACCTTACAACACATTTCACACCCTGCAAAGTTGCAATGATAACTGAAATCTAGTAAAAACTAATACCTTTTGAAACATTTTTCCCCCTCTTTGGTGTAAAGTCTCCTTTTGTCCGGTCCCCGGACCCTTCCCGGGTTTTAGCCCTGACCTACACCTGGTTAAAGCACATGGTTTTACACCCATCGTCTCTCAGACACTCTGCACTGAGTAGCAAATGAGAGCAATTTGTGACACAAGATACTACGACATGTGGGAAAGACACATAATTAGTGTCAGAATGAATGCATTTGCTTTTTAAAGCCTATTTGTCCTAGGATTTCAAATGAATCAAGCTGCTATGTCTCTCTCAACAGCTCCATACTGCTGTATAATGAATTAAAAGCTAGTGTTGCTAAAACGTGCAAGCTTCAGGAATAAAAACTGTATGCATCTCAAAACCAGGGATGAGAGGATCTTAAAAGGCTCTAAACTCTAATGTAGCCTATTTTAAAGCCTTCCAAAAAACTAACTCCATTTGCTAAACAGAGAATTCTCAAGTGAAATCACCACTTTCCGTGACAGATTACCATGAATTTACAAAGCTACTTTGAATCTTGTCTTTTTAAAAGGAAAGGCTCAGACTCACATCCTCTTGCCCCACATGTCTCTCTCAGGTTTCAGTCCCCAGCACTCTGCATGAGCGGGGCACACGGTGCCACATCTCAGTGTCCCAGACAGACAGCTCTCTCTCAAGTCTTTCTTCTCTCTTGCCAGATACACATTCTCATCCATCTGTGTTTTCCCTCCCCTTCCACCCAGATATTCGGGACCCTTACCTGCCAGGGACGTGGCACAGCCAGGCACTATCACTGACACTTGTGCCAGTGTCCCACACCCAGGGGAAAATCCCTGAGGAGGAAAAAGGGGCACTTCAGACTTCTTGCCCCTTCTCTGTGTCTACTCACTAATTGAGACTCTTTACAAACTGTTTACCTGCAGTGTAATAGTCTGTGACTCTGGCCACAGGCCACCACCACTGACATCCTATTAGAAAAAGGCAATCAGGCTTTGACAAAGTGGAAGAGAACTGACTCAGGAAACAAGGCAGGCTCTCCTTGTGATTACTTGTCCTCTTCATTTTCCAAACCCCAGTCACATTTTTCCAAGCCAGCTGGCCTGTTTGCTACACTTCTGACCCCAAAATATTGATACCTTTCTGTATTTCAGCCATCTTCAGTGGACTAAACAGACAGAAATGTAGTGCTCACCACAGTCACATCCCAGTGACCCTAAAACTGGATTAGAAGGACCTCAAAGAGCATTTATTTTTTTTCCAGGCACATGCAATCTGATTCATTCCCTTTCTATTAACCAAGGCTGATCGCAGCAGAGAAACAACTCCTTCACAGGACACGAGGCTGTCCCAAAATGAACATTCTGAGTTAGCCCAAGTACCCAGGCTCCCGTCAGGGGAAGAACACACTAGTGGCAGGAGAAAAGACTGAGCAGAACATCTCTGCAGCAACCTGGGTGCTGCTGGTGCCAAACTCAGTGGGACAAGAGCGATGCCCAGAGGTCACAGGCACACCTGACAGCCCTGGGGACAGTTTGGAGCTGTTGCCCACAGCAAGAACCCGGCCCAGGCACCCTCCTGATCCCCAGCTGAGAAGGGGCCGTGTACTTGGCAGCCCCAGGCACAGTCAGGCGACCTCATCAGCTAAGAGGAAAGGCCCGTTTTTAAATGCCACATTATGATCAGGTAACAGAGCAAACACACCCGTGTTGCAGTGAGATAAATGTCTGGAAAGCAGTCGGAGATACAAGGCACAGCCAGATGCCTCCAGTGACCCTGAAAGAACGTTATCTTAATGTAATGCACACCTTTGACTGCCTTGTTGTGTTTAATGCATGAAGTAGCCTCAGCCACAGGCTCCGGAAGAGTTGTGAGATATCCCACACAGTAAGAGCAGCTCTGGACTAGCAAGTATTTTGCTTCAATATTTGGAAAGACACTGCTGGACTATGCACCAGCTAACGAGCCACTTTTATCCCTTTACCTGAGGCATCCCATGTATCACAGCTCAGGCCCTGCAAGCAAAGCTCAAAATAGTCTCCCAAGGCATTTTGCTTATGGAAAGAAGTGCAGAATCAGATTTAAATTAAGTTAGAACGGATACATACTATAAAGTGAGGATTTAATTCTAAAAATAAGGAAATGATTTGTCTGTATGGAGTCATAAAAATTCTGCATAAACCTAAACCTGTTGTGATTAAAGCCAAAAGGAGTTTAGTAAAAGGTGGCAGAATTGGGCCCGAGTCTTAGATATGTGACCAATTTTCCCTTGTAGCAGTTACTGGAAAGAAGAAAGCCCACTTTATTTCCAGGAAAAAGGGCATGTTTCTTGCCTTGTTCTCAGCATTTTTGTCTTCGCTCCAGCGAGTCTCTGGCCATCACTTTGAGCATCCGTGGGGTTGCCCAAGCTAAAAGCAGGGAATTAAAACTGCGAGGTTCAAAGTCCAGCTCTATTAGCTTGCAAAGGAGCTGTTAAAAGCAGGCGCCTGATGCGCCAGGAGTGTCAAGGCTTGCATATAAGCTGAATTCTGCAAAAATGAGCCCCCGTGGAAGTCAATGGGATTACTCACGGTGCAGGGAGTTAAACATGTGCATACATTTCGGGAAGCCTCATGCCGAGTACAAACACCCCTTAATGCTCTGCCGTGCTGAACTCCCTTGTAGCGTTTCCGAGCTGGCAGAGGTGTCCCGTCACTAAACCCCGATGTTGGACAGCTCAGCCTAACCCAGGGATGGTTTTAAAGGGCACCTCAGCCCAACGCTGCCCAGAAGGAGCTGATGCAAGCAATTAGCTGGGAGCGTGCAGTGCTTGTCTTTCCGAACCAGCCTGTCCCTCCCTGCCCGGGTTCAGTAGTTAGCAAGACAACGCAGTATCTGGCACTGCAGAGGGTCTCTGACTTGCAAAGCTTTACCTGCCCATTGCTATTACCACTGTAGTGCTATTTGCCCAACACCAGGGGCGTGCCTCTCATCGCTGGGTGACATCCCACAAAGCAATCCGGGCTCCCCACAAATAACTGCGTCCAAAATGTACCTACAGTGAGTAACAACCACGTGTTCAGACAGGGCAGTGTCACCTTGCCGTGACATGGGGAGCCTGCAGGCCCTTTCCAGAGAAGGCCTCCTGAAGCAGTGCCCAGTTCTGCAGACACAGCCACGCCTGGAGCTCACAGGGGTTTGGGTGCCAGGGAACAGGTCCCTGAGGAGTTGCCAAGGTACAGACAGCTTTGGGAAAGCCAGGAATAGAAACACCCATCCATTCCCCAGATGTCAGCAACACTGTGAACTCTTCCATCTAATACAAGATCCAACTGATCACTAATTTCAATGAGCTGTGCAAGAAAAGCACAGCCTCCATTCAAGTGAACTCTCAGCACATGAGAGGCTCCTCTCAGGCTGAAATGCAAGATGACCACACAAATATTTACCAAGTCAACAACAAACTCCAAAAGGCTCCATCCCTGGAAGTGTCCAAGTCCAGGCTGGACAGGGCTGAGAGCAACCTGGGCTTGTGGAAGGTGTCCCTGCCATGGCACAGGGTTGGGAAAAGCTGACCTTCAAGGTCCCTTCCAACCAAAACCGTTCCCAGATTCCATGATTCCCAGTATGCAACATCCCCAGGGAATTGCAAGTGCTTTGCTAGCACTCAGCCCCATTTAGATTTTGCCACAAATAATCTATTCTCCATCAAGATATCTAACTATACTTTTTTTAGTCCATTAATCTAACCAGAACTAAGATTCTTAGAAAGGAAGTAATTTTGCAAGAAAACAAGAAGTTGAAAATAAAACAACTCCTTGAGATTTTTGAGGATCAGCTTCAGCCTGATTTTCCAATTTCTAATTAACAGTAAAATAAGGAATGATAAATTAAGAATGCTTTGATGTTCTTCACAGAATTTTGAGTTATTCTGACATTAAATCACATAATTTAGCGATCTCTCACTGTCTTCAAGGTACTAGATTGGAAAATAATTGTTTCTCACCTGCCAATTGGAATAGAATACCTGCAGTCACACCTCAGCCAGTGTTCTGACTGAAAACATTCAGACTAAATTTCAATGACCAGGTTCTGTTTATTAATTATTTCTAGCAGAAGAGTCTGCTTTCTAATGCAAAAAGTATCAAATAGACTTGTCTCTTCTAATTTGTATGAAATACATCCTCACACCTCCAGCTTAGCTCTGCACCAGCACAGACACAGAGTTCTGATGGGAAGTATGTTTGGAAAACAAGTAAAGAAAGAAACCAGACTGATGTGTCCACACAAACCAGCTGGTCTTGGCAGTGGAAACTTCAAGTTGGTACTTCAGTTACAGGTCTAAAAGGGCTCCTGTGCCTCAAAGATGGTCTGGAGTATCAGCAGTTATAAGGAAAATAAATGCCAGCCCTCCCCTGGAACCTTCTGCCCCTTTAGAGACTCTGTGGTACCATGGCAATTTGAGGAACATCAGGATGTGACACCTCACAGTTCCTCTGTGGGCAGCAGAAAGGACAATGAGCACCCTCCCTGGTGAGGAGCCCAAGGAGTCCCTGGTTCCCCAGAAAAACCAAAGGCTCAGGCAGGCAGTGATGGAGATAAATAAATGCAGATAAATTAATTCTGTGAGTAAAGGCAGTATGGAAAAATACAACCAAGCAAAAACAAACAAACAAGAACAACAGTATTAGAAATATGGTTTCCTGAGGTTAACTGGGTTCATTGACTCCACATCCACACCTTCAGAGAGCAGCACAGATTTGAGCATCAACACTGGAAATTCATGAGCACAAGACATTTATGTCCTTTTAACCAATATTAACTGCACAACTCCCACCAAAAAAGGGGGAGGAAAGCAGATCTTATTTCTCACTGCAAACACAACCCCAGCCAACAGCAGTGACTCCACCTCACATTCCCAGCAAGTTCTCCTCCAATTCCAAGCACAGACCAAAATGTTTCTCCTTGTTTATCATGACAAGGAACCTCGAAGTGTCTGTGCTGAGAGGTGTGACACAGGAACTGACAAGCACTCCTTTTCCATCTCAGGCTCCTGTCCAGAGCAGACCAAGTCAGGTCCAGAGTATTTTTGTCCCTCAGCTCACAGCACAACTGCAAGCCTTGGGAAGCTCATTCCACATGCCACCCTACAGAGAGTTTTCTCTCATCCAATGCACTCAGTCATACAATTAAGTGTGATTTTTTTTTCCCCTGAAACCAAGCTTGATTGGTGAAAACGCAAATAACTCCGAAAATCGCATTTCTGTGCAACAGATGTTATTCTTACTGTGTTCAAATACTTGGTTGAAATATAAAGCCTAATTTTCTCTCTCCAAAAAAAACAAAACACAACCGCTTCTAACAACAGCAAACTGTGATAATGAAAGTTCTGTGCAATGCGTCACCAGGTTCCATTTTGGAACTGTGCAGTGCACAGTGGTTTTGTCTCGTGATTACCAAAGAATGGATGTCACCAATTGATTTTTTTATTACATTAAGACTCCAGTCACATACAAATTCAAATCCATGACTGAAGACCTGCTGATGGAATATGACCACCCTCATTCTTGCTCTCTTAATGATCTTTAAGAGAGTTGCATCTCATCCTAGTAATGCAGAATTTCTGCAAAGAGCAACTTTTCCATCAGACACCACTTCTCTTGCAAGATTAAAAAAGAGATTGTTCTCCTAGGAACACCTCTAGTTTTAGTTCTTAAAATAAGCAATCAAACCACGTACAAAAAGAAAGTCAGATAATAATGAAAGAGAATCCTCTATTTCAAATATTTTAAAAAATAAAAAAGCCAGAGAATCTTGGGCACAAGGGGAAAAAAATCCTTCTTTGTCACATCTCCTTTCCATGTTTGCATGTCACTGTGGGGCTGGGAAGAGCCAGGCCAACACAGCTTGGTGCAGAGGAACACCCAGGACTTCAGATGTGAAAGCTGATTTGAAAAGACAGAAGCTGACAGTCTATACAATCAGTTATTTAGAGATCTAATTGAAATTGCTGATACAAGCAGCCTGTCACACTGCATAAAGAAAGTTCACTATTAACAAAAATCAATAGCAAATCAATAAGATTAAAGTCAAATGTGTACTCTAGGAACAGTAACAAAGCATCAGGAACTCACAAGCAGCCACAAGGCTTTTGCCAGGTTTCATCTCCGGATTTTCTACCACGTGTGGGGATCTTAAAATAACTGTGCTTGAAAACACCCCTGTGTGTATGTGTAAAGAAAGGAGAAGTGTGCAGCTCCTCGCTTAGTTAGCTCTGTGTGCAGCTAATTAGCATCCCGGATGTCTCCACACTACATGTGTTGGCTCTTTTCTCAGATACCACCCGTGTCTGGGCTTTCATGTTACTCAGATGAGATAAATGCTGCACTCGTCCCTCATGTCTACGTGATGCTAAAGAGGAATGTCTCCTTTGCAGAGGCATCCCCAGACCTGCAGGCCCTGTTTGTGGCACACAAGTCAACAACAAAGGTAAATAAAAACCACAGGCCATCGTAAAAGGTATTGCAATGTGTACATGTGCAAATAAAACACTGGTGTTTTGCCACTTCTGTAATGACATTTCTACTGGCACAAAGGCTACAAGTTTATAGTTCCTGTTTCCCTTCATCCTCACATTATTTTATACTCCACAAAAGTTGTTCCTTTTGGAACTGAAAAGCACGGCTAGAAGGGGTGAAGTGCAACATTAAAAAAAGTCAAATCAAACTGATTCAAACAACCACATGAACACTTTGGTTTGGCTGAAAAGTAAGATACTGGGATTTTTTTTGCCATTCCCAATCCAAAGGGGTTGAAGCATCAGAAACCCACACTGACACTGCCTTAAAATTGCTGTTTTGGAGGCTAAGATGATTGCTGAAGTTTCTAAAGAGCAGAGAAGCACCCACTGCCATGCCTGGATGACACAGAGGGAGTCAGATCCTTTTGAGCTTGCACCATTATAGATACAGACACCAAAAGCACTGTTTTCTCCATCAATAAAATCCTACACCCTGCACCAAAGCAGCAGGATATGAAGAACACAATGCAGTGGTGTGGGAAAAGGAACCAAGTTCCATGGGCACACCACATGAATCCCATGGTTAACATGGAAGCAATATCATAGGAATGGCCTCATTAGAAACCCAGGTTTGGGGATTTTTTTTTTTCTAAATAAGCATCACTTCTCTTAAGTTTCCACATTCCCCAGCACATGATAAAATCATGCTTGAAGGAGGGAAAGCTCAGTTTCATTCCTTTATTGATCTATCAGACAAGAACTTAATCAATCTTCTTTATAAGCTATTAAAGCAGAGCAAGAGAAATGAACTCACCTGATACATTCAGCATTGATTGCTTCTTTCTAGGAACTGAAAGTCAGCCTTATCTGCCACTACAGCTGCCACCCAATTTCTCAGAAACAAGTTTTTCCCCTCATTAGCTCCCCAGAAATAGAGCAATTAAAAATGTATTTCAGACAAAACAGAGAATATAACCAAAATTAAATGAACAACACTTTCATTTGAGTTTCATTAGTTGAGTGTGTTCCAAAGAACACTGAAATAGCAAGATCGAGGCAGGTTAAGGAAACATCTTCTAATGAAACATAAGCTAGTCCATACTGTGACCACCTCATCACTAATTCCAGTGGAAATTCTGCATGCCAAGCAACTCTGGAATCCAGCAACAGGAATTTCCGCTTAACTAGAACTATCAAATATAAAAATAAAATGAAAAAAGGCTGCAAGCATACTTCCTACCAAATTGACTGTATTCAAGGGATTGCCAATATTCAAATTACCATTTTAGGTAATTTTAGCAACAACCGAAAGATTCTGGCTCTCTGAAATGTGCCAAAATAACTTTGTTAATAAAGCAACCTTACATTAAATACATCGATGTCTCAAGTACCTGCAAGGAACTGTAGCTCAAGTTCTTCCTTTAAAAGCTCCCGCGAAACAACGCAGCAACTCCATCACCTTCCCTTCTTCCCTAATCCTCCCTTTAAAGGGGTTTTGGGGCGGCAGGAGGGCAGGGGGATCACGGGAAGTGTAGTTTCCAATTACAGAGCCTAATTCCGAAGAGGGGAAACCTGGTGCAAATCACGGCTAAATGGCAGGGTTGATCACCGCTGTTATCACCCCTGTTATCACCTGGTTTGGGGTGTAGCACCACCAAAGGGAGGAAACTCATTGTGGAAGTGACTGGAGAAAACCAAACCAAAGATTTCTATTTGCTAAAAAACCTGCTGGGTTTTGTGGCAAAGAAAAGGGTTTGATGTGATTGAGTTTATTTGTAGGTGTTCGCTGCACCAAACACTGTGATAGTTGGCAGCTTTTATGTGATCTCAAATGGAAGCAGAGTCAAAATCCGGATTTCCACTGGATGGGGAGCTTGGGGGTTTCCCTTGCTTTGCCAGGAGTTAATGCACACATAAATCAGGACTGGAAACTCAGGATGGCAGAGAACACCTGAGTGAAGTTACCAACGCACCCTGACATTCATCCTTCCCCACTGCTGTATTAAACAACTTGCTGTGGCTGCTGGGTCTTTCTTTTGGGTCTTTTCCTTTGTCTCTACCCCTAGCATTGGAACAGCACTATTTACATCCTTCCTAGAAGTTGTTCTGACCACTGCAAACCTCCCAAAATCCAGGTAACAGCGTGGCCCTTCCTTTGCTAAGCTGCAGGGAAGCGTCTTCTACTACAAACAACCTTCAGGATGCAGAGACACCCGAGCTGGAAGAAGGCACTGCTGCCACGTGTCAGCAGATCTCACACGGAACAGGGTGGAAAGAACTTTGTCTTGCCAAACAGTAAAATAAAAATGTTGCTTGGGAGCTCTTTTTTTTTTTTTCCTTTCACTGGAAGGGAAAAAAACAGGCTTTGCTATTAAGCGTGTCTATTTTCATGGGAAATCCTTCCATTTGCAATATCTGCATATCATGTTTAAATATCTCCCCCAGGAAGATATACCACTTAATAATGCTTCTGTTTATTTATTGCAAAAATCAAGAATAGCTGGAAGTCCATTATGAGAATCTTTTAGCAAATTTAATTAATTTGTAATTAATTTTATTGGTATTTATGAGAGAAATCTTTAATCAGCATAATTTAGACTGAAAATTACAATATTAACTAATATTAATTAAACAACAATGTAATAATTTCAATAGTTTTAATTATTTTTAGATTAAATTACCTACTAGTCAATTCTACACTGCTTTTGAAATTAATTAGCCAACTTAAGCACGCTCTGTACCAAGGGTAGAACATGATGTCTAAACAAGGCAAGAAATATTACTTCCAGGAGTCAGCTGGGCTGTCGCTGCTTTTTCACCCTAATTTTAAACAAGGCATGTTCTGTTTAAGCTTGGGAGCAAGCTGCTTTTTAATCCTAATTTTAAATGTTTAAAATTGAGGCCAAGGTTTCAGGTAGTGCAGGGCCTTGGATTTTGGAGCTGACTTTGCTTTTAGCCTCTTTCCAGCTTGTGGATTGAGCTGCGTTAGTGTAACCTGAATAATTTTACACATGCTTGGAGTGAAAAGGGACAAAAGAGAGGCATTTCCCCTCCAAACCGAAGGGCAGCTCCTAAACACTGCAGCAGACAACAGTGCCTATCAGGTTGTCACCAACACGTGTCCCCACACAGAGAAATGAGTTTTCTACTGAATCTTCGCTCCTTCTCACACAAATTTTACTGACATGGGACAGACTCGAGAAAGCAACAGTTTGTTGCTGAAAGTGCCATTAACAGGGGAAATGTTGCTCACCTTCTGGCCATGACCTGCCCCGGTTTGAATACCAGTGGTATGGCTGGAAAGCTGGAAGTTCCCTCCCTTAAGCTCCACTCTACTTTGCATGGCTTTCCACCTTTGGACTCTCCTTGGAATTTTCCAAGAAGTGAGAAAAAAGGGGAAAGCAGAGCGTTCCTTCTGGTTCTTAATGCTCTGAGTTTCAGAGAAGTGCCTCTCAAATGAGGTGCACGACCAACAGGGGAAACCTTGCTGTGTTCACCACTTGCTTCCCTAACCAAGGATGTTATTTTACCCTGTAGGAACAACAGGGGATGGATCTGTCCCCATGCTGGCACAGAGGAGACACGTGTTGGGTTTAACCCTGGCCTCCCACGACATCAGTGTGCTGCCATTGATCGCTGGGTCACCTTGAGGGCAACCAGAGTGACTAAATATTTCAGCCTTACAACAACCTCCACGCATCTCTTTGTGCTTTGGGTGTGGAAATCTGCTGACTGAGAGTTCTTTAACCGTCACCAGAGTTTTCAAAAGCAGCTCCTGGACTTTGGGAAGCTGAGTTTTGTGTGCTGAACTCGGAGCCCCTTGAAGGGATGAATTTCAAAGGGCAGCTTTGCACACTCCAACTCAGACCGTTCTTTCTTCTGTTATCAGGCCAGACATTAAACAGGTTTGGTCACGGCAAAGCTGTTACAGATATAGAAAGCAGAATATAGAAACAAACAGTGCTCAAAAGGTAGAGTATATTCTCAAAGCAATACATTATTGGCAGGGGAACTGTCATCATTATTTCCTTCAGACTTTCTCAACAAAACACCTCTGTGACCTCAAAGGAATTATACAGAATTACTCCAATTAATAAAGACCAGGTTTTCAAATGTATTTTAGCAACTCCAGTTTCTTAGGGGCTTTGGAAACTCTGATTGTGTATTTATTTAGCCCTTTAAATTCCTAAGAATCTCGGGAAATCTCTTTCTGAGTGTTGCAGGATGGGCATTACTCTTCTGAATGTCAAAGAGACTCACAAGAATACGGCATGTTTTCCAGGGGAAAAAAATCCAACCACAAAGCTGACCTCTAAACAGAAACTGTCCATGGTGCAGAGGGTCAGGTTGGCACCCACAGAGTTAAACTGATTAAGTCTACAACAAAGGAAAAAATATTAGCATTGCTATCTGTGTAAACGACATTAGTAGCAAGACTGAATTATCTTCTGAATTATTTTATTCCAATTATATTTTGATATAATTCAAGGTCTAGTGATTTTTTTAATGTTTGCAGTCCCCCAGTATAATACCAGAAAAGCAATCAGTCATTTGCTTCTCAGGCACCAAGTGGCTGGAATAGTTTTTCCATCCATTTGAAAAATATACAATCTGTATTTGCCTTTAAGTATACATTAGATGGCTATTGTAAGTGATTTGTAATTGTTTTTAAATTGTTGAACTTATTTTAATATGTATTTGCAATTATATAGTTATTTAAATGTTCATATTATAAGCAGTTTTTTTGGACTAACAAATTGTTTATTCATCTTTCCGTTTTCAAATAGGGTAGATAGAACGGATAAATTGGAGCACATTTTATTATGTTGCTTATTAAAAATCTCCTCTGTAACAACTGGTAATATAAAAAGCTGAAAAGAGACCGAGAAAAATATTCCAAATGATCCATCTGGAAGTCCAACACCCCTTGTGCATGGAAAGGGAACGCAGGGGCCAGTTCAGGACTTGGTTTTTCATCAGTTCAATTTTCTGAGCTTCCAAAAGTTCCTCCAAGTACAAAGGCTATTCACATAAAGGTATTATAGAAACCAACTTCACTTCTGTTGCTTAGATTAACTTTATTTTGGTTTAGGCCCATGAGAAGGCCTGTGTGCACAAGGGAAATGTGCATTACTGAGGTGAACTGGTATGAATTGCAGTGTGAAGGACTTCAGTGCCACCCAAAAAGGCCAGAACAGAGACCCAGCACAGCCTAGGAAAGGCCCCCCATCAGGGCTCAGCCACCCACCCTCAGCGAGTTCCTGCTCCTGAGATTTTGGCAATGGTGGAACCTGGGGTAAGAGAAATCCCAAATCAAACAAAAGGAAGCTCCAGCAAACAAACATTCCCCATCTTCAGGAACAGAACTTGTTTGACCGAGCAAACCAAGCAGAAATCACGTGTGAACGGGTTTGGGCCAGTTCTCCCTTTTGCCTCCGAAAAGAGCAGCACAAGACACTCCCACTGCCAGCTCAAACCCACCTGCATGTTCAACTGCTCAGCTCTGAGCCTACCCACACAGGCTGGCCCCAAGTGCCCCGGTGCTCCCTCCTCAGGGAGCCACGTTCCAGTGCTTCATCCCCTGCACCAGCACCTGACTGCCTTTACAGCACATATTCTGCATTTACCAAGTCCAGCTACCTGAGAGACCAGATGTCGAGTCTAAATGGGAAGGCTCCACATTTTCTTCCTCCCTGATGTGATGAGGCCCAAGGCTCTCACAGCCTTATTTATCACCCTTGGCATTTGAAACTGGCCATGGTTTTGTGGGATCACACATAGGTCCTTAGTGTCTAAGGGCCATTTGTTAGCCTACACAAACTGAACACGGTAGTTCCAGGCCCGATTCCCCGTGTATGTTTGCCATTATGATTTATCAGCACCGACACACCTGGCAGCCCTTTCAGTGGCTTTCTCAGGAGAGAACTGAGGGGCTGAGTGGATCAAAGGAGGGAGCTCCCTCTCAACCCCTGAGCTCTGCTTGCTCCAGAAAGGGCTGGAGGCCTCTCAGCCAGGCAATGGGGGGAAACTGGCCTCTGCTTTGCCAAATGGATAAGAAAAATTGTTTAAAATGATCTTAACATGTATGGAGAAAAGCGGGTAAGGCTGTGCTGTGGGTCAGGCTGTACATTTACACACGACACACCCCACTCAAGCTTCACGTTCACACTGACACCTGCCTAGAGCTCTGCCATTACTGTTTTGGCAGTGTCTTGTGCCTTCCTCCATCTCCAGGCACGATTTCCATCCATTTCTTAACACACTGAGCTTCTCACATGCACATCCCTGAGCCTCACACTGACTTCAGACACAACCTTTTGCAGCATCCCAGTGTATTTGTGGAGATAATGAAGGGCTCTTCCGTAAGCACCTCGGAATTGATCACCATCAGTTACATTATCAATTCAAAGTGTCAATTATCCAATTGCTTTTTGCCCTTAAGTATTTAAGTAGCAGAGTTGGAAGAGAAGCTGTCTCCCTGTTTTTCTACCAATCAGAGCTCAGGATGGGCTCCAACAGACTTACGATATTTTAAAATTTAATCATATTTTGGACAGGTCAAGGTATGGCCTCCAGGCCACTTGGGAAACTGTAAAACACAGCCAAAGAGAAGAACTACACAACAGGTTGAAGAGTTCTTTCCTCTCAGCGTCTCAATTATTGACTAATTTTGATTAAAATCTATGGCTAATTGTCTCCACATTTAGTGAGCGTGCGTTTATCTAAACCTCACAAGATCAGATGACGCTGGGTATGATCACCTGAAGCACAACTTTATTTTCAGCTCCTTTTGGAAGCTCACAAAACTTTGTAAAGGAGCAGTGTGGAACAGAGGGCCCTCTCAGGAATTGGGGGCTGGGGCAGGAAGAGCCCCTGTCCTTACAATCCTCTGGATTCTCTTCCAGGCTGGAGAGCAGGGAGCCATCTCCTCACAGGAGCTGGATGCTCCCCCAAACACACACCCTTGCTTCCCAGCACAGTGTGGATAAGGAGCAAGCTACTGGCTGAATACACAGAAATAATCCTGACCCAGTCCAAAGGGTTGCTGCCTGGAAGTGGAACTGTGTGAAGAGCCATATTTTTGTTCCCCTGGTCTGTGCTTATTTTGGTAAAACTGGTATTTTTATGCAGTTACACAGCAATAGAGCCACTAGGAGAACCAAAACCAGAAAAGAGCAATAGCAAAATATTAATCTGGGGATGAGAATTCTCAAAACTGAGAACAAAGATTTGAGAAAAAAAGTTATTTCAAATTTGCCTGTAAAATATGTAACGTGGCAATTTCATTGAAACATCTACATTTAAAAACCCAGCCTTAAAATCTGTTGGGATTTTAAGTTTTGGCTGGCCTGCATTCAGATGGAACTCCCTTGCACTGCAGAGTGACTGGGGCACACACATTTTTGGTGGGGTTAACAGCACACTAATTTAAAAAAAAGGGCTCCTTTCCTTGTGATGACTAAGATTTCCTAACAACCACTGGCATGAGGGTTAGACATTTGTTGACTGAATACTGCATGTTGTCCTGGTAGGCTTGTGTACAAACAGGAAAAACCCCAGAAATATGTTGTTATCACAGCGAGTGAAATGCTTGGGTAAGAAATGAAGCATTTAGTCAAAAAGAAGGTTATTATGGGTCTGCCATTTATCAGGTTAAAAGTCTAGGCAATGTGTGCGTTGTGTTTACACACAAATACATTATTGATTTCTAGCAGTTCATTCATTTGCATAAAAAAATCTGTATCTAAATAGGATCTTCAGCTTGAAGCCATATGTAGTAAGAGCTTGACAGACTAGATGGTATTTCAAAGTGTGTGTCTTACATAAGGCGAAACGGAAAACACTGAAGTTGTGCAGTGCAGAAAACAGAGGAGCTTTAACAATGCATAGGAAAATGCACCTGTTGGGCTTTACCTGTTCTGCAGGCACCGGAGCTGCACACTTGAAATGGATCTCCTTTCAACAGCTTCGGAGATTTTGTACTGTGATATCACTGCAGACATTTGTTTGAAGGCAAACACCAACTCTGTTTTAGAAGCAAAGCCACTCAAATCCCACCCAGTCCCAGATTTTTGCATCCAATTGCTACAAGTTTCCATAGTTCAGAACAAAATAATGCTGTTCTACAGACAGACATGTAGGGAAAACTTTAAGAAAATGTTCTAAGGTAAACAAAGGAGGTTAAAGAGAACAGCAGCGGAGACACCCTCAAGATTTAATCATTCAAAACAATAGTTCCTCATCTGTTCCTGCTTCTGAGCTACATACATGCATGCCCCAGAGCGAGCAGAGGGGACAGCAGAACACAGTTGCCGCAGTTTGCTCGTGGCTTACAGGAGACCTTTGAAATTCTGCCCTGGAGACAGCACAGACAGTCCCAGAGAGGTGCCAGGTAAGGATCTTCTGCACCCAGGGCTGAGGTCTCCTGACTAACTTACTTATCCTTGTCCCTTTCCCCCATGGCTTTCATTAATCTCAAGATTCCCAGGATAAAGTTCTGAAACTTCATTTCAGCAAGTCTAATGAAATTGTCCTCTTTCTCCTATTTCTCTATATTTAACTTTTCAAAATATTCTACAAATGTCCTGCAAGACAATCCAGTGAAGGGTGACACAGTCAGCCTTTGGAGTATGCTATCAGGGACTCTGGTGACAAGGTCTGGGTCAGAGAGACACAGTAGGGCAAAATAAATATTGCTGGGAAGAGCACTGGGCAGGGACTCATTTGGAACTGGAATGAAGAAAGTTGCAGCAAGGAGGAGCTGAAATGACTGAAAAAGGCACAGTCAGCGGGAAACCCCAGGGTGCGCAGCCTGTCTGAAATGAAGCTGCTCTCGCAGACACCTGAAAAGTCTTAGGAAAACAAATGTCCCCCAGAACTTGGAACAGCCATCTTTTGATTCCCCGGCTATGCCAACAGCAGCTCATGGCAAACAGCTGAAATAGTGAAACTGAAAAATTGAAATTGCTGAAATAGTGAACTGCACTGCAAAATTCCAGCAGGTGTTTATCAGCACGGAAAGGCAAAGCTGTCGTTTTGATCTCTGCAAGAGGGTGGCTTAGAGGAACAGAGTGTGCTAGAGCTGGGATAAAACCTCAGCTCTCACCACATCCCCGTGTCTGCTGAGCTCAGGCAGCTCCAGCTGAACGGGAACATACAAATGGGAGTGGCACCTGTATGTTGGTCAAAATGTGAACTGTCTCACTTTACCCTCCCAGGAAGGGAAGGAAATAGTTACTACTCAGAGAGAAAGCAGCTGACCCCTTTGCTATCCATCCCTGCAAGCTTCCTCAAGCAAATCAACAAACCCTTTATGGATACTTTACCAGTATTGATCTAGAGATCAGCTGCCTTAGATAATAATGCTGCCTCTGTACCGTGTCCAGGCCTAAACCCAGGGATGTGCAGCTGAGAATCACTCGTGAGAGTGAGACACACAAGTGCTCACACAGAGCTACTGCACAGCTTGGACATGAAGGGAAATAATGAAACTCTGAGTTCATCCCTGACTCTCAGAGTAACCTGCTGCACGTCTGCCTGCCATAAATAAATATTCAGAGGGTTCTGTGGCTGTTCTCAGCCACAAAACAGTCATTAATTTCAACCATCCCACCCAAGCCACTGCCACTTCAGTCTCCTCTACTGACATGCCTGATACTCTTTCAAATATTAAACACTGGGATTTTTAAACAAACCCATTGAATTTCAGTGGAATTTGGGCACTCGTACTCTTTAATCTGCTCTCAGTATTTCAGTCATAGGTCCTTAACGTTTAAACATTGTTTATAGTTTATTAATTCTAGAAATACTTAGATATAAGAGGGGAAAAAAAGAGAAAAAACCCACCCGCTAACTTTGCAGTGACCCCCCAGGACAGTGAGTAAGGGCAAGCACTCAAGTCCACATTTAGGACTGATCATACTGTTGACTTTGGAAGGATGTGCAGGGCTCAGCAGCTGATGTTTCTGTAACACACTACAGTACATTTATGTGTACCATTGCCCTCTACAGGATGGAATTCGGGATTTAGGGAAGTGCCACGACTACTTTGCTTTCCAGGAGCTCACAAAGCAGCACACATTTAATTCCAATGGTGGAAGGCTGTAATTTTATCACAGAAGGTTCTAGATTCCATATCTGAGGACAAATGCTGTGATATAAAAGAGGCAACTGTGAATACAGTGTTTACTGGATACTGATCAGCTGGACAGAAAGCATTCAGGTAATTCCCTCGAAGAACAAATATTATTGTAAATACAAATGCAGAAAGCACCTTTTAACTCCCAATAAGGTCTTTCTTTCTATAAACAGCCCTTTGTACAGCACATGCGCAATAAGCACTTTTGAATATCTAGATTATTTTGAAAATAAGGCACATTTTCAAAATGTGAAAAGCATTTAAAACATACAAAAATACAAGAAGAAACCTGGAAATTCTGATGTGGCATTATGAGAGCACAGTTCTATGATTTTGTTTCGCCCTTATTTGCATTCACAAAGCTGCAGCAGCAATTGTGGTTACGGAAAAACAAGACAGTTAACTTTTACAAGATACTCCTTTCACAACATGCCTGTATTTTCATTTAAAATCTGGCCCCTGGGCACAGTTAGGACCCTGGAAAAGGTCCACAGTGTAAACAAAACCCGAGGTGTGTTTGTGAGTACAAACTGACCCTGAGTGAGGTCTCAGCAGAGACAGTGAGCAATTTTGGGACCAATGAAGAAAAAGGCAAAATTCTCACAGAACTCCCATCTGAAATTTCAGGCTTTGCAAAATATCTCCCTCTGAACTTCAAAGTGCACAACAATAAGTTGTGGCAGAAACACCAAGATCATCTCAACTTCTACCACTATCGGAACCACCCCAGCTCCACTTCATGCAATTTGCAGACTTTAGATTAAATCAAGTGATTTTTATAAAGCCAGACCAAGGGGCCACCACTTCAAATTACTTGTTAACAGGGTTCCCTTCATTTAGAGATTAAACTGAATGTGTAAACCCCATACATATGAAAACTGAACAGATACAGGTAGGCCTAAAGCGAGATGAGACATCCATTCACCTGTCAGTGCTATGTGGAGCCTTTTTAACTATTATCCACCTTGCTTTTTGTAATTACAGAAGAGGAGAAATATTCTCTGTGGAAAGAAAAGTTCTGTTAAAAATAACATTTCAAAAAAACCACTGAACAAGACATTAATAACAAACTGAAAGGATAAGCAGAATGGAAGTCTGAAAAATTCTATATTTGTATTATACAGGCATTGTTTTCATTCTTGGCACCTTATTTTTCATGTACATAAAGAGAACGCAAGCTACAGCGGGGTGAGACAAAGATCAATGCTGAATGTATTACTTGGCATTGGTCAGACTCAGTTTAATAAGAAAAGAATTGATCCATTAAGCTAAACCTAATTCTTGGCCGAAAATGGTTGAAATCTCTTCTTTATAGTGCTAGCTTCATAAAGACCTATAATATTCAGAAGAAACAACTCAGAGCTGAGTTTAATAAGATTAAATGTATTGCAAATATACTTAACAAGAATGTATCAGGTTGTTAATGATTACTATTAATATCAAACAATTTTTGTATAGAATTTTTTATTAGAGTAGTTGTAAAATATAGCAATGTGAAATGCAATATAAAAAGGGGGTTAGGTAATTTGTAGCAGCTACAATTGCAGAACCAAAACCTTAACCTATAAGATATAGTAATTTATTTTATCAATTCAGTTTCTCATACAAGTGCAATTCAATTTGTAAAGTATTTAAGTGTCAGTCATTAACACTGTATAGCAAAGTGCAGAAGGACAGCATCTACTATATATGATTGTGTTATTCTATGTGAAGAGACTGCAAAATAAATTACTTTTTCTGTCAGCAAGGCTGGGGACCTATTGTTAAAACACAACTTCAGATGTCTGTGAACTCCTCCTCCACAAAGCCGTGTTTCCCAGCTCTGACAGCCCAGGCAGGTCCCGGGGCTGCCAGCGGGACGGATTTGTCACCCCCTTGCCTCTGTCCCCTCTCCTGAGAACCAGAGCCCCCGTCCCAAAGCTGCTCGAGGGGCCCATCCTGCATCCCAGGGAATAAAGAGGAATAAACCCCCAGCTGGTGAACACCCCCCGAGCTGTGCCCTCTCCCTGCACAAGCACGAACACGGGTTAAAACTCTGCCCACCAAACAGCCTTTCCGTGCCTTTTTTCTTTTTTTTAATCAAGCACGATTTAAAATGCGTTTTACAGGCGGGATTGTCTCTTTAAGCAACACAAAAGCACGAGAGCAGCGAGGAGGCTTTGCCCAGCATTCGAACAGGAGAGGACAGACCTGGAATCAATTCGGCGGTGGTTACAGTCTAGCTAGAGTTTTAATTAAGACGACAATGTGGCAAAAAAATACAGCCACGCAAAAATCAAACCTCTGAATTCAGCAAAAAGAATTACTGAAACAGTGGGTGCGAGCGAATGGAAAACAGCACCGGAGGAAAAGGACAGAGAAGGAAATGGAAGGTACAGAAAGTCAATTATTACATGCCCGAAGGTTGGATGTGCTGTCTGGCATCGGAACATTGTGTGTTAAAATACATACTGAGAACGAGGAGGAAAATGCAAGAAAATTAATTTATGGAAAGGGCATATTTAAGGTACAAAAATACAGTCAGGGAAGACAACTAGAAAGATTATAGCATGAAGTTAAAAGGCTCACGCTGATAAGGAAAGCAAAGGGGGAAAATGAAAGGGAAAGTTCACGTAAGGTGAGGAAATTGTAAATAAAGATTTTTTTTCTTCTCAAGCACGTCAAGAGCATAAGGTCACTGAGGGAAACAGAAGCACACCTATGAAATGGCAAATGGCAGTTTACTAACAGGAAGGAGAGACTGCTTAGAAATGAACTCTCCATTTTATTGTACATAAAACAAGGTTGGGGCTGATGACAGGATGAGACATAAATTTCCTGGGGGAGGAAGAATAAACACCAAAGAAAATCAGTAACACACCAGAACAGCTCATCAAGAAATTAGAAAGTCTGAAGGTTGACATAACTCCAGGAATAGACAGAATTAATTCAGAGCTCAGAAAGATATGTCAGAAGAGATAGAGGAATCATTAGCAGATAGATTTAAAACCTGTTCAGAATATGAGCTGGACTGAAGAGAGGTTGATGATAACCACTATCTAGAAAAATACAACCCCCTGACTTCACATCCATGTCACACTCTCAAAACATTATTATTTCAGGAAACAATACGATTAAGGGTTTGTGCAGCTGCAAAAGAAATGGCTGGCACAGCTCACCAAAGGGATATCAGGCCTAAATTTGCCCTCAGCACTTTTAAAAGAAGAATTACAAGTTACTGATCCCAATGGAAGGTACAAGCATATATTCCACACCCTCTAGAAAAGCTTCTGATACACTGATACATAAAAGACTAATCTAAAGGTCAGGAAGTGAGGGAACTATCAGTAAGACCACAGGATATGTTACAAAGAGAAAAACTTGTTGGCTTGTAAATGAAAAGAACTGGGGTAAAATTCAGAACACCTGAAGTACACTCAGAGAGACTGAAAACATGGCAGACTGGAAGTGCAGACAAATTAACTTTATGTTAATAAAACTAACAGCAAATAACACACAAAGAAAGGTATTAAGGTCAGGTTTCTCACACTGATATACTCTACTAATTTCAAATTTTTCATTGGCTGTCCACAATGGCACAGAGATCTACGCAAGAAGTTAAAGCTCGCACAGAATGTGGAAATAGATTTAAACATTTTAAAAATTAAAAAGCTTTCTAATACACATTTCCAAGAACTGTATGTCTCATTTGCCTGTTAATTTACTCAGCTTTGGCAGACGATTGTAAAATCCCTCTCCAGACTTTTAAAATCTTGACCATCCCAGAGAGCAGCAGATTCTGCTCCAAGTTCACCTGATTTTAGAACACAACAACACTGAATAACACCAGCCCTAGCCCAGCACAACCAACAGCACCATTGGTATAAGCCTCAATTTCTCACTTTAGCCACAACTCTTGGACAGACCTGAGCATCCAGATTAGAGATCAGATTTTTATTAGATTCTAATTTTAAATAATACATGTTGATTTATAGAAATCACAAACTACTGGCAACCGAATATTCTTTAAAAACAGGCACACTCTTTAGCTTGCAATTTTCCAGCATAGTAGCTGGTTTTGAAAGGAAGTTAAATGAAATAATTATCAACATATTAGTTACAGCAGTGGAATGGTGAAGTAATTGCCACAGAAATGGGAAAGTGACAGTTAAAACGGAAACATATCCCGAGCAAAAAAAAAGGGAAAATGATTTCTTAATTTCACCAGCCATAGGAGCGAGTCCCTTTTCCAGGGCAGGTTGGCATGTAACATCTTCAGAACAAAAGTGAGGGTGGTAAAAAAAACACATGACTAATCTAGATATAGTTTCTGTCCACCTAGAAAACAATCTCCTCAAGTAGAAACTCCATGACCTAACTCCAAGCCTTGATATATAAATTCTCCTATATCAATGAGATGATGTGTTTGCTCCTTTATCTCCATTTTGGTGTTTCTACTGTCTGCTTAATACGTTCCTTCCTAATCAGCCACAGCTGCCCTTGGCCTCGAGGCAGGATGTCATTCAATGCTATTAGAAACATTGCTTTGAAGTAGAAGAATGAAGGTGGAGTTCATACCTGTTTGGTTGTTAATGCTTCAAGAGGTTTGCCATAAATTCCTTTAGACAAGCAAAAATTACAAAGGCAAAATTATTTAAAAAAAAACCCAAACAAACTAAAAAACCCTAAAAAATAAGAAGTGTGTGATGTTCAAAAGTACTCAGCTGGCCTAATTCTGTTAATAGGAGAATTCCCTTTGACTTCAACAAATGCACAATCAGCCTGGCATTGAGCACAGGAAAAATCATACAGAACAAACTCTGATCCATGAAGGTTTATTTTTTATTTTTTTACTTTTATGACTTAAAAGCTTGTGAAAGCTCATTGTGAACCAGTGCAGCACCAGCTTCTGGATGAAATTAAGGTCCCTCATACCTGTCCTTTAGAAGGGAGGAGACTTTTCTCCATGTCTGTCCAGCCAGATGAGATGAAATACCAAAACTAATATGAAAAACAGTGAGTTTTATGATGAACACCTTTCAGACAGACTGATCACACAAGACATGGTATGGCCAGCTGGCAGTCAGAGCTTTTAGTCGGTACTGAGATGGAATGAAATGAAACTACATCACTAGTTCCTGCACTAGTTCCTGGAAAAGTTTCTGCATCCAGTGCCTAATCCTCAGAGTGAGATAGTGACCAAAAAGCTACGGGGGAAAAAAACAAACCACAGTAAAAAAACCCAAAAAACCACACAGAAACCTCGGATTATCACATCTGTGATTTTTCTCATGCTGATGGTGTTTCATTTACTGCAGTTCTTAGGGACTGATTTAGTCCTGGTAGGTGGAAAACAAACAGGAGTGCCCAAAACCCAGTGTTTATCTCACAGCCTCGTTCATGGGAATGCCTTTGTCTTTTCAAATGAAGCTATTAAAGAATCCCAGACAAAGATACTGGGAAGTATCATTGTGGCAGAACCTGTGTGTGCAGTTTATGTGAGGAGCAGGTGGGGGACAGGGGAAATTGTTAGTTAAAAGGACTAAATGAGGGAAAAAGGAAAAAAGAGAAATTATGGTACAGCTAATAATATGCCTGTTATACAGTGAATGCTCTTGCATTTACTCTATTTGAAATCTGGTACATGTTATTGTCTATTTTGCTTTTTAATTTTCAGCATGGTCTCCTTCAGTGGTGTTCATGTTGAACTCAGGAGTTCCTTGTTTCAAATTGTAGTGGAAACCTCATTTTGAACAATTTAGTCAGGCAATGAAGGAAAGCTGGAGGTAGTCAGGCAGCAGAGGTTTCTGCTATACCTTAGCATGCTGTCCTGATTATAGTGCTATTATAGTTTGCTGTTCACAGAAATCAAGGAATTTATGAATCATTAAAAGGTGCAAGTGATAGAGAAGTTATTATAATAGCATTCAGAAATATTACAGGAACTATCACAAAAGCTACAGTGTTAATACCACTGACTGCATATAAATGCATTTGTGAAATTATGTGATAGCTGAGGATGTGGATATGCCAAATTTTCAGCTCCAGCCAGTCACTAGTCACGAGCGTGTTTTTGATATATGGCTACAGCTGTACAAAACCGGTTTGGGTGTACAGAAAATGTACCAGAGCTCATTAAAAGTACACTGGGGTTGTGTGAAGACCCCTTGTGAAAACACAGGCTTGGGAATATTAATAGGTCTTATACCGAGTTACTCATTTTCTCATCTTTTGTTCAGAATTTCCTAATGTGTCAAAACTACATCAGGTTCCAGACTCATCTGCCCTTAATGGCATTAGTGACCAACAGCTCACAGGCACCCTGACAGTAAGAATTCTTATTTTATTTTTCATCTAACACTGGATCTATGGAACAACAGCTGAAGCATTTCTCTGGGTGTGTGCAAACATCAAGCATTCAAAAGACAGGATACAAAAATTTTGAGGAAATCATTATTTTGTTTATCTGAAGACCTAATTTCTGAAAGTGTGACTTTTTGAATTTCAGACACGTCTCCTGAACAACACGAATAACTAGTACTTATCCCACACTGGTAACACCACCAAAGGCATCTGTGTTTGTATTGGTATTATTATTATTTTAGATGCATAACCATAAAACTATTAAGACCAAACCCAGACCAATTTAGGCATTACGCTTTCACAAAGTTATTCAGCTGGACTTTAAAAACACACATCCTTTGGACAAAAGCAGCAGAAACAGAACAAGGTTCAAGAGAAAGAATGACATTTGTTACATGTAAATAGAATTTGTCATAGCTGAAAATTTTCTGACTTTGTTTTCCCTGGTCTTTTTTATGCATATAAATTGAGTGTTTAAATGTCTGTGTGACTCACCGGGGCAGAAGCCCAGCTCTTGTGCTCCGCTGCCCTGGGAAGTTCTCAGCTCTGGTCACTTTGCCTCACAGGAACCCTTCCCGCTCCTCACATTAGCCCTCCCTTTGCTCAGCGCTTTTGCAGCATCCTTTAAAACAAAGGATGCGGAGGCAGGCGCTAACTAGAGCGCAATTCCCCTTTCTCCTCTTTGAAGAGGGGGGCCTGGCAGGTCAGGAGGGGCTGTGGGGTCAGCGCTGCGGGCCATTAGCAGCCCGGGCCGCCAACACTGCCCACCCTGCCCGCACTTGTTAGAGCGGCGCTCCAGCTGCCCCTGCTTTGATGGCACTGCAGCTCCTCACTTCAGCTCCCGGAATACACCGAGAGCAGAGGGAAAATAACTGTCTTTACCAGTCTGCGCCATTGTTTCTTGACTAATGCACGGGGGAAAGCAAGGGAAATTCCTCAGCTCTGTGCTGGTTGTATTACCTTCCTCCCAGGGGCAAGTCCTTTGGGTTCTCCACGTCCCCGTCTATCCAGCCTTCGTGCCCTGCAGTGCTGCAGGACCTGACTCCCTCCTCCATATTACAGTCACAGACTCTTAAATTTAACGAATTAGAAGGACCAAGAAAACAAGTATTTAAAGGCTGGTCATTTGTTTCCGGCACTGTTCCTCAGCAACATCATATGCAAAACATTGGCCTGTATGGAAAAGACATACTGCTGGCATAAAGACCTGGAAGAACAAGCAAAATATGGAAAAGATAGAAAAGGAGATGTTCTCTACCTGTGAGAAGTCATCTAGTTGCTGGCAAATCCCAAGTAATAGTAAGGTATAGTTTTACTCTTCATCCTTATATCTGGGACAGAGGAATTTGTTTTGTCTCAGACAATGTTTTGTCTCAGACATTGTTCCCACAATGTTTTGCCCCAGAAATATTCATCAGTCTAAGAGGCAATAGGTGACATTCCATAAGGCCACCTCTTTCTGTAGGTAACACTGCAGGGAAGAAATCTGTCTCTGTCCTCAAGTTCCCTTACAATAAAAAGAGCAATAAGAGAAAACTAAAAAGTGCATATAAAGTAAATAACTATTTCTGACAAATACATATTTGTCATCACAGTTGCCAAGTGATGTAATCACTCGCTCTTCCACCACAACTGAGGACCACCACAAACCAGTAACAGTTTATTTTTATACAGCACATCGCAATTCAATCTGAAAGTTCTGCAGAGCAAGGGCAGGATGGTGAGGGACCACAGCTAAAACCTGTCCTACCTCGACCTACAGAAGAAAGTCAGGAATCCAGGGCAAACAATTGTTAAGGCTGGAGATTTCAGCCTGTTCCAGCATCGGCCAGCCCCCCATGATAAATTCTGCCCAAAACCTCATCACCATTTTCCCTGGTGCAGCTCATTGCCTCTTCCCTTACTCTGAGCACTTCTGAGTAAAGCCTGGATCTGTCTCCTCAAAAGGACACATCCTCTCCCATCACATACTTGAAGACAGAAATAGTCTCACTTTAACCTCAAATCTAATTTTTCAAGAACATTCCAAAATACCATGTGAGACAAATTACTCTGAACTAAATTTATGTATCTCTGAAGGAGAAAGTGTTGTGTCAATCCAACTGGGATTTTAACTTTTCCTAGAGACACTTCTGATAGAATTACTCATTGATAATTGATGAATTTAAATTACTTCTGACAATTAACAAAATTACAAGTGCAAAGTCCTGCTTATTGGCAAATATAATGTGCTGGAATCTGCCTGCCTCCTTCATGTAATATTCCCTGTGCTGACTCCCCAGTGGGATTTTTCACAATAAAATGAGCTGGTTTGTGCCCAAAAAAAGCATATGATAATAAAGCTTATGTTGTGCAACGCATCTTCTTTATTTGTGTCAATTTATATTGTGCACTTTGGATGTATCCAACCTGAGGTCAGAATTATGAAGGAACGTGAACACAAACTCTTTACTTAGCAATAGCAGGTCACAGAACTCCTGGCAGGTAACAGTGGATGGATGAAAGGATGGATGCCATGCGAATCAAAAAGGGTGGGAAGTGAAGACTCTATCAGCTTCCACCTGGTGAAAAGCTGCAGATGGACAAAACCTCCAAAGAACCCAAGTCACTCCCAGGCACAGGTGCACATGTAAGAGATGACAACTGCATGTTAACTCAAGTGTAAAGCTTGGAAGTGCTACAAACCCAGCCAATGTTCCTGTGCGTGTGTGTGTGTGTGTGTGTGTGTGTGTGTGTGTGTGTGTGTTTTAATGGCAAACAGAGCAGAGAAATGACACAGCAGCTGACCTTGACAGTTTCACAGGGACAGCTCTTCCATGAAGGGCACTGGTTATTCCCACTGAGTGCCACAGAGCTGTCCCACAGAAGAGAATGCAAAACTGAGGGTGCTTTTAAATTTAAACCGTTTAAATATGGTTCCTACACAACCTGAAACTATCACCCTCAGATTTGGTTCTCTAATCCCACACACCCTTCATTTTCTTTTGGGGGTTTCAAAGACTGGCCAGTCAAGTAATGCAATTTACCTGTTTTACACAGGTCAAAGAGCCCCTTTACACAGGTAAAAAGTGCCATGGAAAAGATAAGAATTAGGCTCCTGCTATTTAATAATGTCTTTTATCAGCTTTGTAATTTCACCAAAGGATTGGTATTTCCTTTCCCTTTGGCCTTTGAAGCTCCAGGTCACTTAGCCAAAGTGTGCAGCCAAGTCAGCACCAACATCTGGGAAGATACACAGCAAAAAATAGCAGAAGTATATCTTGTTGAGGCTTTTCTTTCCCTGAGTGAGTCAGTTCCTGCATAACTTTATTTCTGACTAGATATTTCTTACCAAATTTGATTCCGTGCTGTTCGTTGCCAAGGAAAGACAAAACCTTCAGCCCTTCACCTGATGCTTGCAGTCAAAATATGTGAGCAGCAACTGAACAGCTGGACCTCAAACCCCTGTTTAAAACATACCTGTGTGTTTCATGTTTGTGGCAAGTCTTAAATGGGGCTCCCGACAGCTGAAATTCCCTTAACTCCCGTGTTTTAATGGAACTAACGGTGGGGATCAAAGGTTTCTCTCATACTCTGGTTCCTTACTAAATGCATAAGGCCTGGCTGAGCTAAATGTCACATTCTGACTTGCTTGATTTAGCCCTGCTATTTAGTAGCAATTATGGACAGAAGTCTCATTTAGGTGTATTGATCCACTCTTTAGCATGAGGAATAAATTCAGCAGCTGAGCTGTGGGAAAGCACCGGGTGAATTCTCAATTCGTGGGTCCCCCCAAAGAACAAAGGAGCGGCAGCACGTTGGCCATGGCACCAATTCCCACACGTATGGCTGGAGTTAAACACACCAGGAAAGCTTTGCCTTGGGGGGAAGCCACGTCAGGAGCAGCAAAAAGCCTGTGGGCCATCAATAGGCCATGTGTGCGGGAAGTTCCAGGTCTGCCTTCCTGGAAGTCAGTACCCCAAGCCAGGAAAGCGTTTAATCATATGTTTCGGTCCAGCAGGATTCAGGAGAGCCCTTAAGTATGTGCTTATTTTTAAAAGATGCTTAAGTGCCATTGATTTCAAGTACATGTTTAAGTGCTGTCCTCAATATAAATGATTTCTGAAACCAGGCTTGATGGGAGTTTTATCACTGATTTTAATAGGAGCAGAACAGGAACTAAAGAATTCTAAGAATCCCAAATGCTTATCCAAATTGAATGTCTACATGGCAATAAGGGAAGTATAATCACATAATGTTGCATATTTATATTTCTGCTACCTAAGTAAAGAAATTCTGAAATTAATGACAAATCCTAAGCTACTCATACTAACAAAAGACATTTATCACTGGAGGCATAAGAACTTCCTATCTCTGTATCACCCTAGAGTTTTACCTTTATGCATATTTTCTTATTTTAGAGGTTTGTGGAGGTTTTTTTAAAGACTGACAATACAGTTTTCTGGTTAAATATACTTATTTTTTAAGTTATAAAAAAATCCATAATATAATTCTATGAGAGTTACCATAATAGACTGTAACAGCTGCTATGGTCTATTGTGTAAATAAGTAATTACAGAATTTACAGACTATCATGTAAGTATGTAATTATGGACTTTTTAAAATGTGCATTATTTCCTCGATAGTCTATCGCTTAAATATGTAATTATGGACTTTAAAACATGTATTATTTACTCAGACTGCAACAGCTCCTTGGGACAGAGCCGTTCTGGCCTATCGGGTAAACATGTAATTACGGGAATTTTAAAAATATGTATTATTTATTTGCTGGTGCTGCTGTCAATACATCACGGCAGCCATTTTTAAATGGGTTTCATATAGTCAATGTGCTGTTGAGTTTTCCCTGGTCACTTAAGTACTTTTCTGCATGTTCTGCTCCGGGCCAAAGGAGGAAATGCTCCCACATAATTCCTTCTTGGGTTAACCCCAGAGGAATGCACTCGTTGTTCTGGGAGACCATCATGAGAACCACAGTGCTAGAAGTGGGCCTGGCCCCTTGCAAACATCATTCTTGAGCTCAGGAATGCCCACAGAACACACTCCCTCGTGCCACCTGCTCTCCAGTTTGCAGCAAACAGCTCTGCAGTTTATGAAATGTGGCGTTTTTGCAGCATACAGAACTATGAATTCCAGAGATGTTTCCAATGACAAGAGAATATTCTTCAAAGTGGTGGGGAAAAAATTACTAGGGGGGTTTCACTCATCCAAGATGGAACTTCAAAGACATTATTATCCTGAAAAAAAGGGTAATTACCATTACCATTAAATATTTATGTTTCTAAACTACCCATAGGCCCCAATCAGAGAAGAATTTTAGGTGCTCTGCAAACATTTATGAATATCCCAACCTCAAAGACTTCACAATTTAAGAAATATTATCAAATATATTATACTTTCTGGAATGTTTCTTAGAAGCAAAATGAATGTGGTCTTAGGCCAAAATGTGTGCACTGAGTTTATGATCTGCTGTGTCTGCATCTATTTGTCAATAATTCTAACATTTAGGCACGATTTTCCTAATAGACCAAAGCAAAAAGCAGAACCAGAATAACTTATTCTTGTAAATATATAGGACAGTTATGTAGCACGGGACTGCATTACACTACACCACTACAAACAATTCTATCCTTACATTGGAAATAGGAGTGGAATTGTCATTTACCCAAAATTATCTCCTCAGCTAGAAAAGGAGAGAGAAGAAAGATAAAACTCATAAAGGAAAAAATATTTTACAGATAAGGTACATTACCATATTAAGATGTATTTATTATTCATTTTTACTAATGCTACTTTCTCCATAGTCTACAAGCCTCATGTAATAATAAAGCCCTAAGAATCGAACCTAAATAGAAAGCAGCACATTGGGATGTTTAAAGAGGAATCCTGACAAACCCAAAGTAATTTCCATCCTGATGGGAAATTTAGGGCTGGAGTTAGACTGAGCCCAGCTGTCAGCTCAGCCCTTTGGGATGGGTCTGGGCTAAGCAGAGGGAGTCTGGAACTCTGAGGAACAAGCAAAGAAACTGGGATTGCTTAGTCCTGAGAGGAGAGAACTGACAGGGACACAATGATGTTCCTCGGATACATGAAAAGGTAGAGAGGAATGAACAGGCTCCTCCTCTTTGTGTCCAATTTCGATAGAACAAGTGGTAATGAAATTCGGTATGTCAAGGGATATTTAGGTCAATGGGGTGCCCAGGAAGACCGCAAAATCTTTGTGGCAGAAGGTTTCTAAGAGTGGAGTCAACAAACTTTCCCCAATAATGGCACAGCTCAAGAAAGGAAATGGACTCTTGACATCCTTTCCTGTCTGGTTTCTACAGGGCCTTATGCTCCAGAACCAACCACAACTTAGTAGACTGTAAACCACAAGTGTAGAGTCAGTTTTATGCCTAAAAAGCCAAGGAAAAGCACTGGAATTTTAAACACCAAAGAACTCAAAACTATGCTAAATAACATGAATCTTTGATACAGTCTAAATAAGGATCCTATGTCCTATTAGTTCTCCTGAACAAGAATGTCCTGCCCCTATCCAGGGGTCTGGCTGCCCATGATCCAGGACAGCTCTGATAAAGGGCCAGATCACACCAGGTTGTTCTAAACGGTGAGAAAGAGAGGGGTGGGAAGACACTTTCTTATCTCCATATATGTATCAGGAACATATATGTTATTTTCAACTTTAAAGAAAGGTGCAGTTTATTTCTGAAAGGCAGAAAAAAAATTGTTTCATCCCAATCTATTGTTCATTTAGCAAGAGAAAAAAGCTGGGAAGAAAAAGAGAGATAGGAATGGCAGCCCAAACAAGTGATAAATGTAGGTCCTGTTGCAATGAGAACCATCACTCCACATCTGGAACTCAGCAGCTCTGAAATCTGCAGCCATGAAGAGGATCTTCAGCTCTCTGTGATGAGTCCCACTATCATGGATTTTATGATTTTAGGTAATAATAACCCTGCCTTTCTAATAGGAGTTGGAAATTTTTGTTCTCTGTGCCATGGTCCTTCACCCCTGTGTAAAGCAGGTAAGTTTCAGGAACTTTTTGGAAGATTTGCACTGCTGCTCTCTGCAGGCTTGGAACCAGCAATGGGATTTCCTTCCAGAACCCAGGAATCTGCCACACTCCTTGCTCTTTTGAGTTGTTTATTCTGGAGCTCAGCCTGCATTTGCAAGGTCAAGCTGGATACCACTCGTCACACTGTATTGCTTATGCGTGAAAACTTCATTGTGTGCAAAGCTCCCAAATATACATTCATGTCAGAGTCCCTTAATGTCCAGGGATGGTGTGAGCATGCCACAGCCAGGGGGTGCCACGTTACTGGGGCAAAAGCAGGCACAGTGCAAAGTTGTCAGTTTGAGACTGGAAATCCTACGGGAAGGTTTCTGGAACAAGGTGGTGGTAAAATGAGACCTTGCTTTCCGTGAAGTAGGCACGCCAAAATTGGAAGCAGTGTCCATTTTGTAACAGTAATTATTATTGTGAAGCCATTTTCAAGGTGGGATTATGGGCACTAAACCACTGGGACTGACTGTGCTGCCCATGCGTTAAATCCTCATTTTGTGCAGACTTAATGAAAAAGATAGTTCCTTGTAATGTGTTCTGTTTTTGTCAGCTGCTCCTACAAGCAGGACGGGGATGCTTTCTCCCTGCTTAATACATGCAGTGATAATTTTTTCACATGCTCTTTCTGTAAACGTTCCACCACAAAACATTCTGTTAAACTGGTATTAAGGTTGTAAATATGCATTAATAAGTTGGAGCAAATTCTGCACTAATTGCCTGCCCGTGCCACCACGGTGCCATCGACGGAGGAAATGCCACCGAGGAGCACTGAGCGCTGCATTCCCACCCCTGCAAATGTTACTCTGTCTCCACACACAGGGCTGTGGCAGAGAATCAAATCCTGTGCTGGAGTTTGTAAGGAACACATTCTGGAGCATCAGGAACACAGGATTTAACTCCCACTTCACAAACATAAAGGATTGCAAAAGCACTTGCCAGTGGCCTAAAGCTGCTCTCATTGCAGTAAACGGCATTTCCCCCACTCTCACTGACAGTCGAACCAAGCCAGTAATCACAAATGCTGTCCTCTGTGATTTGAATTAAACAAATCCTACCCTCTACGATTCGAATTAAACAAAACAGTTTGGGTTTCTTTTTGTTCCCTCAGAAATCGTCTTTGTACAGTCTCATCAGCCTTTCACCTACGCTTACATCATAGGATGAGCCACACATCACAGGGCTCCCAAATTTACTTTATGTTCCAGCCACATAAGACACGTCCAACTGGCAAAATCTCTGCTAATTCCTTCAGAAATAAAGCCAGTATTATTTTCCCTCTTAGCCCTGACATATCTGTCCATTCCTGTGGCAGAAATTAATTTTTTTTCATTTTTTTTATAAGATCATATTTTATTGTTAACATATTCGGACAGAGAACAGTATCAAGACAGTAAGCAATTTAGATAATAATTAACAGAAAATTAAATAACAATAATTAATAATGATACCTTCCAACTAGTCTCTGAATGATAATAAAAAAATTCACAATGGTGTTGTGAAGCTTGGTTTATTCTTGCCTGTAATTTACTTTGAGGTCTTAGCATAAAAGGTGCTTAGAATTGAAAAATATCATTATTAGCATAAAAATGAGGTATGTTCTATTTATTTTGTGTATTAATTTAGCAGAATATATTATTACACAACTTTATACTGTAAGCACAAGGTCACACAGGATATGACTTGTCACACTGTGTTGCCTATGCATGAAATCCTCATTTTGTGCAGAGCTCTGAAATATATATTCATGTCAGAATATCTTACTGTCCAGCGACAGCCCGAGAGTTCCATTCTATTACATACTGGGGAAACAGATTCAGCATCATTTGAGAGGTCTCTTCTTCTCTCAATACCCGAATGAACTCTCATTAATCAAACCCCTACAAACACTCAGCGAGAGAGAGCCGGCCCCAGCAATGCTCTCTCCGGCCTGAGACATGATGGCAATCCACTCCACAGCATTGTTTTATCACTGCTCTGTGACTAAGCATGGCACTGATTTTATAGCTACCAGAAAACAGAGCCTAATTTTACTAAAGACAGTAAATGAAAGACACTGTTTTAGGGATGGGATTTCGCTGGCACTGCCGCTGTCGCATTAGCGGCGCAGATCTGGAGGCAGCCCTGGAGTCAGCACGCCCTTCTCCAAACTTCCAGCCAGCCCAGAAACACATTAGGAGTTCAAGCTCTGCTCACACTGAACGTACTGATGTTTGCAGTTTGACAAGCAGGAGTTCCTATGCAACTCTGTTAACCACCCACCCACCAACTCCTCATTGTTTTTACCAGCTTTAGATGTTTTTCTCCTCTAAACATGTCCATATTGGAGAACTGGAAACAGCAACAGCAAAATTCTCTGATTACTGAGTCTCAGGGTTTTGGTGTGTGGTTTTTTTCTTACCAGCCATAAAATGGAGATTTTTGTATACGCAGTTTCATATGGGACACCTTGCTCAACAAAACCCTTAAATCTAAGGAAATGTCAGTTTGCATTAAGAAAAGAAGTATTACCTTGGTCTTCAATAGCACAGCAGAAAGCAACAGCAGTTTAGAGATCAGAGCAGATCACCAGTGTAGCCTCCAGACCAGAACAGCGGGTTTGACATGCTACTCAAGCAAATAGCCAGAACAGAACAGCAATTAACAGCTAACAGGCCACTTAAATTAAGAGCTTTCCTTGAGAAAACAGCCTCAGACCTTCAGAGACTCTAGGAAGGAAAGTGGCAAAAGATCGAAGTGTGTGGGGAATTTCCTCACCAGGCCTTTTATCCACAGAATGTACAAACCCAGAAATGCCCGGCCGAAATGCAGACGGAGGGGAATGTAGCTGCAGAGAGGAGGGAATAACGAGAGGAAAGGAAACGAGAGATTTTGAGCAATGACCTTCTAAGCAACAAAACCATAACTTTCTCTGCTGATGCCTCCAGAGCCAAAATTTTGTATGGTGTAGCACTTGGTGCTAACCCGTGCTTTGTACCCTCGTCATGCCACCTGCCAGCACAACGCCTGGTAATACAGGACAGACCCAGGAGGGTTTGCAGCCAGCTACGGCCCTTGTTCAGGGCACTGCCCCTCCCTTAGTGCTCTGTGCCCCCCAGACCTCACCAAGGGACACACACACAGACGCTGAGAACTGACCCACAGTCCCCAGACAGGCGCACCCAGCCGTGGCACCCCCACATTTCTGCATCACTAGCTGTCTCAGTGCACCACCACCACCACGGTGATCTGAACACAGGTTTCTCACTCTCACACAGCACCCAGCTGTAAAACCCACTGCCCAGGACAAACATGAAAACTGAAGATGTCTCAAACTCCCAGTCCCACACCCTTTCTTGCTTACAGTGCCTCATAACTCTATTTTTCTTCCGTTCATGGATTTGACCTCTGCGAACTTTTTAAGTCAAGCAGTTCAAAGAGTTAATAAAGAAAGATGTATCTTTGCTACCTCTCTCACACAGCTCAATGCACTCTGAAGTTGGGGCATGTGGGAGCACAGCCCCAGAAATGTTCGTAGGTTCAGCAGTGTGACAGAAAAAGCCTGGAACCAGCCAGCCAACTGCCCTCCCCAGCCCCTACATCCTACTACCTCAGGAGTCGTGTCGCTGGTCCTGCTGCTGCCAGCTCCACCCTAACAAAACAGCCTGCAAAGCCCTGGAAGCGAACCGTGCTGCTGCCACCTCCCCAAACGCTCGCATAAAGTGCTGTCCAGCATGTCCAGCAGCCCCATGTGTTCGGGTCACAAAGCCAGGGGGAGGGCACTGCCCCTCAGCCACAGCCAGGAGGGCAGAGGTGCCAAATTAGTTTTACAGTTTTCCAGCACCGAGATGTGTCTGGGGCCGGGGGACTTTTTGATGGACGCATGGGAGCAACACTTGCAGTCTGCTTGAAAGGGTCATTTCCACATTTCACAGCAGCGGCCTATGGAGGGGGGGCAGTGTCAGATCAGCAGTCTGGGGGCTGGTGTTGGCAGGGGGAGGGACACAGCTGCCTTGCTGGCTGTTCCTGGGCAGGGTTGGGGAGGGGGGAGAACCCATACGACACGGTTTGGAGCAACACCAAGGGCCGCTAAACCCCTTATTTGATTGAGAGGTTAGGGGCAAGATGGTTTGGAGGGAAAAACGTTTAGTAGTGTGGATGTTTTAGTGCAAGGAAGATCGGGGGAAGTGCTGCTTGGGGGTGAAGCTGTTTGCGAACAAGGGCGTTGGGAGTGAGGGGAAACTATACAAAAGCGTGGGGGGCGAGGATGTTTGGGTGCAAGGACAAGGACCGCTGAAGGTGGGGGTGTTGGAGGCTGAAGGTGCTTGGGGGGCAAAAGGGGTAGGAGCGTTTTTGCAGAGGACAAGCACTTGGGGGAGAGGGCATTTGGGGGAGAGCACATTTAGGGGAGAGGGCATTTAGGGGAGAGGGCATTTAGGGGAAAGGGCATTTGGCAGGTGAGGGGTGTTTTAGGGAGCGAGGGGGGGCTCTGCGCTGTTGCCAGCTGCCGACCCGCCCCCGGCGGGTGCCCACGCTGGCTCTGCGGTGCGGCTCTCGGACAGCGGGCGCAGGGAGCCGCACGAAGCCCCCGTTCCCTCGCTGCCTGCCTCCCCTGGCGGCCGTGCCCACCGCAGAGCCCCCGGCGGGGCACGGCGGGCGGGCGGGGGGCGCGGGGGGCGGCCGCGGGGGCGGAGCCGGCGGTGACCCCGGGGCGGGGACGGGGACGGGGACAGCGGGGATAGGCGGCTGGTGGCCGGTGCGTGTGTGTGTGTCTGTGTATGTGTGTGTGTGTGTGTCCCCAGCCCCGCCAGCCCCGCGACACAGACACACAGACACGCACACGGACACGCCCGCCCGGCCCGGCCGCCGCTCGCCCCGCACTTACCCGGGCCAAGGCGAGCTGTCGGCGGGCGGGCTCCGCAGAGGGGCCGGGGGGGCTCCGTAATCCGACAGGCTTTGGGCTGCCAAATGTAAACACTCCGCCATGATTTCTTTGTTTAGATAATTGAACCTGCCTCCCTCTCCCTCGCCGACTCTCGCTCGCTCTTATTTATTTATTTATTTCTCTACCCCCCCCCCCCCCTCCCGTCATCATCATCATCATCATTATGGCCTGTGTGGGGTGTTTTTCTTTCCTTTTTTTCTTTTTTTTTTTTTTTTTATTTTTAATAAGTGTGGTTGTTTAGTGGCTGCGTTTATCCACCGCTGGTTTTACAAATATTTATGTACGTATATCTGTATTTATCCGTAAATATATACACACCATTCTTTTTTTCCTTGGGAGGCTTTAAGGAGGGGAAGTTGTTCCCGCAGGTTTGGGGGGTCGCGGCTGTTCCCCCTCCCTTGGCTGCCGGGGAAAGGACAGCGTTCCCAAAGGCAGCGCCCGCTCCAGCGGGGAGGGAGCGGCGAGTGCTGGGGGGACACGGGTGGGAACTTCCAGCCCTGGGTTACATCCCTGCGCCTCCTGAAAATTCGAGCTCGACATGAAATGCCAGCTTGTTATTGTTTCCTGTTAGTATCGGTGTTGTTAGTGCTATGTGGGAATTCCCTGCCAGGAAATAGAGTTCTGTTGTAGGAAATGTACAGGAAGTGTTAGCATGACTCAAACATGTTCCACCTGCATTCCTGCTTTGGCAGCAAGTTTCTCCATTTGGAAATACAAATGTATTTCCTGTCAGTACTACTTGAAATGCACTCCCATCGATGTCCATAAATCCCTTTCCACGCACCTGGTCGTATCAGAACCCAGGAATCTGATGGGAGTGCCCAGGGAGGATGCAGGACACTGAGTTGCAGTGCCAAGCATGTCAACCACCCAGGAAGGACCTGGCACCCCACAGTTCCCGTGGGACATTTGAGGAGTTTTAGGCACGACATCACTCAGGAATTGTGTCAAAGACTGGGAATTGTCCCTAACTTGTTTTTTTGTTACTTTTTGTATCACGGAAGAGCGCTGCCTCCTGATTTCTCCTAGTTTAACCACTATTCATTTCCAGGAAGTGTTCGAATAGCACAGCTTGTACAGCATTTCCAGAGATACCTTTGCTGCTGATGTGTAGAAAGAGCAACACTGCAAAGACAATATAAAAAAAATGCTCAGTGCCAGTGTGCCAGTCTTCAAACAGATTCCCAATCCACTTTGCCCCGAGACTGATAGTGCAATAATGATCACCATTCCCAGAGCCAACCTCCTTGCCTGCAAGAATACACTTGTGCACTATTGCACCTTCACTATCGTGTCTGCTGTTGGCAGAGGTTCTTGTTCTGCAAAGGCATCACCAGTTTGGAGCCCCAACTCTTCCCTGCGTGTCACTAATGCCCTGTAAAACCGTTGTTCATTGCTGGGATGCGGAGCTCTCTTTATGGACAGTGAGCACAGAGAAAAACCACGAGAGAGGAGTACCTGTGTGTATTGCACTGCACCGACTCCTCCTGTCTGTGAGAACACAGGGCTGTGCTACAAGTTCCATTTCAGAGCTGCACGGGTATTTGTAAACCATCTTACAGTAAAATACTGGGAGTTTGATGGGTCAGTCAGAGCAGAGCAATTGCCATTCAGGCCTTGGGCTTGCTCTCGAGAGTTTGGCAGCTCTCAGGCCACCCCTTGCAGTTTGACATCACTTCTGAATTTCAGGTACCAAAACAAACACCATCACTTAGTTTTTCACAGTGACCCCAGCTCTGCTGTCCTGTGTTTTTCCAGTTGCTTTAAACAGAAGTTTGAGAATATTTCCCAGTTTCTGCTTTCCCTTCTTCCCTCTTTGGGGTTATGGTATTTGCTTATGATGCTCTTTTTATTTCCCTGCCAGGATTTCATTGCAATCTCCCCTTTGTGGAATTTTCACTTGTGGCCATTTAAATTCATTTCAGGCTAGAACTTGGCATAAAAGTTCACAGCTTCTCAGCCAGATTTGAATTACTATATTTAATCCATACTCAGCTCTTAGGGTTTTTTTTCTTTTCTTTTTTTTTTTTTTCTTTTTTTTTGAAATGAGAGTGAAGATAGAAATAATTTTGCTGTGGTTCCAAATGGTGGCATCATGCTGTACTGCTTTCAGATCTTGTCTTCATTCCACTAGCTTTTCAAAAGGACATGCCAGAGCATTTGAGACGTGACTTTAGAAACATGTTGCTTTGCAATCCTTTAAAAATGGGCTATTTCAGCACAAAACTTTGTGAAAATTAAGCATTGTGGATGCACAAGGATATTTTTATTGCACTCTTAGATATGGCTCACTGAACAGCAAAGCCAGTTTTCACATGGGCTAAAAGAGGGCAAAAAGTCTTTGCTGTGCTTTGAAAGACAGTTTTGCACAATTGTGGTTTTGTTATTAATTTTTGTGAATATTCAGGCTGTGCTGTGTTGTCCTCTGCAGCTATGAAGAAGAGATAATGGCACACAGATTTTTGTTAAACTAGATTACATTGGATAGCTTGAATTTCCTTTCTCTATTCACCAATTTAAAAAAAACAAATGCAGTACTTAATCTAAGATGAATTCCATTGTATAAATCCAGCTGAGTAATTGCTTGAGAAATACTCCTACCAATTCAGACTTTTGTTTGCTTCAGGGTTTTTATTATTCAGCTTTTTTACTACAGTGCCCAGCACAGCAGAACATGCAGAGCTACTGGTAATATCATGAGTGAGTAGGATCAAGAGATCTTAAAACAAATCTTAAGGAGGGCACTAATTACTGGTCCAAGCAGGGGTGGAAGTAGAGGGAGTGAGATTGTAACATGAAGGATTATAGGAGAAAGTGTGCAAAGACCTGCAATAATGTGATCACACTCGAGTATCTTTATGGTCTCTGATACTACAATGTAGTGTAATAATTTAGTATAATAATTTCATGCTGGAAATGGGCACTGCAAAAGGCTGGTTTTCAAAGTTTGAAAGAATGTTGCCGGTTTTTAAAACTCCTGAAAGAAGCTCAAATGAATGGAGTAACCACATTTTTCCCTCTGTTCTTCTCATTTGAGGGTGAAGTGTTTACACTGAAGTAACTAGTTCCTTTGCAAAGCTGTTCTCTGCATTAGTTTACCTTCCCTGACACTGCCTTTGAAATGTGTAGACTGGGAGCATTGCAATCAGTGCAATATGTGTATCCCCCCGTCAGAAAATGGTTGCAGTGTGAGAGCTGTGTAATAAGCTGCACTGTTCCACAAAGGAGTAGGAAAAACCTTAAAAACAGCAATAAAAGTCTGGTGCCTAAAAAGATAAAAGATTAAAAGATAACATCAAGATCCTAAAATACGGCTGAGATTAAATTTGTTAGTCTAAGGACATGCATTACTGGACCAAAACCAAAAGATCCAAGTGCTGAGTTTCTTTCTTTTTTTTTTTTTTTTGTGAGCAGATATTCCCACTGTAAACATGGGTAAAAGCAATTATGGAAGAAAATAAGAAAAATAAAGTTTTCTTTGAGTGCTTTGCACCGAGTTAACAAATTGCTATTGCACAATAGTAACACTGCATTAATTATGTCGCTATTTTCCCTTCGTGATACATTATTGTTAGTAATTCATCACTGTAACATATTAATAGTGGTATTAGTTTTTAAACAGAACAATCATATTAGTAGCATACTTGTCATATTAGTGAAAATTAACAAAATGATGAAAAATTGCTGCCAAGGATTTGGGGCTCTAACACTGCAAGGAAATCACTTTTTTCCCAATCCAGCAGTTTTTCAATGAGCATATATTTTCTTGCAAAGGTAAAGAGGCTGTTTTACAGTGTTCTCTGTGTAAACCCCAGGAACCATTTCGAAATATTTATGCCACCCTTTTAATGCCAAATGTGTGTATTCTTTCCTGATTCTAGCACTGTACATTCTGCCTTTTAAAAGCCTGAGTGCTGTCACTCACAACCCCTGGCATGAGGTTTGAGGCCATTAACTTCCTTTTTGTTGGGGATTGGGAGCCTGTACTGTCTGGTGGGTGGACTTCTGGAGCACAATATCTCTGAGAGTAACAACCTGAATTAGGTTACAGGGTTATAGAGTGGGTTTCCTGTTCCCTCCCTCATGAACATTTGGTGCCTCAAACTCAAAATAAAAAAATTAAAAAAAGATAAAACATTGCCCAAACCCCGAGAATCCAGTTTGGAACTGGAGTCACTGGTTTTACCCACTGCTTTGTGAAACCAAGAGGCAAATCTTCAACCTCTTGTCTGTCTAGAAGCCAGCAAA
>JAWWTY010000106.1:3333304-3371507 GCA_035222235.1 Margarornis squamiger
AGTCACTGGTTTTACCCACTGCTTTGTGAAACCAAGAGGCAAATCTTCAACCTCTTGTCTGTCTAGAAGCCAGCAAATCATGACATTTCCTCCATTTATACATCTACTTTGGTCTGGCTCCTTTATCATTGCCAAAGCCAATTTCTTTGTCTTAAATCTGCTAATTTAATAGGAGACGTGAATAGCTTTCCTTTAATTAACAACAGAATGTCACATAGGAAAAATAAGTATTTGTGGCGAAGCAATAGGCCACAATGAAATCAAGGGTCAAATTGGACATAGCTTGTATTGAATAATCAGTTGAGCCCTGTGAGTCAAATGCAAATGAAATGACAAATGCATTGAGTTTTCAGAATGACCAGAAAGGTGCCTTTGTATTCAAGGCTTGTCTCTGTGGAAGATTCCTTTCCCTGACCACATGATTCCCCAATGGAAGCATCCTGGGGGTTTAGAAGCACAGTCAGAAGGACAATTCCCAATATCTCTCTCACAGTGCTCAGTCTGTTTTTTGTAAAATATCTGCAGAGTAAATCCCTCCTGCCATAAGCTGGAGCCACCCTGGGGCAGTCAGACCATCAGAGCACTGAACGAGACTGCAGCAACCACAGATGTGACCCCCACATGCGACAGGGCTAACAACAACAACCTTATTGCGAAGATTAATTAATGCTTATAAAAACTGCTCTTGGATCAGCCAGGCCACAGCATCTCTGTGAGCAAAAGTGTGTGCAGCTGTGACACCTAGGCTGTGCTTGGCTGGGAAAAGTTCCTCAGGAAACACCCACTCTGGTGTTGGGATGAGCTTTAGGGTGACCCCCAAGTCTGTGTGCACTGACCATCTGCCCTGAAAGCCTTTCTGAAAAAGCCTTCCTGTCCCTTTTCTGAAATTGAATTTTCCAAATAACTGAGCTCTTCAGGTGTTGTGCAAAAGGCAGCTGCAAGCAGCTGGAGCACTTCAAAATGAAACTCTCCCCAGCAGTGTTTATAAAGTTGTGCACGTTTTGTGGCACTGATTTTAATACAGAACATTAGACTGACATCCGACCTACACGTAACATGCATTTGACTGACACGGGCATTCTTATACATTGATGTGACATATGCCAAGCAAAACAACAGCTCTGACTGACAACACAGCAAAAGAGGACTTGTGTTTTCCATGTTCGATTCAGAATGTTTCCATCCTTCCCTATTTAGTGGTAATAATTGTGCTACTCGTACGGGAAGATATTTTTGGAGTAATACAGCACTGCAAATTGGCCTAAGTGGCACTGAAGTCCACAGCAGAAAGAGCAAGAGGTCTTTTTAGTCTCTAAGCATTTAGAAAAGATAACATAACTAGGGCTCCAGTGAATTGGAGTTGTCAAAATTCACACCTAAGCGAAAGGGGGTGTTGGGCCTGTTGCCAGGAAACAGCATCTGGTATCACATTTCTAACAGGATCCATGCATATGAATGCAAGTGGGAGCTGCAGCATGATAAATCTATCACCGAAATTGCACCTCCTCACTGCGCTGTGGCACCCGCCCATGCGGACTTCCTCGCCCTGGTTCCTGAGCAGCCCTTTGCTCCGCAGCCGGAGACACGCAGGCGGTCACTGCAGGGCCAGCCCCAGGGTCAGCTCCGCTCTGCCCAGGGCTCAGCCTGTGCTGGGCCAGAGGGCAGGCCTGGCTGCCCTTCATTACATGAACTGCTTGCTCAGGATCTAACTCCTGACTCGCTCCCAAGGCCACGCTTGGCTGTGGTGTGAGGGGTGGCACGTGGAAGGAGCCACTCCCAGGATGTTGTGTGGACAGGACTGCACTGAGCTTGCCTCCCACCATTCTTCAGTCCTCCAGCACTGTCCCACCTCTCATGTTTTCTACGCCCTGATGCCATTCCCCATGGTATGACAACAAACTCCCACAGTGCTCCAGCTCCTGTGGGCAAAGACACACTTAGACACAAGGCTAGTTCTGCTGTTGGGACATGGGGACATCACACAGAGCTCAGAGGAGATCCAAGAACAAGTGCTAAGCACCGTGGTCCTGACCAGCTGATCCACCCTGCCCTGAGGGGAGAAGATGTGTTTGTCCCTTGTGTTATTCAGGGGGGTTGGATACAGCCCCAGAGAGTGGAAGAAAACAGTAGGGAAGGAAGACTGGCAGTATTACCCATGATCCAGGGCACTGAAATAGCTCGGTAGCAGAGATTAGAAATATTCACTCCAATTTTTCCAAGACTGTGGGGGTTTGTAGGACAGAAATCTCCAGAATGCATGAGCCAGGCAAAAGCTTTACTGGAAATTCCAGTCCCTGGGCAGGCTCTCCACTCCCAGTGGTGGTGTGAGAGACAACCAGGGGCTGTGGAAACATCTGGTGTCCTGACAAAGTTCCCGGGACATTTTATGATGTGATACTGTAGTTGTAATAATGAACATTGAATGGACTGTATATTATTGAGTTTTCATAAGTTTACAGGCACTTGAGTATTTTGTAGTTCACCAGATTATGAAACACGCTTATTCAAGGAGTAAAAACTGAATAAATAACAAGATCTTATTCTGGGCACCCATTCTGTGTCACATCAGCAGTTTTCCCAGACTCCACACACAGCCAGTGCAGGCCAGAGCTCTTTTTTTAAATATCATTTCTGTTTGCTCTCAGCATGGGCTGTAATGCAGAACATGAAGACCTGTCCTTTCATTAATTCCCAACAATATCTGTCTTAGTTCTAAATTTCAAGTGATTTTCCCAACCAGATTGTGCATCTTAGGTATGTAAAAGTAGAGAAGGAAAAGGAGATTTAGGAACTGACAGAGTAAAGGCCCTTTCCTGCAGAAAGTAAGGATTGCTTTTTTAAAACACACTATCCCCCTTGCCTTCCCAGTTAAGAGAGCAGCTGCTGAATGGTAAAAGCAGGTCCTGGAAAGTGTGAATTGCCCAGGCAGGTGTTGGTCCAGGGTAAGAGAGAGGAAAGGCTGGCTGAGGGAGATACACAATAAGTTGTATCACTAATTTTAATTACATTAGCCCCTGTATACTTGTAATCTCCTAAACTGCTTTGTAATAAAGCACCTGGGTACTCTTGGGCAGCAGGTTGTACAGGCATGTTTTCTGAATGGAGAATTCATCATATATTACGGTTATTTACACCATATCTGAGATCTATTCAGTTACTTGGGGTTTTATGGTCTTATTTGCACTCCAATTAACAGGAAGAGCTAAGGATTTTTGAGTGGAGAATCATTGCTTTTTGTTAGAATCTGTCCACAGTGGAGCAGGACAGGATTACATTCCAGGCTGGAATGCATGGCTTTCCAAGGGTTATCACTACTGTTAGGTAACTTTCAGGATATTAGTTATGATAAGTGGAAAGTGACAGAAAACTATACCATAGCTTAACAATTTCTTGCATATGGTAAATTGAACTCCATTCCTGTCACTTACGTGACTGTCACAGAACAGGTGAGCAAGCAAACAATAATTTGGGGCAAAAAAATCTACCTGGAAAGATGACTTGAATTTCTGCAGAGAAAGGCAAAATAACTTCTGTAAATATTTTTGAGAGGAGAAGTTTTAGCTCTGGGTAAAAAGACAGGAAATACATTTTTATGGTAAGATTTCAGTTCTTCCTCACAGCAGCCTGCTGATTTCTTGGCCAAGAAAATCTAATGTATTCAAAAGGGTTACAGACTCCAATAAATTTTGGTTTAATTTTATAGTGTTCCCAAGCCAACTTTGCTGTAAAGAATAAATAATACACATTAGGAGCATCAGTTTGGATGTGGTTTTGAGCACTTATTCTGTTCTGCTGAGGTCATTAAAGTATCTTTTTCACTATTTCTGGACATAAAAGTTTAAACTGGATCATTCAGAAGGCTAAATATTTTTTGAACTTTTAAACTGCAGAAGCAAAGTAATTTCTTTGCTTGGCACTGCTGTTCAGTTGTTTTGGGACTCAGCCCTGTAAGGACTGATTTATTTTCTGTGTTGTTCATTACCTTCTAGGAACAACTGTCTTACTGGAAGGTTCCTACCACTGATTTGGGAATGCACTTAAAGCACAAACCTGAAAGGAAATTTTATTGTAGAATTTACCTCCTCAGTGCCATTCACAGAGCTGTTGTCACATGCCAGTTATGTGTGACTGTGAAATACTCTCTGTTTATTCCGCATATTTAGCCACAAGAAACTTCTGTAGACACAGATATCAAAGATCTCGTATCAGCTGAAGGAACTTGTTAAGTTTTCAATTTTCAGAATGTATGGCAAAATGACAGGTGTATTGCAATTATTAGAAATGTCCAATGTTCAGTTTTCATAATGCCTTGAGTAAAATATTTGGAAGTAATTAGTAATTGACACTTTTAAATACACTGCTTTATTGGTAATCTTCAGCAATGATCCGTACCACCTACTCTGGACAAGTAGGGCAGCTAATTTATAGTGCATTTGAAAACTGCAAGCTAGAACAGAAGTTATATGTTGTTAAGGTGAGTAAATACATTTCCTTGTAGGCCTGTTAAATGAAACAGTAATGGAGTGGAGTTTGCACGTCTTATTCCACTTAGATGTTTTTATAGCCTGCTGTGATTTTTTTTCTAATTGTGCCTACAGTAATATTATTTATCAATAAGCTTATAATTAATTAGAATAACTCAAATTAATTATGGGCATCCTTTGCCATTGCAATTATCTTGATTTCTTTTGGAAAACATGCCCCCCAAAAAATCAGTTCTCCAAAGAAACTTCTTAAACTTGTCAACAAAAACTGAGTTTTGGTTCTTATTTTAGGGACTCTACTTGAATTGTCAGTATGAGTTTGGAATTAAGACCTGAAGTTTCTGGTTTAGTTGTATAAACTTATTTTTGTTTTAAATTTGTCCAGCGCTTAACTTCAGTTCAGGTCACTCTCAAAACTCGAATGCGATCTTATTCATTAAGATCAATTAATACTGAAAAACTGTGCTTATAAAGGTGATTTTTTTGAATCTCTGTTGCACAAGATCTTAAGGCCTAGAATCTCCTCCAGGCTGTGGCTGCCTTTATCAGAGAAAGGCATATATTAACCACTTTGTATTAAATACAAACTGGCAAGGGGCAGCCTGCAACTTTGGCTTTTGCAGTCTCAAATGCAGAATATAATTTAAAGTCTCACACACAGCTCTCAGCAAACTTCTGTTCCTTTGCAGTGCTCAGAAGATCCCATTATGTGGTTGTCCCTGCACAAAAAATTGCACATCATGTGGAAATTCACTGTGGTTGTGATGCGTGTCCAGAATGGGGACTCATTAGGCAATCAGAGTTAATTTAATGTGTAACTTCAGGTAGGGTTTAGTTTTTCTGTTTGGAAATCCTAGTTGCTCTAACCTGCATGTTATAGTTAGATTCTTAATCAAAAGTAGTTTTACATCAGGCACAGACTGCACAGAGCACACCAGAAACACTGTCCTGTGGTTGGTGCTGTCAAATAAATTCAGTCATTTGGGAAGGTGGTAAACTTTCCAGATAACAGAGATTTATTTCAGTTAGTCAGCACTACAGAACAGCAGAGATGTTCAATGAGACCTAATAAGCCTGCACAATGGCAGCCAAATTCAGCATTGACAAATATGAAAATACATATTGGAGGGAACAGATTGAATTGCTCATGCACATTGCTGGGTTCTAAATTAACTGTAACAACTTGGGAAAAAGACCTGAGGGTCACTGCGGGCAGCTCAATTAAACATCTGATCAATGAGCAGTGGAGGTTAAAAAAGCAAACAAAATGTGAGAATGGAGGAAGAATGGGAAGGAAAACAAGGACAATATTGTAATTGTGCAATTATACACGTTGTGGGCACCCTCTCCCCGAATACAATATTCATTTCTGGTCATGCCCTCTTAAAATACATAGGGGAAACAGAAGAAGCCCAAAGTTAGGCAACAGAAGGGAACTGAGACAAGGAGAAACCTCCATATTAAGAGAGATTTAAAAGATAAGAAGTGTTCAGTTGGAAGAGGAAATAAGTGGGGACACGATAGAGAGATATAAAATAATTAATGGTATGGAGAAGGTCAATTGGATGCTCCTATTTACTCTTCCCCATAATGTAAGAACAAAGTGACATCCATTAAATTGAAAAGAAACAAATTTAAAACTGATAAAAAGAAATACTTTTTTACACAATGCATAATTAGCCTGTTGAACTCGCTGCAACAAGCTATCATTATGCCCAAGAGCTTAGTAGGATTCAAAAAGGATTATACACTTATTTGGATAATGAGAGCGCCCAGGGATACCTTAGATAGGATAAAAATGGTTGGGGGTGGAGATGTATGAACCCTCATGCTTCAGGGCATAAACCAATCATTAGCTGTCTGGGATTAGGAAGAAACTTCCCCTACGAGCAAATTACTCAGTAATTGTCCATTATGGGTTTTCTTGCAAATCCCACTGAAGCATCTGGTCCTGGCCACTGACTGTAGGGATGGGGCACTGGGCCACTGATGGGATCCAGTGTGGTATTTACAGTCCCCAAATGGCCACAGGGTTGGCCATGACTGGGAGAGCTCCCTCTGCACCAAGAGGGGTGGCTCTCTCTGTCCTGTGACCTCCCCACTGCCTGCCCAGCAATTACTGTGCAGTTATTTGTGTGTATTTGGGGTCTGTCAGGACAGGATCAAGTTCCCTGTCTCCGGGAGGACAGGTTTCCATTTGAAATGCATCACGCCTGGCTCGGTCTGACGCCAACGTGTGAGAGCGTTTTATCTTTCAAAGTTCTGGAAAGCCTTTTGTGAGGTTCCCTCATAGTCAGAGGAGCAGGGGATTCTACTGAAGTGTTATTATTCCTGTTTTGTTTGTTATTTTGTTCCTTTTGATAGTTCACTTGACAGATTTTTCTCCTTTTTTCTCTTTCTCCACCAGTGGGAAATACATCCTGAAACAATGTCTTAAGGAGAGAGCGTTCCAGTCTTCTGTTGTACTGGTGCCATAACAGTCTGGGTTAGATTATCCAAGTAAAGAACCTCAATTTACCTGTCCTGGAAAATCAGTCGGATATTCAAAGTTACTTTCTGGAGGTGCTTTGCCCGTAGCAATGTAAAGTAAAACCTGCCAAACTTTCCTACTGTGTAATATATTAAAAATAAGATGCCATTGAGATGCTTTTGCATCTATTTTCATTTTATGGTTTGTTCTCTGCCATTTACCCTGTTTTTAATTCATTCACTGCATCTTATGATCAAGTTTTACTATTACTATCTAATTTTACTATTTTACTATTACCATCTAGGGGTTTTTACTATCACTTTTTCCCCCCCCTACTATTACTATCTACTATTTTACTATTACTATATAGTTTTACTATTACTGTTATTTACTATGAAGTTTTACTGTACCATTTTACTACACGAAATTCTGCAACAAAGAAAGTGTCAGATGAAAATGGCATTTCTGCATGAAGCCAGCCAGAAGAGCATTGGTGTGTATAACACAGAGCTGGTACCATCCTTCTGGAGTATCCCTTTCCTGCATTTGGGACATCCCAGTCAACCTCTGGAACTGCTGATAGCATCCACTAGGGTCAAATAATGACCAAATGCAACCCTACGACTTCATTTTCAGTTTTCTATGATCCTGTCACCTGACAATATTGAAAGCAAAAGGATAAAGGTGCTTCAAACACGAACTGTTTGTGGAGAAAGGAGTCAACGGTGCAGAAAATAAAACAAGGTGGATTAATTTGGGGGAGTAAATTCCTAAACTAAACAGAAAAACAACTTTAAAACATGTAATTGTTTCATTATGCTGCATAAAAATCATCCTTCAACCACACAATTATAATACTGTGTTCCACACTACAACTATGTAAATGTATTTCAATCCAGTTTATAGAAAACAGTCACGACAAGTCCTCATAATGGGGAAACAGCTTTTATGTTTTAAACCCAACAGAATGTCTCAAAGTTTTGTAAGCTTGCTTAGAGTTTTGAAAATTTGGAATAAGGTTTTCATGCAGAAAAAAAAAAAAGCTTTTCCCATATGTAAGTTATTAGTCTGCACTATTTGTGTGCATATTTTAATGATGTATTTTCCTTAAATAATGCTAGCAACCAATCTGACTTTGAAACTTTAGGAGCCCTTAGGAGATATATCCAGTGTTTATCAACCTGCAAGTAGCAGATGCAATTGCGGATGGAATGTGATGGGGGAAAATGAATGACGGGGTTAAGTGCAAGGATCAGCACTTCCAGAAAGCCTCATGAATAATGACAACTGGGATGGAAGTACAGTTTTAGAAAACTATATCCAGGGAGACCAGCTGGACTGAGTTAACAAGGACTTTACAAGATTAATATGGAAGCTTTGAATGTCTTTAGGTTGGATTCAGCTGCATGTAGCAGTGACCAAAAGGAGGTATTCATATGAGCAAACTCTTGCAGAGAGTAATACAGCCAATATGAAATAAGAAAATCTTTCTCCTGTGTTTCCTTGAAAAAGTCTTTTACTGTAGCACAGCTGACTGCTCTTCGTTGCAGTTGCTGAGGAATTAGTCAACAGAGTCCTCAGAGGGGTTTCTGCTGGGAAAGTCTCAGGTCTGTGCCTGTTCTGGGGCACAGATGATGCTGGGGTTGAAAGTGCTCTTACAGCAGGGATCTGGTGAGTGAATGTCACCTGAGTGTGGTTCCAGAACAGTGTTTTTAAAACCTCATCCTTCAGATGGGGCCTCGCAGAAGTTCAGGCCCTTCTTTGGTGCACACAGATTTTCCTTGGAGAAGCTTGATCACCGTCATGCAGTCCTGAGAGCTCTCCTGTGGCAGCTGAGGATCAGGGCCATTGTTTTGGTGGGGTATTTTAGATTCTTTCCCAACAGCTTTTGTATCAAATGAAAATACGCAATTAAATGTATTAGAATAGATAGAGGATTGCATATAAGGGACCTGAAAATGCACTGCACAAGACTCTATTAAAAAAGTAGTCACATAAAGACCCATTGCTACAGCATATTTTCTTCATTATTTCTGCCTCATTGTATGTGAAACTATATTAGTATAATGAAGTGAGAAATAGTAGGATATTGGATGTTATATTTCCTGCCTAGCAGTTTTAGAGAATTTAGCTCAAGGCAAGAGAAAATGCAGCCTTTCTGCCCTGAAGAATAAACAAAAACCTGTTACAGAAATAAAAGTGTCAGTAAGAAATCAGATGGTCTCTCCACATGCATCAGTGCATTTCTTACTGTGGCTTTAGACAGACCTGCTTGGAGTTCAGTTTGGTTTGGTTTAGACACACCCGTGTTTCTTGCACACTTATGTGTAACTTTCCTCTTTATAGAGAGTTGGAATATTTGGGATGTGGAATAATCAAGCTGCCATTTATCAAACTTGAATGTCAGAGGAATTTATGTTATCAGGGGCAGGAGGGTCTCAAAGCCATCAATACCAATATTTGCATTTAACAGTAGAAAATACAGATATCCAACCCTAAACTTACACCCATTTTATGGTAACAGAACTAGATGTCACTAACAGAGGTTTCTGGATTTCCTGATGATTGAAGCATTCCAATTTTACAGGAATACCACAGCAGATTTATTTAAAAGGATTTCATGATTTTTAAAGGCTTATTCAAGCTTTTGGGGATCTACCCAGAGCTCCTGATGTGTGATTCAGTAAACTGACAGAGCTATTTGTAAGAGTTAATGGAACTCTTCAGAAGAATGGAGCCACTGTAACAGAATATACATATATACCCTTAAACTGCATACATATGGCATGAGATAAAGCATCACATACCCCAGAGCAGCGATTCACCTGTATCATAACCAAGAGGAGCCAAATCACTGAATTACTGATAATTGCACAACTCTAGAAAATTACATAATAGGAAGAATAAAAGTTACAGAGTAGTAGGGGGTCGGTGCTGCTGGATGAGTATCCATGGACAGAAGTCCTGCCTCTAGCAAAGACACCTTGCATTCTTTTTACAGAAGCTATTTTGAATGTGTAACACTGGTGTACACTTTGTTCAGCAGACTTACTCACTTATTAGGTTCAGGTCAGAGAGTTACTGTATTTCAGCAGCTGGTGTTCAGAGATTTTGTAACATGTGAAGCTTATTAATTTACCAGGTATTTGTTTAAAATGTCACCTTTCCCTTTATTAGGCCAAATCCATAAATTAAACTAAATTCGTAAGACAAATAAGTTTCTCCTGGTTTTGTGCAAAAAGAATTGGAAGGGGCTCATACTGACATAGCCTTTGAGGGCAGTATGTCCTAAAGGAGGCAGGCAGAGGGAATAGTTGCAGTAAGGACTCTGCATCCCTGCCCTGGCCTTGGAGACGGGGCTCCTGCGCTCCTTGGAAAGGTGTGACTCTCTTAGCTTCGTGAGCACGGTGGTTTTCGTTATGAGGCTCCTGCTTCCCACATTCCCCCCTCAAGGCAAAGCAGCTCCTGCTGTTCCAGCAGGCAGGGCTGCACCTCCCAGGAAGGATCTCACACCTCAGCTGTAGCCTTGTAAAGAAGGATGGTGCAGAGCAGAACCTGAACGCTCTTTGTTTCAACTTTCCTTCAGGAAGAATTCTGATGGTCTTAAGTGTCAGATGCACTCTCTGCTGGATCTTGGGCTTGGGCAAGTGAAGGCAGTGCACCTATAAAGGCACACGGGCATAAGTAGCCCTTTCACTTGAAAGCTGACAGCTATGACTAATAAACTTCACTCTTCCCAGCTGAAGGGAACAGAAAATGGTCGCAGCTTAGACAAAACTTCATTCGGGTTTTGCCTCTGGACCATGATGTCCTCCCAAGCTGCTCAGTGAACCTGGACTCCTTCAAAATTGCCTGCTGATCTCTGGAAGTTCATCCTCTTTCCTTTCCAGCCCTCTTTGCCCTTCAAACAGAGATCCAGCAGCTGCTGGAATGGGATCTCCTCTATTTCACTTTCCTACTTCGGGGTCCTTGCCCCCCTTATTCCAATTCAGACTGCTACACCAAGACAGGAGGGCCAACAAGAGCTCCCATTGCGTGAATTTGAGAACTGCAATCACCAGCATAACTTTGGGCAACTTAAAATAAATGCTGTTCCTGCAGCTGGAAACCCCAAAGAATTAGGAATGTGACATTGCTTTTCCCCTGCCACTTCTTTTACTGAAATCATACCAAGAAACCCTCATCCAAGGACTTCCCACTTACTGCTGCATGAGGACATGTTTGTGCTATTAGAGGGAAGGAAAACTGCCCTAATGAAGGCCAGGTTCTAGCCCTGCACATCTAACTTCATTAATTCACATTGGAACAGTACATATCTTAGAAACTGTCTCTTATTTTCACCCTGGTTTAGTTTCCTCTGCAGTAGTTACTTCACTGTCTGGATCTGCCACTTGGTGACACAACATACGTTGTACCAAAATAACTTTGTTTTACCTTATAGCCCGAACTAAATCACTTTTAACAAAGTTTCCCGGTACAGATCCCAGTCTTTTTTGGTTTTTAATGGTGCCCAAAGAAGGACACTCCTTCAGCAGTTGCCTCCAAACCCCATGCTTTTCATATATCTCAGAAAACAAACTTATCCTGGGGATCAGGGGATCAGTTTTGCTGGAAAAAGAGGCCCAGCCTTCAGCTAAGGCTTTCTTTTCTGTCAAGAGCTCTACTGTGAACTGAGTTTTCCTTCTGATAACTTTTCAAATTGTTTTATGTATATTTTCTTCCCAACACAATCATTCTGTCTTTGTTTCAGGGATAAGAGGGGGGTAATATATTCTCATGTTTGCCACAGAGCAAGCACAGATTCATCTAAGATATGACAACCAGCACAGTTTCTTATCTACAGAGAGGGTCATCTCTTGTGCTTAAGAATATGGTGCAAATGATTGTACCAGTATATTGCTAATGCTTAAATCTACATTTCTATGTAAAATTAATTTTCTCTTTTGTCTGTAGTTGCAACTTGGAACGCTTTCCTTATATGCACTATAAAATGTTAATAGCAAAATTTAGTGTGACTTTATGACTGTGGTGTCATTTTTCTCAGCTTGATCAGCTCTTTCAAATGGCATCATTATGATCGAAGTTGTTTACAGTAATAAAGCAAGAATAGTTCCAATAAAATAGTAGGTGCCTTTACAGTTAAAGAGTAGCTGGCATTTAAGAACACAGCAGCTACTCCTTCTGGGGGTGCAGAATCATACAAGTCCACAATATAATGGAGTTAATGCATGTAATTACAAGATTGCCCCTCTCAGGATTTGAGGGCATTGAAAGAGACAACAGGAAATACATTATGGGACTGAAAGGGGGAAAAGTAGCAAAATTATATATATTGACAATGGAAGGAGATACAACTGTGTATTGGAGCTTTGAACTCTCCAAAATTGTGGATTATTCTATTGCAACGTTATTCCTCACCAGTAATTTGTCACCAGTTATTGGCTTACAAGAATAAAGTGGTGACACTTTAAGGTACATTTATAAGTAATTTACTAATGTTACATGATTAACAGAAATTACTTTAAGTTATTGTAGTTATGCTTTAACATGTGGGAATACATGTGGATAATGTTTCAAAAGATGTTTAATAAATGATTTTCCCACTACCAGCTATAAACATTAATGCTCTGGGACATATGAAATAATGTCTCTATAAAATCTTTAAAGAAAACTTTGTGGCAATAAGAAAATAATCAGTGATGGTGGTTTACAGGTACTTTACCCCACAGAAACCATGAAGCTGAATCACACCTTCAGCTCTAGGATTCAGCATCCAGTCTGTAAAATGGGATTACAGTGCAATGGTGTAACCTGCTGGGAAAACAGCTCAGGGGGAGAAAACCAGCAAGGAGCCTCACAGGGGGTTTGGGAGCTGCATCAGGCCAAAACCAGTAAGGGATATTTGCTTGGTTAACAGTGATAATCCAAGTTATCACAAAGTTGGGGTCAAGGTTAAACAAGTGAAACCTCCCGTGGAATGTTCACACCCCTGGCAATAATTTATTAGCAAATGTTTTAGCTGGGACAGTAACAAGTAAATCCCAGACTGATCGTTGCTCTCCTACAATGAAATCTAGGAAGAGCACTGATTCCATTTGAAGGCTGTACTTGAAGATTGCGGTTCCCTGACAGAGAACTGAGGATGTGATTGATTTACATGACAGTGTTTTAACTGAGAACGCCGTAAAATAATTCAAAACCAGTTTGACATCTTGGGAGACAACCTTATATTAAGAAACGTCAGGATTGCAGCGCACAGAAAGAGAAGTCCGTGATATATTTTTTCAATGACTACCAGAAGTGGTAGGGACACACACCTATAAAACTCCTGAACAATGTGTTGCAGCACATCGTATCCTTGGAAAGGCCAATCAAGTAGCACATTATGTGGTACTTGTGAAATGTTGCAAGTCTTGGAATGAGGAGCAGAAATTTGAAACGGGCATATAAATCTGAGTCACGCCGTTAGGGTTGAAGAATTTTCTTTTATCTGGATTACCCTGCTGCTCCTATTTGATGTGGAAAGGTGTTTATAACTGTTAAACTGGGAATGAAAAATACAAGGCAAGATAATGTGGTGCCACATTCGCCCAGGAAGAAGGATCATTGAGGAAATCAAAGTTATCTTTGACTCACGGGATAAGAGAAGGAGCTTTGTGCCTGTACAGGGGCAGATTCCTGTGTTTTCATGGGAACAACAGCCTTGCTAAAATGATTGCCTGGTGTTTTCTGTTGGTAAACTACATCCTTACTACATAATTGATTTTTGAAAATGGACAGGGCTGCATTCTCCTCTTTTAATCATACAGATGTTTAGTGATGTTCCCTGCCTTTTAAAGCAGTTTTAATCACTGGGGATTCATGTCTACAGGGTATGCAACACCGTGGTTGATAACACACTATGCCAGACAAACAGCATTATTTTGGCTTCATCCCTCCTATGCAAAGGGAGAACAAACTCAGTTCTGAGCCTTTAGATGCTCATTATCAGGCAGATTTGCACAAATGATTGTCTGTACATGTGGTTGGCAGTTCCACTGAAATCAAGAGAGTTGCAATGCAGGAAGTTAAATCTTTGCATTAATCTGTGCAAGGTTTGGGACATAATAACAGACTCACATGTAAGTTTTGTTTTAAACAAAAAAAACCCTCTTTTCATTAGAATCATTGTCTCCACAGGGAAACACCTCCATTTCACCTAGTCTTTGAGAGCATTTACATATATTTCCCTTAATTGAGCATTATTTGGAATGGTATTGGGGTATTATTATTCTTCCCCTCTTTGGCTTGCACAAGGGTGGAGCAAAGGGGCATAATCTGATTAATCCTTTCCAGACTGGAGGGCTTTGCAATTTTATTCCAGGACCAAATTACTATGAACGGCTCAACCTGGAAATACTCTTTGATACAGAGAAAAGTATTTAAAAGTTTGCCTGCAATGCCTGGTGAGGCCAGAGCTGGCCTATTTGAAGAAGCCCTTTGAAGCTTGCGGTTGCCTGGGTTCATTGTCACCCAGAGCTGCAGTCCAGGATGACTGGAGCTGCTCCAGGCTTTGCAAACTTATTACAAGCATAGGTGAGTTGCTGTCATCAAAATGGAGTGTCCATTAAAACTTCAAAGGAGAAGCTTGATCTAAGTTTTCCCTGTCATAATGTGTAATACTTATTACAGAGAGATTTATTAAGCTTCTCTCATTTTAGAGGTTGAGTCTAGTGGAGGGTCATGGAACATATTAAGGTTTTGACCAAGGGTAAAGAGCTGAAATTTTCATATTTTGCTATTCATGTCCTTGGGACTACCTAAAGTGGCAGCCACCTTTAATTCAGTGCAATTGTGCCTAAGCACATCTGTACTTTCCCCTCTATTGATGTTTCAAGAGACAAAAAACCCATGAAAAGATGAATGTTGAGTGGGTTTAGGAGGCATTTGAAAAGCCAGGCACTATACTAGGCCAGAAATGAGGGACCCTGCCATGTAAAATAGTCTTCCACTCAGCTGGTAATGCTATAAATTGAGGGAGAAAAAAAATGCATAATGTAGTAAATTAAATCTGAGTGCTCTGTCCTGTGCTGAGCTAAGTCTGTGTCACTGCTGCACGTTAAACACCTGCACTGCGTGCCCAAGAAATCCCTGTTAAAATAGGGAGGGTTGGGACATCCTTGAGTACTGCATTTTGTCTGCTGTGAGTAACACCACCAGCTGGTACAGCACCAAGGCTGGTTTGGGGGGTTAGATCAGAGCGGTCAGAGCAGCCCAGGGCTCAGATTGTTTCACCTTCAAGTAGATTCTAAAATAGTTCAGTGACTGTTTTTCTCTGGTAACCTGAAAAGGGAGCTCTTGTGCAGTGTGGATCTCATTGTAGATGTTTAAGGCAAATGACTTCATAAGGGCTTATTTTTCAGAATTTCCAATCCTCACTTTCACTATTTCTGCTCAACATTTCAGACAAATACTAAAATTCTAAAAAAATCTTCAATTCCTAGAAGCCCTGCAATACTGGATGCCAAATATATAGTTTAGCAGATGGTGTTGTTTATCATAGATTGTATTATTACAACTCAAAACAATGTTTATCTATCAAAGTTAACTAAAAAAAAACCAAACCCAAGCAACCCAAACTGAACCAACTGGGTTTCTCTCCTTCGTTGGTTCTTTATGAGACCTAACAAAGACCCAATAACAAGGTTGTTTCTGCTTATAAAACCCAAACATTTGTGAGGGTTGCAAGCCCACCAGGTTTATGGGATAACCACTCCATTTGTCTTGAGCTGCTCCTTTCAGAGCAGTTCTTACTTATGGCCACAGAAGATCCCACTTTCACCCCACGTGACATAAGAGAATTCTTTTTTAAACTAAGCTAACTCAGGTATCCCTGGAGTTATTCTGGATTTACAATAATGTAAGTATGAGCAGAGAGGGAGTATGAATCTGTGTCTTATTCCATTTTTATATGCCATTTTCAGAGTGTTGTTTTCACGCTGTTTGCCACGCTGGGAGGGCCAGTGGTAGGAACGTGGCAGGCAGCAGGGAAATATTCCTCCTCCTGGTCTCTGACAGTAAACTGAGAACGTTGGCCCAGGGAGGAGGTCAAGTCTCCAAAAGCTTCCTGTAGGATCCATGTGGGAAGAGAAGCTCCTACAGAGAGCACCTGAATGAGGGTTGTGCTCTGAACTGTGCTGTGGAAGGTCCTTCCACTCGCTCCACAAACAGGGATATTACCTTCCCCCAGTGTACATCGGGTACCTAAATTGGTGTGAAGGGGAAGGAGCTCCTGGAAAATCTATTTTGTGCATGGATTTGTGTCCACAGCTGCAGCACTAGTGTGAAGAAGCTATTTATTTGGGGGGGGGTGTTAATTTGGACTGCTGTACAACTGTATTTAAATCTTTTTGCAAAGAACAACCTTTTGCCTACTGTCCTAAAGAATTTATTTGTTTTCATGAGTTTGTCTCAACCTTCAAGTTATTGTAACAGTTTTGTGTATTTAATATACAGTGTGTGTTAATATCATGGACAGTTTTATAACAGCATTATAACTTACACCATTCCCTCCAGCTTTTTATGGACAGCTACGCTCCTGCATTAAACTACTGTAGCTTGTGGAATTTACAGTAGAAATCAAGAATGAAGCCTGATGAAAAGCCTTTTAAATTGTGCTGTAGACATCCACTGCATCCACCTTGCAAAAGGACTCAAATGAAGAGGACTCTGAGGTGGTAATTTCTAGCATCGTATCCTAGCAAGAGTGCAGGATTACCATCCTGCCAGGCAAACCATAAAGGAAAAATGATTGGAGTACAGTAGGAAGGCTAACTTCATCTTTTTATTCGAAGTCAGGTTTAATTATTTATGTTTCCTGAGGAAAATAAAAACAGAATGGTAACTATGCATTCTTAGTTTAATAGAGCTCTCATTTCAGATTCTGCAGCATTAAAATACAACCAGTATATCCTATCCAGAAAAATAATAACAGGAGAGACCCAAATAGAGAGATAGAAACACAGACAGGCAGACAAATACATCTCTCCCTACCTCTGCAAAAAATGGAGCTAAATGAGGAGTTCTGTATTTACAGAGCAGTGTAATTATTTATTGTACTTTGAGGATAGATTAATTCTTAATTTAAGAATAGCTGTATAATTTTTAATATAATCTATATGCAAGGGATAGAAGTTCTCATTATGTTATCAACCAAAAAGACAAGACGCAAAAAAGCTGGGCTGTTGTTTTTGTTAGAAATGCTCTGAATGGCTTCTGTAAAATATAATAGATGACACAAGTTATACTTCACATTATCAGTAAATACTCCCATAACCTCACCACGAGGCAACACAGGTTGTCATATCTAGTTACTATTTTCTTAGGAAATAAATGACTCCTGGTTATCCTGGGCCGGTGTGACATGACAGTGTAAAATCATATTCCAGTGTGTGGTGAGCAAGATGATAACATATGTCACCACTCCACTAAACCTGTGAAAGTCCCTTGGAATTTCTATTTATTAAACCTCATGTTTGCCACTCTGTGCAGTGTAGGGCTTCTTCCCTGGTTACAGTGCAGCACTGCTGCCTGTTAATTGCTTCTGTGGATTCCACTGCAATAGCAATCAGCCTTAAACGGACTAGTGGAGACTCTCTTTAAAGAACTGCTATGAGCATTTTTCAGGAGGAGAAGTATTGCTGCTGGATTACCTCAAGGACTGCTCTGTAGCCACCCGTGTCACCTGCTTGCAGTCTACTAATTAGCTAAATTTACCTCACAATTACAGCACAGCTGACCCACACTAAAAGTCCATTACCTGCATTTAGGCTCTATTTACCTAACAGTTCTTATCCTCTGTATCACTCTCTCTCTCAGTTTTTGTCTTCTTTATCTTACTACAGATGTTCTTAACAGGGCACTATCCCAAAGAAATACTTGAGGAAAATTATGATTAAGCAGTCTCTGTGTAACAGACAGAAGCAATTCCTGCACAACTGCCTTTGCAAAGCAAAGCAAAAAGCAAACAGAAAAGTTTGACTCCAGAGTTTAAAACCTCTGAGTCCATATAAATGTCCAATGCCTTTTTTGACTTTTGCCAAACTACCATCCCACAGCAACGAGCTCCACTGTGTTTGAGGAATTTGCACCCTGGCTGTTCCTATCAAACATGACAAGATCCCAGCCACCCTTATCAAGGTGTCATTCCCTGGGTTTGTATCATATCTACCATGTAAATTTTTGTGAAGCTGGTGATGCCAGTTGCTGCAGCCTGTTCTCCTTATCCTTTGCATTCTGTTGCATGGAGCTGCTTCTACTTGGGCAAGCCTCCTGTTTGCAGGCGGTGCCCAGGATGGCACACGGTGTTTCAAATGCAGAGGACAACCAATTTCATGACATTAAAGAGTTTTTCATGTTATTCTTCCTTCCTGTCCCCAAATTTTCTGCTATAGCTGCATGCCAAGTGGAGGACTTTATTGCACTCTTGGTAATGCTCTCCAGGTCCTTTTCCTTTGATACAATTAATTTAGAACTCACCAAGGTGTAAAAATAGCTTTAAAAACCCCCAACCTTGTAAATTACATTAATTTGTGTATATCAACACAGAACTTAATCTGCCATCAGACTGATCATTCACCTAACTTGTTTATTTTCTTCTGAAGTTTCTTATTACCCTCTCCAGATTTGATTAACCTGAATAATTTTGTGTCACCTGCAAATTTTATCACCTCAATGCTCATCCCTTTTTCCAGTTCATTAAAAAAATACATTAAACTGTACCAGTCCTGCTGCAGAATAGGACACACGATGTCAAATTCTACTGTGGTGGTAACTGAGAATTCATTCCTTTCTCCATTTTATAGCTCCTGGTTGGATTGATCCGTGACAAAAACTGAGTGAAATCTATTTTGAGTGATAGATACAGGAGGTTTGTTGGGCATGGAATTTCTGGTTTTGTCTCCAGCTTTGTGACTACTTAATTTCTTTACATTTTGGGAGGCTTTGAATGACTAAAGTTAAATGATTAAGCAGTTTACCCTTATCCATATGTTTATGACATATCCAGTGAGCTCCAATAGATAAATTGGCATGGGAATGTTCTGATGTACATAGAAAATCAGAATGACAGTTTACCAGATCAGGTCAATTTAAAAGCAGTGCTTCTATTATCCCAGTTTTGGGCGTATTGTTCTGAGACCTTTGGACATCTCAACATGCATCTTTGTTTAGAATATTCTTCTGAAGGGGTTAATTTAATTCCTTCACAATATTTGTCATTTGTGTTTGAGAAAACATTCAGCTCACTTGGAGTCTCCTTTATCCCTACAAGGTTTTGTTTTCAGAAACAAACCAGCAACTTAGGGATTTAGTAGAGGGAAGCTAAACAAGTTCCACTGATGCTTCCCCAGAATTGGAAAGTAATCCTCTAAGTTATATTAATATTTAACTCCACATCTTGATGCTCTGTAATTCCTTTAAAAGGAAACTGTGATATTTTTTTCCCAAGAACACGGGCTACATTGTATTATACACAGAATTAATATGTCTGTCTGGTGATTAAGTGACATCACATTATGTTACATCTGCACGTAACCCATGTTACTGAATTTTCCCATACATTAGATTTTCAGAGCTCTTTGAGAGCTCAATATGAAGAATAGAAGTATTTTTACACAAAGGAATCCTTTCACAAGAAGGACTCTCTACCTCTTTCCTGGATTACATGGGATCACTGAAGGAAAAATCCTCCTGAAAGGGTGGCACATCCCTTTTTTTGGGGTTCTAAATTCCTTGGAAATGTATATTGCATCATTCAAATGGTTTCAAGAAATGTACACTGAATTTTTTTTTTTTGTGACTTAAGAACATCTGTTCACATGAGGACAGGCTGGAGAAGAGAGAGCTGATGGAGAATTTCAACATGCATAAATCCCTGATGAGAGGGAATGAAGAATGAGGAGCCAGACTTTTCTCAGGGTCACCCACTGACAGGACATAAGATAACAGGCACCAAAAGTGCAACATTCAGTCTGAACACAAGAAAACCTTTTTCCTGTGAGGATGGTCAAGCACTAGAACAGGCTAGCCAGAGAGATTGTGAAGTCCAGTTGTGGAGATGGATTTAACTGGGAACAGTAGTGGACAAGCAGCTCCTGCCAGCTCTGCTGGAGCCAAGGGCTTGGACTGGATGATCCAAGAGGTCCCTTCCACCCTAGATAGTTCAGTGTGAATGCATAGAGAATATTTAACTATTTTACTTATGATTATTATGATGATGATTTAATGTTAGCTATGACTGCTAATAGACAGTCTAAACACAGGAACTAGTAAATAAGTCAAACAGAATCCAAACCCAGCCAAGCCAAAGAGCAGATGGGAGGAGCTGAGTCTTTGGTGAAGCTCTGAATTTCCAAGCCATTTAGCTAACTCGGTTTGAAGACGATCCTTCAAAACCTCGCAGATGCTTCTACACATTTACAAGGTTTACTCCTAGTGCCTCTTCTTTGTGCATAGGTTTAGTCCAATCATACAGGTCCAGTGAGGAATGTAAAGTGTCAGAATTTCAAAACATCATGACATCAGTGCACTTCTCTCTCCTGAAGAAGTGAGAGAAGTGATAAATCCACCCTTTCCTGCTTCAACCAGCAACAGTTCAGTTCCATGTCTCAGTGTAGTGAAATCCCCAAGACATGATTTTGTGGGTGAGAATGTGAGAGGCTCTTTAATAAGAACTAATGTCTCATTCTTTTTCCCAGTAAATTCATAGAGTACAGTCCTAATTAAATCATTAAACCCTCATGCTCTTTTGTACAACTGTCTTTTTTTCATAATAGAAATGATGAAAATGTTTCAACAATGGGACCTGAAATATTTTTGAAGGAATATTTCCCCCATTGTTGGAGGCTAGACAAGTTTTATGAACTGTTAGTGCTTAGAGTGTGAAGAAGAGACTTCTCACTTCTTCCAAAGCAACCTAAGTGACATCTGGGAGCAGGACACAACAGACAGGAAATGTTTATGAGTTGGAGGAGCACGTGCTACCAGCACCAACTTAAATAAGAGGTATCAGATATTTCTGGTGATGAAAATCTCTGTGCAAGGTGAAGTGGGCTACACTCTGTTTCTTTTGTTCCAAAGATGAGATGGATTTGAAAAACCTACCTGGCTCCTTGATGCAAGGTCTCGCCACATGAGATAATCTCCAGCACATTACTATTGGCAAGCAGATCTTTCACCCTTTTTTCTCCATGCATTACAGAAAATATTAAATCAGTTTGGTGTCCATAAAAACTTTTGATCCTAGGAACAGCCTAGGGTATTATCATTATCTTCAGGAGAACCATTTGTAGATCTTCAGTAGGTAGCACTAATTTAATTTCTTTGCTAGACAAAAAGTGGCTGATTTTCTAGATCAATATTTGATTGAATATGTTTGAAATGTCAGCAGATAAAGGCCCCTTTTTCTGGCCCAAAGAGTTTTTGAACCACAGAGGTATACTGTTCTAGCTCCCCTGGGATCTGACTGCAAGGAGGTCTCAAAGATCTGTTAGAAACCTTCCTGCTGTTCCTTGTGTTCTTCCAGCAAGACTTTCTAAAGGTTGAGATGAGAAGAAAGAAGATCAAGAACCAAAATGTCTTTATATCCATTTTTTAATCTTTCCTGGTGCTTCTCTTAACTAAAAATAATCGTTGATAACACCAGTTTACAAAAAAACTCCTCTAATAGGATCATGTGAAAGGAAGAAAAAAAGTGAGGGCCAGGCCTTCAGATTTGCTTTAAGGAGATGCTCCAACAACTTTTGCAAGCCATTGACATTTGAAGGGCTTTTTCTCTTTCATGACACTAATTAAAGCAGAATATCAATGTATCATCATCTTGAAAGTGATCTATTAAAGAGATATGCTCAAGGCTGGAAAACCAGGGCGATGGACACATGTTTTAGAACTTCACAAGAAAAGTTGCCCAGTTATCTTAAATACCTACAGAAAAGCATGAAAGTGAAAAGATATTCTTAAACAATGGCAAGAGATGCTGTTGGAAAAAAGTGGCATGATGTGAGGCCCGGCATCAATGTATTCCACAGGAATTCATGCCAAATAAATGCCCACCCAGGCCTTCCCCTCCCTCAGCCCCACACAGAGCTGGGCTCGTGTTCGTGCTGTGCAAATGGAGAGGTTTCTTTAAATCTTCAGGACCTGCAGGAACATTGCTCAGAACGAGACAATGAAATATTGTGGATGGAAACTTCTCATACAATTGAGATAAGAAATGCACACCAAGAGTAAACCATATTGCCTGTCTTGACTACATGGATAGCTTGATGTTACATGATTAACAGCACATGTACCTCTACATAATAAAATCCATTCATCTTAACATTAAACTGTAATCTTAGCTCCATAATATTTTACTTAGAGCTTTGATTTTATTTTTTAAATAAGTATGTTTAGCTTGCTAATAATGTGGATGGACTTTCTTAATGTACAAATTAGAAAGAAGACTATATCAAAGATAGTGAAAGCATGTGGTGCCCCATCAGTCCTGATGATAGAGGTTCTTACTCATCTGCTGCAGAGCCTAATATCAGTTTTCTGCCAGCTTTATAAATATTATATTATTTGCAGGGATCCAAAGTCCCCTGCTTTAAAAATGCCTTTTCAATTACTCAGTATTTGAGCAACACTGAATACTAGTTTAATTTATTTCACTGTGAAGTAAAACATATTCCCATAAGTCAAAACTGTGTAAGATTCACCAGTAGCTGTTCTGTATGTCATTTCAGTGATCCTGGCAAAGACTTTCAGTCTTTTAATTTCTTTTAGAAGCAGCAAAAATGCACCAACATTTCTGTTAATCTCTTGGGAAATAAAGAAAAAAAACCCAACACTACTACTCCTATCTAACCAGTAATTTAGAAAGGTGCCCTAGTAACTCCATGCTTTGTATGTAAATAAATTGTTGGTTGCTCATTACTTCATTAAAAAAAAAAAAAAATTAGCAGCTTTGCCTCCCACTATTTCTGCATCAGACCTAAATGAATAGATTATATCAAAAACACCTCATCCAGTTGCTGTACCAGGTTCTGCTAACCGAAACCATAAGCCTCCAGCAGCGAAGTCAGATACCCAATAGTCTCTGCATGGATCAAAGTAAGCCAAACAAAATCTATGTTTTGTACCTGCTCCCAATACGTCTGGGAAGCACTGCTAATGAAAAATGAGGTTGATGTACCTATTGCACACTTTTGGATTATTGTTCACTACCATCAATCTGAAACCTAATGAAACAGAGACCACCTACAGTGGAGGGATATTGTGTCCATCTGACAAACTGCATCCAATTTACGAACTGATGGGATGGCATAAGCTGCCACTGGTCATATGATTTCCAGCTCCTGATTGGTCATACATTAAGCATTAGTAATGGGGCAGTGCCATTTCCACTATCATTCTCTGGCAAGAGTAAAAGTATCACACAGCACCCCATAATTCTGTGATAATGATAGCACGCAATGTGCTGGTTTCTCCCCTCCATGGACACAAAAATTGTAGGAGACTTGGCTTCTCCAGACTGTCTTTATGGAATTAACAAAGAAATATGCTTGCCACGACATATATTGAACCTTTGCAGTGCCTTTCTGGGTAACTTTATGGGCACATGTGTTATGTATGTCACAACCAAACTCTGCAGGAAGAGATAAAATAGTGCACACATCACACAATGGGTATAAGCAATGGGCAACCCAGGCTCCAACCTGCACAGCACACAGAGGTTTTTCCAAAGAAAAATGCTGACTCTCTAAATGGAAGACTCTTTACTTTCTGCACCTGTTCTGCTCAGTATCTTGTTAGGCTGCTTCTACTTCTACTATATGTCATACTAATGGGGAGAAGCAAAACAGGGAGAAATTATGATGGATATTAGTTGATCCTCTTGTTATTGCTAGATGTGATTATTGCTTTTTCCTGCTTGGGCTCCCTCAGTGTACTCCTAACAGAGTGAGGCTTATTAAAAAGCTCTGCTGTTTAAGTTTTACTGGCATAATAACCAGCTCTCTCTTTATGGTTGTTCTGAAGTCGATTCACTGGCCACCTGTCAGTTTGTGAAATAAATGTTAGGTTTTCCTAATGACTATTAAGATTTTTCATGGATTTTTCTCCCGTCCTATCTCTCTGAACTTGTCCAGTGCTGCGTTCCTGCTCGTGATTTATGCTTAGCAGGTGTTTGTTTGCTATGGGTTTCTAAACGTTGGCTTCCTACTGCAAGAAAGGAACGGGAAGGTGGGAATGGCTTTATTGTACTCTGTATATTGTTCCACAACTACGAAATGGATTTCCAGCTGACACTCTATGTGCTGCCTCGTATTAAGCCACAAAACCCTGTCTGTATCAGCAATATACCAACTAATGCAAGGGAATTCACAGTTAAGGCTGGAGCTCTGTTATTAACTCGCTATATTGTGCCTGGGTATTGCTGTACAGATTGTTTGGTACATCCCAGGATCACTGCAATAGGTAAACAAAAGCAGGTGAGCTCACAGTACAACTTCAGTCTTCTCCAGGAGATTCTGTGCCTGACTGTTTTAACCAGACCTTTTGTCTTTTGCTGAATTTTTGGAACCAAAATTTTATGTTTTCCTATTTCAGTTTTTCAGCTTTAAAATGTTTGTCAAGACTATGTGATCCAGTGCAAAATGTCCTTAGTGATCTCTTGTGCAAATACATAAAATATTTAGCTAACTTGTTTTAAATGACATTATTTGCATAACAGTTTAGATCCACAATGCTAAAAATCACTGCAATTAGATTAGAGCAACAATTTTAAAACTACATTACTTGCTTGATAAATGGCAAAAATTCTTGTCAGAAACATTACAGTGTTTGTTATAAATACTTTTTGCCCCTAATTCTCACAGACACTATTCATTCTAGAGAGGATGAGTACGGCTGTGAAGTCGTGGGTTGCTCAGCATTGCTACTTGTTTTCAATCCTGCACCTTTACAAACAGTGGAATGCTGTAGAAATCTTACCTCTCCTTAGTCTGCCAAAGCTCCCGAGGCTGCTTCTGGCACCTGTGGGATCATTACCCGAAGCCTCCCGCGGCAGCACAAACACATTTTATAGCCCTCACTGGGCTTTGGATTCTTTTGCATTTTAATACACCTTTCCCAGCTGGGGTTGATACGTGCACAGTTCCCCCTTTTCCCCAGAGACAGGTCCTACCTAGCCCAGGAGTCATTTGCTTCTGTCCTCCAGGGGCTCCATTGCACTTTGGCCACCTTTTCCCCCCAAGTTACGTCTTGTTTTTTGCCCAGAGCTGCTGCCTGAGCCTGATCTGTGGCCTCCTTTTATTATTACATTCTCATGTTACCCAAGCAGTCACTGGCATGATCTGTAGTTGACTCCTGCAGTTTTATAAAGTTTTGACTTTTTCCTGATGACCTGCAGCCCATACAACTTTATTTACCATGGAACTTACCTTCATATCATTGAGATATACACTGGAGCTAAGATTGGCTGTCATTTACCAGCAGAAGGTTGTTATTTTTGCTGTTAAGTGTCTGCATGCTGTTTTGACAATAATTCTTCTGTTTCCTTGTCTCCTCTGCTTAAACTTCACAGCACTTACTAGATAATTTAGAAGATCTCCTGAAGACTGCTGCTTATCAATATTTGTTAGCTCCATTTTGTAACTCTCATTTGAGGAAGGTGTCATTTGATTTATTTCTTTATTTGGATATTTACTACTCTATAATAAGAGCACCCAGTCAATGCTCTGGGCTCCACTGACAACCCTTTAAATATGCACATAAATAAATAGAATTTCCAGTTGTCACAAAATCCATCAGAGAGTCCAATAACAAAATGGATATAACAAAAATAATTTGTCCCTACAAAGTGACTGATAGTTCCGGTGACCCCATTGGAACAGGAGCTGTATATCATTACCATAGAACCATAATGACATCACCAATCCCTTCTACTTGTATTCTTACAGGATAGGGAGAAAAAATGTGCTGAAGGTGACTAACCATGATTATATAACCTGAGGGAAGGCACCTTGTAATAGTACTGAGAAGGATGTTTCTATTATCTGTAGGATAACTTAAGAGAAAGAAATCTGGATGTAAGAGACTCCAATTACATCACTTTGATCATTAGTCTTAACATGGTGCATCAGTTTCTGTGGATTTTCCCACAATTTTATTGGCTTAAAAGGAGTACAGCCAAGCTTATAATAGACCTGGTTGGTATTATAAGAATACTGAGACAAAGTATTGCCAGACAGAATCCCCCATACACGTGTGGGTTTGCAAAATCCCAGCTCTGGGATTGTTCGACGGTTGAGTCCTGTTTTCCTCCCAAAGCCTGCAACAATGCTGCATGGAGCAGAGGGACTGAACTGAAAGAGGGACTTTTTTATATAGTGTTTGAATCACCTTCCTTTTAAAATGCTGCTAAGTGTGAAATTAGTGTTGTCCCTCAAAGTGCATGAGAATAATTGTCAGTAATTGAACACAGTTTGGGGGCTAATTATATAAAAATTGATATTAAAAGAATACTACAGGATTGATTGAGTTTTGCAGTTCATATTTAGCTTTCAAATTACTAGAGTTGAAAGGCTGTGGTAAGAAACAATAAAAATCCATTCAAAACTGCTAAAGCAAATTAAGGTTTACTACTCCTTTGAAAGACAAATGATCCAAGTAAGGTAATGTAGGGAGAACAGTAAAAATGTTCTTGAAGTTTACCATAGATTTAAAATATCAGGTGTTTTAGGATGATGTGTGTTGAACACATTTAATTTTCCCACCGAATTTGTTTAAGTGGTTGGGGGTTTGGTTTTGGGCTGCCTTTGAAAAGGGGAGAAATACTTTCTTGAGGTGTATCAGCATAGGCAGTCATGACCTCAATCTGTGCTTTGGAATGGGAGCAGGACATCAGTTTTGGGGAGAATTTTTAAACACCACTTGATCAAAATGTAAAGTGTCATAAATAAGTGGGATTCTGAGAAAAGTAGAGCATATGAACTCACCACTGTTCCTCATGCTGGAAGGAATTGTGCAACCCCAGAAGCAGCTGAAGCACTTCCAAATTTTCCTGGAAGAAGTCAGAAGCCCAGAGGGTTTCAAGGTCTATTGCAGATTTCATTGCAAGCAGAAATTGCTGGAGAGTTAGAAAAAAAAAAGCCAAATAAACATTTATCTACCCCAAAAATTTATTGGAATAGGAACATTTCCCTTTTAAACTAAAAGTATGGGAAGGCCATTAAATGATATTTTGAACATGCAGGCGACAGTGCAGATTGTTTAAGATGTGAATATCCTACTCATGGAGCATTCAGAAGGCTGGACCAAAACAATTTAATTCAGGGGTTTTTTAAGGGAGCTTATAAGTATTGTGAGGAAGACAATACCCTTTTCAGGTGTCTTTATTTTCCTATAAAAATGTCATTTATAAAAAAATCTAAAGGTTTGTAAGAATGATTGCTGATCTTTTTCTCTTAATGAAAAATGGTAACTCTAGAAAAAATTATTACAATAACATTTAAAACAAGTGCAGTCTAGATAAGTATAAAATAAATATTTTTGTAAAACATTTTAAAAATCTGATAAATTTTGTGTTCCATGTAATTGTTTGGAGGGTGAATGTCTTGGTATACATTTTACAGGATTATTCTATTAAGTAATTTGGATACTACAAAAACAGTGAATATTTGCATTCATAACCGCAATATTTCTAAATGAAATAGCAAATTCTGGAAAAATAACTGAAATGCATCTGAGTAGAAAAACCCCTTTCTCTCAATATATACTAAATTCTAGGCTAGACAATTAATAAAGTTCCAAAGAAAAATAATCCCATGAGGATGAAGAGATATGAGGAAAGACTGCATAACACTTGCAACCTCTAAACAGCCCTAAGTAAGGACTTCAGAAATTGTGATGTTAGAAATAAAGGCAAACATGCAATAGTTTGCAATTTATGTGAAATATCAGTGGTAAATACATGCAGCAAAACTAACAGCCACCCCATGCTCAGACATAGAAGTACTAAACACTAAGGGAACAGAATGCTCAAACTTCTTTTAGTTCAGAAAGTTTCTTGCCTGAAGCCCAAGAAATCGGGATTATCTTAAAATAAAAACCACCCCCTATACAAATGATTGTTTTGATAAATCCCACTGCCCTGGCTGAAACCTTATTTTGTATTAACACTTCTGTTTTCAAAAATTGGTGAGTTGTTGTAATTGTTCTATCTATCACTGCCACTTTAAAACATGCTTAACCCAGATCTGAATGTTGCATTCCTGGCAGGAATCCTCACTGCTGTGAATGCTCCCTTCTCCTCAGCTGCCTGAGGAATACCAATCCAAGGTCAGTCTGAAAACAGGCTTTCCTTAAAAATAATCCTTCCTTACAGACAGCTCACACACATCACTGAGTAGTACAACAGGACTGTAACATTACACAGTTTCACCAGAAAAATCTTTCAAGCCTTCAATAGCTTCAAGGCCATATAGTTTGAAGAAGGAAACTTCAAAGATCAGCCCCAAATCCTAGTCCTTCTATATGACTGCACTCTGAGCACAGCCCCTCCCTGTTTTCTTTGTGGTCTTTCATGACTTAATTAGAAACATCTTTAAAAAATGCCTTTTTTTTTTACTGTAGCAGTATAACATCTGCATTTTCAGCAGTATGCTGTTTAATCACATTGGGTTATAAAGTGAAATTCTTAGTACTCACAGTAATATCTTGTAGAACCCAAACGTCTGGTCTTTTAGAGTCCCTGACTCATCATCTTACATCCTTTCATCAACATTTTAATAGCCATTCTTAACAGTGTCATTTGATGGATAATTCTCTAAACCTGTTTCAGTTTTGTTGTTTCTTTCAAAAGTTATGTCCCTGCACATGTTCTCTTTCTGTGATTACCATACCTGAAACTAATTTTAAGCACAGACTTAAACCCAGGGCCAGAATGAGCTCAGAAAGTGGTAGAGCTGTGCCAGGTTATGCTGTGTTCTGAGTCCCAGGTAAGAGAATTTTGGCAGTGTCAAGAATTTCACTGTCAGCCCTAATTGAGACACACCTATTTATTATGCACCTCTAATATTATGTACCTCCTGGGTTGTATGTAGTGCCATTTGAGTGCAAACAGCTGAACCCTGGTTTAACTCTGTGTTCAGTCCCTTTGTGCTTTGCTCTTGCTGTTGACAGTTTCTGCCTCTGTTTCTGAAAATCAACTACCTGTGGCTCTTTTGCAGCAGCAGAACTGGGTAGAGCATTTACTCACTTAACTTCTTTCTAGTTAATTTGGTTAAAATAAAAATCCCTGCAGTAAGGTGAGATAGCGATGAATTTCAGATCAAAGTTTCTCTGAGGATAGCCCCTACTTAAACCCATACCTGATCTGGTCAGCTCTGAAATAAGTATTTATGGTACATTTTTGCTTAAAAATTTTTCTTGAATTTGGAGGGATGAATTGTCATGTTAATTGGATTATTTAACATAAGGAAGCTACTGATGGGAATATTTATTCCTTTCTTCTCAATTCACAAGAAGTTATCATAGCAACCAGGGGACTGACTGTGAAAGCCCAAAAGAGAATCACTGCCCTATTTTTCTTTTGCCAAGTCTTTAAAATTTGGGGATTCTTTGTTTTTTGCTTATGGCTTTTCTTTTTTGTCCTGCTGGACTCTCTGAGAACATAGCTGTGTGCACTGTGGAAGCCATATGTGCCTACTTGGGTTTTTTAACCACATGCTGCAGATTGGCCAAAAAATTAGATGGTGTTTTATTCCTATATGTTTTAAAAAAACCCTAACCCAAACACAGAAAACTACTAAGTTCCGATAAGAATAAAGGAATGAATTAGTAAAAGAGGAAAAAAAAAAATCGAAATTTGTGTCCTTATTTTCCTTTCCTGGTGTTGCTGAAATCTTCCTATCTTGACAAGCCCACCTCTTAATTTCTTAAGTAAAATCTTTAAAGCACTGTTGGACTGCATACACCCTTTTGACCCACAAGTGATGATTATGAAGCCTTGTTTCAAAGGTGGAAGGACTCTGTATTGCAACTTATATTACTAGTTAATTCTTTAAAAAAGTAATAATCGGAGCCATTGTCTGAGCTCAATTTCATTACACGTGAGCAGATCTGGAATAAAGCTACTGCAGTCAGGTTAAAGTCAATGAACTAGATCAGATTTATATTGGCTCGGCTGAGATCATAAATTCGTCCTGTAATTGGACCTTTAGTTTTAAATAAAACATTGGCAATTGGCTGTTCTGCCCAGGGAACAGGCAACTGTATCTTGACAGAGTTCTGAACCTGTTAGAAGGTGTTGGGAGAGAGTGAGTAGATGATGGACATGGAATTCCATAAAAGAGAGGGAAGTAAAACTGGAAATAGCCAAGTGCTGAATTTGAAGGAGATTATCCTTGAACTTGCATCTGCATTAGAGATGTTTATAGACCAGGAAGAGTGGGAATTTAAAGAAAAATGTGTATTGATGAGGGTGTGATGTCCATGTCACATTTTTCTTCTTTCCACCTAAAATAAGCTGTAGTTGGGTTCAGTTGACTGAATGGCCATTTGCAGCTGGAGTGCATTAGATGCATTTCAGCATTTTCCACTTCAGTCTAATCCAAAAGGAATGTGGTTCATGTACTTCAATACAACATCATGATGTGAATCAAAGCACAGAACATCAGGACAATCAGAGATTCACTTCAAAGGCACAACACTGATTAATTAAAATGCCACTAAAACAAGAACTCTCAGGTACAGAGAGGTGGTTGTAGGCCTTGTTGAAGATTGTTTATACACTCAGGGGAAACCCTTAGAAAAAGACCTTGAGTGAATCTTTTCTATGCTCTTTAGAAGAAGACAGGGCAAGAAGGCCTGTGAATGTATTGCTTTAAACAAATAAATAAAATTATCTTGTCAAAATCAAACTATGCTTGCTGCTTTTTGTCTAGCCAGTCTAACAATGATATATAAGACATCTCTTAGGACTGAATTTCTCCTAAAAGAATTTTTTTGGAAAGGAGCAAGGCCTTACTGAGACATTAACTCTCCTGCTGACCTTTAAGAGAGAACATCAGTTCCAGTGCAGATACTTTTAGCCCAAACCAGCTAACCTGGTTAGGTTAAGGGCCCAAATACAGGGTTTTGCTCCCTTTTACAAAACATCTTCCACATGCAGTGCAGAGAAAAGCCCTGATGTGTTGATGATCCTGTTATACCCTTTCCACAGCTCACCTAGGTGGGCCAACAAGTCAGCTTGCAGAGGAGTCCCAAGCCGGTTGGTAACAGATCACCTTCAGGGCAAGGCAGGAACTGAAGTATCATTCAAACAGATATAGGGTGATGAGATGCTCACACAGTGATTGGACTGCTTTGCCCATGCAGCTGCTGCAGGCACCTCAGCTCTGGATTTCTGCTTCCAGAGCTTTTCTGGAAAAGGCAATGCACTCTGTTTAAATTGCCTTCATCGAGTATTGGAGTCAACCTGGATGGCTTTGCTAGAAGCAGGAAGATCTACTGATTTTGAAGAAGAGTTTTGGCACAAAGGGAACAGCTGGGTCAGCAGAGTCCTCAGCACCTCCAGCCACTGCAGCCCTTCATGAGAGTGGGGTCTGTTTGTCCCTGGTTTGGTGTGGGGGTACAAATCTGGGAGTTAGACAGCCTAGATGGAATTAGTTCTTTTGTTTAAGAATAAACTGACTCTAACTGCTGCTTGGGCGTGTGGTTCCTTCAAGACAAAAAGGCAAATAACTCAGTCACATTTAGAAAAATGGCTTTAATGAGCAGGAAAATGGCATTTAATCTTTCGGTGCATCCTGCATTTTATGAGTAAATTTCATGGGAAATTGTGTAAATGGAACATAATTATTTTTAAAATAGAATCCTTTGTTATTAGCTACATAACTGTCGTGTGTACATAAAGCACCCTGCTGTACAGACAAAAGACTGGAAAAGTTTCCTGGAGAGTTTCTGCTATTGAAAGAATAAAAATTGAAGCAGTGGGATGAACTTTTGGTTCACAGACTCAAATACTGAATGTTAAACCTGGCTGAGAGAAAATCACTTTATTCTGATAACCGGATTAGTTAGAACAAAAATAGAGAAAATTAAGAACTGAAGAGCAGAAAATTAAGGTGGAATGCAATTTAAAGAGTAAGTAGATGATGTAGACTTTCATTTTCATCCCCCCTAGTGTCCAGCTAATTAAAATCACAATCAAAATGAAAGTCTAAACTTGTAAATATCTTTAGCTAATGATTTTGTCTTTTTAATCATCTTCACATTCAAAGACTTTATTTTATTCATTTAGAGCTTTACAATAAAATGAAATTGTTTTCCTCTAGTAAAATCCTTTCAATTTTCGTTATCTGTTTCTTTTTTTACATCATACATTATGTATTTTTCTCTCTTCTTTCTAATTTCTACACAGTATTCTCTGCTCTTATAGTCTGTGCTCCTCTTAGGCATTTACTTTAAACAGTTATAGCACTTTATTACATTTAACTTTATAATATAAACTCTTTGCTTAGTGTAAAATCACTGGAGTTGCATCTTCTGGCTTGAAAACTAATCTAGACAAAGAGTAACTTCAGAAGGTGCATATAAAGTGATTTTTTAAGCCACTGAACACATAATACTTATTGTTCTGTCTAAATTTAACATTTCATCATCTTTGTTTCTAAGACAAAGAATGGATTTGCCCCAGTTTATCAAAGGCTACTTGTGGATAATGGCTGTTTTTTTCTGTGAGTTTTGAGGCAACTCTTTAAAGTGGTTCAAGAGTTAAAAGTAGTTAAAGATATTCTTAATGGACTCGGTAGCAAGGACTCACCTTTCTGATCTTGGTGTTCTAAAAATCCTGACCTTAGTGTTCTAAAAAATAATGCTTGCTGTGAGTATACACTTGCCAACAAGCTGGGAATAGGGAGTAAGTATCATTTGAAAATGCAAAGTGAGGTCCTTCTTGTTTTGCATGCTTATTTCACTGTGAATTTATAAACAAACACATTTTGTTTCACTTCACAATTTGTTTTACTTCACAATTTGTTTTTATCATGTAAGTTTTTAAATTATGGTGAAGAAACCTTGAAAATAGTGCTCAGTTTTTTACCCACCTGAGGAGATTTACACTGTCGATCATCACACTGGTATCTGAATTATCTCGAGGTAAAACCTATTAGCAGCACAAAAGATGCTCAAAGCTGTTATCAAGTGTCTGACAAATGTTTTAGGGGTTACCAAGTCTCTAGCTGGAAAAGGTATTTTCTTTTGTTGATCTTTGCTTTGATTTTCTTGGGAACTAACAGGCAAGCGGATTAGCATTATATACTTTATTGCAAGGCAATGATCAGTTTTATATTGGTGTACATATACACATCTCTCCTGAAATAGTCCCACTTTTTACACTGGTAGAAGCAAGGCCAGATTTTGGCCCAGCATGTTTTGGAATCTCTAACAACATCCATTCCCTGGTTCTGAAAGGCAACTTTCATCTGGCCGCTTGGAAGATCTCCAAGAGCTTGTGCTCTGCAAGGTTTGAAAGGGATTAACTGCAGACTCTTGTGCCTTTAGAATCAATATAACATATGGATTGGCCTCGTCTTCTTCACTTGCCACTGACTGCAAAGGGAGTATTGGTACAATTGGGGAAGATGTAATTGGGCTTAAAGGCTGTGGGTTTTATGTGCAGAGTTAATTTATGTGAATGCATTAATGCTCACACATCAGTCATTTCCCTGGGTCATCTGCCAAAAACAGTGCCAAGATTTTGCCTGTATATACAAAGATGAACTTGAGCTGTGAGACCCCTCTGGCCCCAAGACACTTTAAAATAGCCAATGCTTACTTAATCATTTTATGCTGTTAATAGATCAATTGCTGTTCTTGGTTTGGGTACCTGCATGTTTTTTAATATTAAACTGCTTAAATACAGGAGAATAATTGCATTCAAACTCATTAGAACATGGGGCATTTGCTGCTTCAGACACTTTTGTGAACAGCTGCTCTGCTTTGTACTGAGGTGTTGTGATGGACTTGTCCAGAGTTTGAGTTTGTGAATTCTTAATGATGCAAAATGGCTTTAAAATATCCAGAAATAAAAGTATAGTGTGAGACAACTCTATGCAAATAGAATCACAGAATGGTTTGGGTTGAAAGGGGCCTTAAAGCCCATCCAGTCCCACCCCCTGCCATGGGCAGGGACACCTTCCACCAGCCCAGGTTGCTCCAAGCCCTGTCCAGCCTGGCCTTGGACACTTCCAGGGATGGGGCAGCCACAGCTGCTCTGGACAGCCTGTGCGAGGGGCTGCCCACCTTCACAGGGAAGAACTCCTTCCCAAGATCTAATTTAAACCTACTCTGTCTCAGTTTGAAGCCCTTCCCTCTTTTCCTGTCACTACACTTCCTAATGAAGAGTCCCTCTCCAGCTTCCTTGTAGATAGAGGAAGGCTGCTGTGAGGTCTCCATGGACCCTCATCAAGAAGTATTTTGCAGCAAGAATTTCTTGGATAAACAAAGGAAGCAGCACACATGAAAAGTGTGGCCTGGGAGGATGGTGGTTCTCACCTGTCTGCTCTTCCAGCGTCTGATCTAATATTTCCTTGTTTCCAGAAGGGTTGCTTTGGCTCCTGATGCTTTCTTCCTGTCAGCTCTAGTGCTTGTGTCACAGCTTCAGCAAGCCAGGCCAGCCTGAAATGAATGCATCAAAAAACTCCAATTAGTTTTTGGTCAGTGAACAAATTGTCCTGGTGTACAAGGGGATGGATTGGGAATCAGAGCTGACATAAGAGAGAAAAGGCTGGAGCCTTTCAGGGGGAGCAGTAGTGCAACAAAACCTTTCCCAGGTCACAACTGCTGGTTTAGTCACAGAGGACTCCATGTAGTCCCAATGGCTGTTGGTGTGTCTGAGCTGGACTTTAAAACAGTGGAAAACTGTGGTTCAAGGGGGGGCAAACTCCTTAATTAGCTGAGGACAAGGCTTAAGTGCTTGTTTGGTTTTTGGTTTGGGGTTTTTTTTCAAAGAACTCAGTTAAATTTGAGTGGTTTTCTGTATGTACAGCTTTGGTGCTGCCTTTAGGCACATGAAAGCAAATTTACCTCTAGTAAAAAAGGTACAATTGTATAATATTCAAAGTAGTATTTTGATATATTTAGTTATGAATTCTTACATATGCTTTTAAGAATTACTAAGGGCTGGAGTTCTTAAACTGTGGCCTGTGGTGGATTTTGTAGAGGCCTGTGAAGGAGTTCTGTGTTTGTAGGTCTGTAGAAAAATAGCAAGTATATTTTTGCTTACAAACAACTACTGGTTTTAACACTAGATTTTGTGATCACTAGGTAGATGAGGAATCACCTTAGAAGAGAGGTGATGTTCTCTGAAATAGAGATGTTTTGTATTAAAGTGGGAAAGTTTAAAAACACTTGATTGATGGCTTTTTGCTCTTAGTAATATTGACCTTCATTGGCTTGAAATACTATTGTAATTTTTCAATTTGCTATTATAAAATCCAGATTTCATAAACATATTATTATCTTTCCATTATGATTACTTATTCCCTCTAAGGTCTACAGTGCTTTTCTGTAACATCTAAATGGAAATGGGATTAGGATGAGATTCTGTCACTCAGGGGATTTGTGAAAAAAGGTGGGGATATGCACAGAAAAGGTCATTTCTTAGGGGTGAGATGAATAAAACAACACTGAGTTATGAAAAAAGACAGCAATAACAGTATTAGCCATTTTGCATGGCTTTAAATTGATTGGTTTTTGTTGGAGACACTAAATGCTGGAGAACAATGCACTGTTATTTTCTTGCCTTTCATAATATCCCTAAATAAATAAAGAAACCCAGCTCTTAAAAAAGTACCCATTATTTCAATGTGGTTCCATGTGAATTGTCTCTTCAGTGAATGTACTTGCTGTCTGGATGTTTGTGGGATTACTTTACTAACAAAATCTAGCCTAGAAATTGATGCTTCCAAGTGTTTGCTCTGCATACTGTTTGTTTTGCCACTCGAGTCATGGTTTTATTGATGACTAAACTGGTTGAATGTGATATTTGAATGGACAAATAATTAATAACACACTCCATTACAATTCTTCTGGCAAACAGTAATTGTAATTAAATTGGTGAATGTGGCCTGTGGCTCAAAGATCAGATGAGTGCTGCTTTCCCTTGAGAAGCAGACCCGTCCAATCTCTCTCTTGCTTTTGTTTTGTTACTTTCCTGCCTTAAAAATGCTGAAGTCTGTGTGCCTGAGCAAATTAACACGATGTTTCAAGTAATTGCGTTTTTATACAGGGTTTAAAAGTGAGCAGCATATACAGTGTAGGATAATGATTGTTTTCTGGGCCCCAGTACTAAAATATTTTATGGTTCTGATACTACAGTATTTTTATTTAGATACATTACTGCATAACTGCACTTGGCTAAAGTGACCTGACATTTTCTTAATGTCAGAGACTAAGATAAACATGCCCAAAAGACGAAGAAAAAAACCCCAAAACATCTCTTCAGCATTGCATTTGATGCAATTAAGAAATAATCAGTACACCTGTTAAAGTACAGAGATTAAAGAACACAAATAAATAAGGTAATTTCTAGTGTGATGCATACTGAGAGAAAATAGCTCAAGAGAAGAAATGTTTTGATCAGAATTAAATTAATACATGACATGAAGGACGCAATTTACTATGAAGCATTGGAATAACTGCTCATGGTGAGCCACGTTGGGTAGTGAAAGACACATGAACAGCTTCAGGGGAGCAAACTGTGGGCATAAGAGTTAAATACAGTGGTATTTAAAACCTCTTTGTGCTTATATTTAGAAAATGTTTCTTTGAACTGGTAACAGTCTTGCATTGTCCGAGGTTTTCTGGAGCAACATTCTTGCAGAGAACTGACCTGCTACAACATGTCTTTGCGGGTACACCCCTTATTTCCTGGAAGTCTGGAAATCACCAGTGACACTTCCAAGATGTTAAAAAAATTAGTTAACCAGTGCTGAGCATGTATGTTTATTAGCACGTATTCCTGGAAATCTTACTGTGATGACTTTACATGGAAAATTTAAAGCTGGGACCTTTTCACCTACCTTTTAACCCTCCTAAGTGCATTGTGTGCCTGATGCTTGGGCAAATCATTGGCAGAACTTAGATACAGGACAGAGGCACTTTAGCAGGATAGAAGAAGAACACAGAGCACAAGGGATTTTAACATCCAGCTCAAATGAGCAAACAAGGTTTCGTGTTCATCCCCTAAATTTCTAGTAGCCACTACAGGAATATCAACCCCTTTTGACCCTTCTATTTCCATGCAATCCCTGTGTACAGATCTCTCAAACTAATGGAACAAGACTTAGCAGCAGATGTAAACTTTTTTGTTGTTTTCTTTGCTAAGTCACTTATCCCTTCGTAAAACCGTGTTTTCTCTCAAATCTGTCTTAATTGGGCAGAAAGCTGTGCTTTCTTTCTCAAACATGTCTATTTAGGCAAAAATTCACTCTTAGTAGGTCTTGAGGGTTGCTCAGCCTCGGTGATATGCCAAGTTCTTAATGCTTCCTGAAAAATACACAAGAAATCACAAAGTTTAAGTTTCTCTCCTCGGGCTTCTCCAAAGGCAGTGTCTGTCAGGTCCTGGCAGAACCCACCCAGAGAAGAGAGGGAGGTTCTTATCTCAACGCACTCTGAGAGGGCAGGAGAGTTTTTATGACCCTCAGCGTTCTGTGGCAGGGAATCGGTAAGATTCCTAAAAGAAGAACACATAAATCAAGCCAGAAGTAACGCCTTGCCTTGCGTGGCACAGCCAGCTGACTGCTACGAGCCTTGGCTAATAGTTACCCTTACTTAAAGGTTACTCCTTACTTAATGGAGGGCGCCTGTGCCCTGAGGATGTGCCTAACTCCGGCCCTGCTCCGGGGAAGCCGCGTTCCTCCTCAGCGCTCCGGAAAAGCCGCTTTTCTTTCCAAGCAGCGGCGGAGGGGAAGCCGGGGGTGCTCCTCGGGGTTCTGTGGGAGCCGCGGGCTGTGTGGGCTGTGTGGGCTGTGTGGGGGGACGAGTGCTCTCCCCGCTCAGGTGTGCTTCTCTCAGGTGCGCTCCCTCCCTCAGGTGTGCTTCTCTCAGGTGCGCTCCTCCCCTCAGGTGTGCTTCTCTCAGGTGCGCTCCCCCCCTCAGGTGTGCTTCTCTCAGGTGCGCTCCCTCCCTCAGGTGTGCTTCTCTCAGGTGCTCTCCCCGCTCA
>JAWWTY010000106.1:3371917-3481917 GCA_035222235.1 Margarornis squamiger
GCGCTTCCCTCCCTGCCCGGTGTGAGGGGGAAGCGCTTCCCTCCCTGCCCGGTGTGAGGGGGAAGCGCTTCCCTCCCCGAGGGGTGTGAGGGGGAAGCGCTTCTCGGCCGAGCCGCGGGGAATGTGGGTCTGGAAATGGCTTTCCCCTGCCGTGAGGGGGACCCCGCCGCCGTCCCGCGGGTTTGCCCCGGGAATGGCTCCGTGGTGCGTCCCGGGCAGGGTTTGTTGTGCTGCCAGAGGGGCTCTGGGGCACGGTCCTTCGGGATGGGGAGGCAGCGGCAGAGCGGGGCTCCCAGCCCAGCCCAGCCCTGCCATCACAGGCGCTGCGGTGACCCCACAGCTTGGGTCGCCAAAATGTCACACACACACAGAGCCCCCAACAGGTGTACCTTAACTGAGAAACACCTGTGACTTCCCCCCTCTGAAAACAAGCAGAAGGCAAAGGACACGGGGTGTGTCACATTTGCGTTGCCCGAATTGTAGCTTTATGGTCAAAATCCAGAAGGGTTTTGGGTGACTCTTGTATTCAAGTTTCACAAGTCATGTGTGAGGGTGTGTTTGTGTTTGCATTACTCGAATAACTGCAGCTTTGGAAGTGCTCTGTGTGTTACAAATCATCCTGGAGTCAGTGGGGAGGGTGAGACACAGGGGTGTCTGTTCTCAGAGGTGATTTTTTGATGGGTGCCAAGGCCATAAAGTCTGAGGTTATATTCTTAATTTAGGCTTACAGTCAACATCAGCTTTGGAAGCAACTGGTGCTGCTGGTGAGTGGGCTCTATTCGGCTCTGAAACAGGGACCTTGTTTTTTCTCATGAACATCACAGAAAACCTGAGGTTGAAAGGAACCTCTGGAGTTCTCTGCCAGGATCAGCTGGAGCTCAAGCCATTTGCAATCAGGTTGTGAATGTCTCCAGGCATGGAGACTACACACAGCCTCTTGGATGGCCTGGTATAGTCTTTGACCCCCCTCACAATTAGGTTTTTTTCACTGCATTTAGGTGAAATTTACTGTATTTCAGCTTGTACCCATCACCTCTCATGCTGCCAATGTGTGTCACTCAGATCTGGCTATACTTTCTTTAATCTTCTGTCAGGTATTTGTACACACTGGCAAGATCCTTCCCTGAGCTTTGTTTTCTCCAGAATGACCACTCCCAGCTCCCTCAGGCTCTCCTGGTATGGGAGATGCTTCAAGCTCTAAATCACAGTATGCCCAAATCCTCCTTGTGCTGGGGACCCAGCACTCCATACTTCACAAAGTGTGCAGAGCTGAAACAGGATCTGGAATTTAAGTTTTGAGATGAGTAACCTGCCCTCTTTGCTTCAGAGGTGAGCTAAATATACTCACAAACCTTCTTTATTTCAGTTTTATTATGGTCATCCCATAAGAAAGTAGAAGGAGGATCTCAAGAGGGGCTGAAAGTACAAGTAGGCGGCATTTAGGAGCTGCCCCGTATGGATTACACTGAGAGGGAAAAAGAATTGTGTTTATGTACTTAGGACTCCTTTTGTTTAGTTTCTAAAGCCTTGCTCAAATGTGCTGTGGATCAGTGCCCAAGTTTCTTTTTCGTGTAGTGCTTTGATGATATGAATTTGTTTTGTCTTTTGGTTGAGAAAGACAGACTTTCATGTACTGCAGCATGACTTGGATTAAATTATGTTTTTTGGTTTTGTCCCAGTTTGGGTAATGTTTATTTTGATTCTGAAAGGTGTTATTGTTGCTTTGTGAAATGTGATGTACAAAAGAGTTTTCCTTGAGAATTGTGAATTAAACATCAAGAGTATTTCAGCTTCAGAATTAAAATCAGCATTATTTGTACCTGTCATTCATGCTGCTTTTTATCTCTGAATAAAATTCATGAAAATCAGGTGACAAAGTTTCTTTCTTAGTGGCTGATCTGATGGGGAACACTTCCCACAAGTATCTAATATTTTTCTTTGCTGACCTTCCTATTAACTAAGCATTTCTTTTCAAGGGTAGAGACTTCCACCTTAGGATACTGTTACCAGAGGATTTTCAGATGAAAAACGCAAGGTGAGAAAGTTTTATTAAAGCAATTTTTAGTGTGATGTAACAGAGTTTATTTTGATAAAAGCAATGATGGACATGTATATGAACCATTCTTTCCTTCAATGTTAGTGTTATTAATTAATTCCTGCTGGTTTCAACTTAACTTTGCAACAAAATTACATGGCTCAGTGTTACTAAATGCTGACAATAAACATTGCCTATATCAGAATATTTTGTTGTTAATTAACTTTAAAACCTGTTGTATTTAATTGGTTGTGTATATATATATATGAAGCAACGTACTGTACTTGGAAAAAATGTTCACCCAAATTATGTATGTGTCACAATTTGGGAAACAGAAAATTCAGAGCCAGACTGTATTTTTAAGGCATTATTTGCTTGATGGTTAGCAGAGCTCTTTAACTTAATTTTGTCTTTCCTGGTTTTGTGTGTTGATTTGCATTACCCAACTTTTCTTTAAAAGCTGTGTTCTTATTCCTGTGTTTATCACAGCAATATGTGGGACGTGGGGTGGAAGGGGCTAATCCACATCCATGGGTTAGCCTTTAGCTTTGTATTCCATACTTCTACCTAGGCCAGCTCCCTCTGAACTGTGAGCAGGTGTGGCAATCCATAGCTTTATTACAGTCTAGAGTGGGTTATTAAAACTGCATTATAGGTAACTTTGACATTTTCAGCTTATCACTTTTAAATATTAGTATATTTTATGAAGTCACAGTAGCTTGCAAGAATTATGTTGTTGTCTTCAGCAAAGAACTGGCTTTTGCAGGTAAATGCTTAATTTTTAATGGGCTTTGGGAGAATGACATTTGGAAGTTTTAAGGAACTTTGAGCAAGAAACTCAAAGCAGTTTTGGAGTATTGTTTGCTTCTTTTGGTTTTGTTCTGTTTGAAGAAAACTGTTGTGCTGTTGTGTGTAGCAGGCTTTCTGCTCTTTTAAAAATCATGCACTGTGAATTTAAAATGTATACACAATACTGTTTGTGTAGGGTAGAGTGCAGCTGGAGTCTAAAGAAGGTCCTGCATGGATATCGGCATATTTTAAAGCAGGTATACAAGTTTTAAACCATCTCTTTCAAATATACATTCTTCAAAGCACATTTATAATAATTCTGAAGAGGTTATGCTCATACACCTATTCTAAAAGTGTTAAAGAACCCTCCTTTCATTGTGTAGCCAAGATTTATTTTCAAGTGCCTGAGGATTTACAGGTAGATCTAAAGAGACACACATAGAATTTAGTAATATTTATTTTTATCCAAGCTATGTTCTTTTTTGGAAGATTGAGCTAGAACAGTTTTTAATAAATGAATGCTGACATTTTACTGGAATTTTTCTTTAATCTCTTGACTAGAAACAGTTTTTATCTTTTTTATATATTTTTTTCCAAGTTGTTCATAATGCAAAGAAGAAAATTCACATTATTAGTTATTGATAGGCCTAATTCATTCTGTGCTGGAGACAGTCAAGGGATCTAAAATAAACCTCCCCGTCCAAAAGAAGCTTTGGAGTGAGGATGCAACAGCCCTTCAGTCAGTGAGGATATTTTGTTTCTAAGAAGGCACCTTTGCCACAGGTGCTGGTTGAGACTCTGTGTCTCATGGACATGGTCGTTATAAACTAAATAAATGTGGTGTCACATAATGTCACCAAGGGGCTGGTTCATTTCCAGTGAAGTTTCCTGTGCTCTGCCTTCTCTTCTCTAACTAAAATATTTAAACATGTGGTATATGGTTGGTCTTTTTGATGTTTCCTTTGACAACACTACAGAAACAGTTGGACTGAACCACTTCAATTATGAGCTGAAGAAAATTAACTAATGCTGTGTTTCCTCCAGAGGCTCCAGAGCTGCCCAGACCTTGTCAGCTTTATGGTGGAGCTGAAAACTGTTTTGGTAAGTGACAGAATATGTAGGTGGGAGATGGGATGTTCTAAGAGCTTGGGGTTTCACTTTGGTTTATACAGGTTGCTGGTCAATAGGTTTATGACTTTTTTTTTGAAGAGGTGATTTTGTATGTGTGCTGTTCCTGTAATATTTGTATAAATATCATTTAGGATTTTAAATTACTGTATTCTTGGGAAATTGGAGTCTTATAGAAAAGTTGAAATCCTTGCAAGGAATCTCAGTACAGAGCCAACCTCTTTACAGTGATTTCCTTGGAATGATCAGCTGGTAAAACAGGCTTGTAATCCTACAGAGGGTTCTACAGTCAGTGGATTGCCGAAGGTGCTTTCACCTCTGGGGCAGCTTGACTAATAAATGCAGAGAGCTTTTTTTTTATTGTTCAGAGGCTGCTGTTGATTCTTTTTTTAAAAAGCTTCCCTTTAAAAAGGTCTGGGATTGAAGAGTAGCAAAATCCTTAGTTAACAACATGAAACAGCCAGTGCTGGTCTGTTAATAAAACATTCTATGAATATTCTTGGTCAAGAATTCTTCATGCAACCTGCTTACCTTTGGGGATGAAACACAGAAAGTATTCTTCAAAACAACCACAGAAGTACCTCTTGTACTGCTGCTCTGCTCTGCTTGGAATAGGACTGAGGAAGAATGTTTTGGAATATTTCACAATAGTTATTCCGATCTCTTTGCCTGGATACACAAGGACTCAGAAAATGAGAGTGCAGTGAAACAATAATTCATTGAAAATAGCAAAATAGTGATCCTCAGTGCAGAGAGTGAAAGCACAGTGTGGGAGAACTGGGCAGAAATGATTGTTAAACTTGTTTTATGATAAATTACATTTTTATTTAAATTTATTTTGTTTTAAATTATTAATAATTTTATTCTAAATGTCATTAATTTATTTCTCCTGCAAGCAGAATTTTAACTCAAGAACACTTTTTACAGGACAAACAGCACAACACAAATAGGAGACATGATTTGGTTTTATTTTCCTCAGTAACTTGGGATTACCTTTGTGATAAAAACTTCTTTTTGAGACACTGCAACATAGTTGATGACTGTCTGCACCAAAACTTACGCTTTGAGCTCCTATGATGTTAAAACTGAGAAATTGATTGTGTTTTTTTGATTGCTCCATAAAGTTTATATGTGTAATATGGGGTATTTCATAGATATATCTTCTTTTGTGGCTGTGGAGCCCAGGAGGCAGCTGTGGGCTTAATAGAACCTTCTTTTGAAATGTTCTTTCAGTTGAGATGCTTGATTTCAAATTTATTAGCTGAAAAAGAAGCACATTTGATATTTGCATCTGAAGACTATGCTGTCAACATCTGTGGGTTGTTTTTTTTTAAATTGCAGATGTTTTCATTACCAGTATCTGAAGTAATTTACCAAACAGCCTCTTTGTCTGCTTTAGCTGGAGGCTATAACAAAACAAATGCAGTGTACAGTTAATTTTACATAAGCTTAATATTTTTGATTGAATTGCGAAAATCACGTGGCAAAATAGATGCAAAAATATTGAAACCTCTCTTAATGATGTTTTTAATGTTCTTTTTAACAGGAAATTGCTTTAAAGAACACACAGGACCTGCACATCCCACGGCCACCAGAATACTACTCCTGTCTTGTCAGAGACCTAGAAATACTGGGCTGGAATAAGTACGTTTATTTCATTTCCTAACAAACATTAGCTTTAGAATATCCATTCCTCTTTTGTATTTGTGTGTTGAACTTATCAAATGTACTTGTTCTGTTGATTTACCCTATTCAGGAACTGATTTTGCCTTAAAAACTCTGCTGCTTTGTTTTTAAATTAAAGATGCCCAACAAACCTGTATCAGCTGAAGGTGTATTTTTTGTCTTGAATAACTGAGCTGAAAGGTGAGATGCTACTGCTAAGAAATCAATTCTTCTTGACCTATAAACTATTGATAGAGCAAATATATTTACTGTTAGTATTTACACTTCTTTTTCTTCCTTCTTTTCCCTTTGTAGTAATTTTTTGACTATTCCCACAGCTATGGTTGATCATCGTGTACCTCTATGCTTCCATAAAAACAGTTCATTTTTTAGAACTAGAATAATTTATTTAAAAAAATAATTCTATCTTGCTCTCCATAACACATTCATCTCCTTAGACAAAAAAATAACATATTTCATCCACAGAAAGGTAAATGTACCAAAAAACATGTGAGTGGAGGGGAAAACTTGGAAAGCTGTAAATCCAAAACTTCATGAAAGTATTCACAGTAACCTTGGCTCTCAGATGAGCTCATAGAACAAATTTCATTTTTGTTCTCCTCATACCTTCTCTAGACATGTGAAGGAACACACAGTACATAAGGTTTGTGTGGAGATTTTTCAGAAATCTACCAAGAATCTTGTTTTATGGACTTGAAAAGGCTTTAACTGCCATCACATGTGGCACCACTGGCAAGGTCTCTGATCCTGAGTCTCTCACCCCTCCAGCAGAGAGCCTGGAATGGACACATTTCTATCTGTATGGAATCTCCAGGAGACCTGGAGGGAGTTGAAGGGAGATGTTTCTGTGTAGGGAGGAATTAAGAAAACATATTTGAAGGCTGTCTTTAATCATATGCAATTAATCCCCTTCAAGGCCTTCCTTCTAGGGATTAACATGGAAGATTTTCTAAGGTATTGAAGAGTTCTGAATGAGAAGCTCCTTCTTTGTTTCAGTAAAATAAAAGTTAAAAAAGCCTGTATTTGTGCTTTTCCACGAGACGAATCTGTTTTCACCTTAGTTTTGTGTGGTAACTTAACAAGTGCATATTTTGCTAAATGAAACAAAAAAGCCTTGGGTGTAAGAACAGTTTTGAGTTTTCCCCCAGATTTCTGTGTAAACAACATATGATTAACATGCAGTAGGAACTTGCTTTGAAGGCCTGCTTTCACTTAAAGATTTAAAACATCCCTGTTAAATCAGGTTTTCAGTGATTTCCATTGTTAAGGATGTCCTTGTGCCATACTCTAGTCAAATTTCACAGACTCAGGTCTGAGAATATTAGTTAAAATTTCTTAAACACATGGGAAATAAGTTTTCAGTCATGCTTGCTCTCCCAAAATGGAAAAAAACCCCTCTCTTATAACCCTCATGGGGATTCATAAAGGTTGCCAGTATCTCTTAAGGCTGTGGTGTGGGTCATAGTCTCCCAATTCTCAAAGCTTTTCTGCTTCATATTTTTCCATTTTTTTTCATAGAAAGTATCTTCCCTTTCCTTCTCCATTTCCAAGGGAATCCTGCCTGGTCATGTGCTCTCAGTCATTTGTGTGTCGTGCTAAAATACAGAACTTCAGAGGTTTTCCTCAGGTTTTCCATCTTTTTTTGCTCATTCCATTTTTTTTGGTGTTATACAGTGATGGAACCTGCAGAGCAGTAAAAGGTTGTATAACTGAAATATCACTTGTGTAAACAACTCTTTATGTGTTTATACAATCATAGCAAGAAGTTTATAGGACATTTACAGCATTGTCCAACTTTCTCCAGTACTGTGGCACTGGAATTCTAAAACTAGAAATATGGTAAAAATTGGAAAATGGACAGAACTTTACTGTAAATAATTAATCAGCAGCCATTACTAGTGCTCTTAGCACCTAATCCAAATGCTTTTTTTTTAAAGTCTGTCTACTGTCAATAAAACTGAATGTGAAGGGGTTTTACCAATGGGGTTAAGCATTGTCATTATATTTGAATATATTTATGTATATATATATATATGCACACATGTATATATATTTCTTCTAGAGGCTGTCAGGTTGCTAATCTAATGATGAAAGTACTGAACCCTTAAGGATTTTAGAAATCAATTTTAGCTGCTGGTTTAGGAATTCCCCACCCCACGCAGCAGTAGATGGAGGGGTGGGATACAGGTAGTTTCTTATCTTTCTCAAGCTCTGTGATTCAGTCTTGAGGTAAAACTGGAGCAAAGTGGCAGTAATGATTTTTTTTTTCCCAATTAAAGGAACAATGCTCCAATTCTTTCTAAATATATCAAGTTTAATTGACTACAGTTGAATTACACTTCTGTCGAGACTTGTCTCTCTTTCAACTTCAACACACGAATCTGTAGGACTCTTTAATATCACATTAATCAGCATTACACATGAAATAATATCTCTCTTTCCCTTCTTATTACCAGTATTGCTTTTTCCATCTGGATTTCTCAGTTCCCTCCTACTGAGGCTGTTTCATCTCTGTACTTAATTTTCTTTTCACTTCCTCCTAGGGATGTGCCCACCCTTTGGTGTGCATCTACTTTTTTTTGTGCAACCCTCTACAACTCCTTTCCACTTTCACTTGAGAGAATCGTGTGAGTGGCCTATAGTATGTACTGGTTTAAAAAATAAGTGTTACATAGGCCAGCAAGGGATGTTCTCTTAGGCCTTTCCCTCAGTCTGGGTGATAAGTTGTGCAATTGTCTTGGACTGCTTTTTATTTTAACATGAGAATGCCACAGTAAAAATGCCAAAATATCCACATGCCCAGTTTGCTGGTAAATATATGGTGGAGTTTGAGCCTTTCTGGCAGTTGTTGAAGCCACTCAGCAGAATCCATTTCTAGAGAACAGTGTATTTTACAGTTGTATTCATCTTCATTGTGGTGGGAAGCACAGAGCAGTGACATCCTAAGCAAAGAGTGATCATGTCAGAAGTTTTAAAACTTACTTACGTTTAGTGTCTACTGGCTGCTTGCTAGGGTGCATGAGTACAACGTAAAGCTGTCATGAAATGAAGGCAAATCATCATAAATAACTCATTTTGTACCTGTTTGGGCAGTATTTCCTGCAGAAAATCAATTTCAGAATATGAACCAATACCCACTGAATTCCCCACAATAACAGTATTGATAATAAAAGAGAACTCCATTGAGGAGAAAAGCAAATCAAGAGCATAAAAATCTCCTAGAGTAAGAAAGTGCAGAAATGGATCAAAGCTTTGACAGGAAGTTTAATGTGTACATAAGTAGAGGCTGACAGGAACACGCTGTGTGTGTCAAAGGTGCCAGTGATGGAAAACTGCAACACGGTGCTCACTGACCACAGCGTGAGCCCTGACACACGCTGTAAATAACCCCGAGATATATGGCTGCATTAACACCAGCCTGGTGCATTAACAGCAGTAAATCTGGGCCAGCACAAATGGCTGGCATGGAGGGCTCCCTCTGATTAATATGGGCAACACACTAATCAGAGCACTGCTCTCCTCTCAAACTGGGCGTTTTGCAAGGCTCTGAAGTTTTCTTTTCTCTTGCAGAGTTGCATTTGTGGACACCGGTCTTACCACAGTCAAGCTAAAAGCTGAAGACTCTTGTGGTCGACAGCATCTCATCACTCTCAAGTTAAATGCAAAGGTAAATTTATGTGGGAGAAATAGCTTCAGGCTTCCTTGAGATAAATGGATTTTCTTAATTCATAAGGATTTTGGAGAGTTGGTTCATTTGTTAATGTGTCTGTTCTGCAAGGTGATGGCTGAGAAATATTTTTATAGACAGTTTTCAGACTTTAACTATATTTGAAATTAATGTTGCATTATGGTTGTCTGCAAGATGCAACTGTGCATCCCATGAAAAACACTTTATGGTATTGCAATCATTTTGCTGGATTACAGACAAAGCCATCTGGGAGACTTTCCTTCATTATTACTCCATCCAGAGGCTGTGCACAGAACATGAATTAGAGGATGTTGGGCTGTTTATTAACAAGTCTTGCTGTTAAAGCTATAGATAAAATGATTTATGAAAACCCGAGTACAGAATTCAGTCAGAAAAAGGCTTTCTTTTTAGTCTAAATAATTGTCTAATTTTGACAGCGCTTGCAAAGCAAATCCATGGTGTATGCAGAAACAGAAAGATTTTAATTCTTCCTGGTGCTTAGCACTGAACTCAAATTGCAACGTTCATAGAATGTCTCATTTCAAGGCATAAATCTCTCATCAGAGACCCTGGATATGCAGGCTGTGTGGTGACAATTGCGTGGCAATAGCTGTTGTCTGTGTTCAGAAGATCAGTCCAGGGGGACAGGTGGATCCAAAAGTGTCTGAATGTTGTTGTCTGGGACTATCCTTGGCACATCATCTGCAGCAATAGTCTTGGAGGCATGAGGAGTCAGCACAGTAGTGTAGGATTAAATTTCACTTTCACAAACATCCTGTACTCCTTCAAATACCAGGAGTTTTTTAGTCTTACATAAGATGAGCTGATTTTACCTTAGAGGGGGAAAAGCAGCCTATGGAAAAAGTACTGTTTGGGAATTGAGGGTTGCTCAAGTGGATTTTTAAGAGTAGAATTATCCTACATGCACAGAGTAATGAATGTGTAATTAATTGGCTAGTCAGTCCATTATTAAATACATTGGTGGAAAAAAATCCATCCAGATGTACAATTCTTGTCTATTTAGTGTGCAAGGACAGTAACCAGGCTGCTGTTTATAGGGGAGCTGCTCTCCCACACTTGGTGTGACACTAGAAATTATGTACATCCTATTGCCTTTAAGGTTTACTTGCTCTTATAGCAAGAGAAGTAAAGTATTTTAACTATTTGGAAGTATAAAAGTGCAGAAAAACTACAGTGCAATACTCTTTTTTTTCACCCAGCAGCTGCCGTGGGCAGCTTGTGCTGGTTCTGTTCAGCCCTAACTTATCACTGTCCTGAGGGGCAGTGGAGAGTCCCATTTTCTGCCCCTGTAAAGTATCTCGTGTTTTCTTTATTGTAATAAGATACCTGGGTGCTCCTTGTAGCAGAGGAAAGCACCCTCCAACAGCTAAGGATATATGTAATAAAAAGATGGGGTTATCTGACTTGTCTGTTTAAGCAAGTAATCATCCATCTCTTTTCTCTGTTTTTGTTTTGTTTTCAACTGTTTGTTATGAGGGAGGATCGATTGCTTGTCCTTTTTAAACCACATCTGGCATTTAAACTTGCCAGAAGAAATTTGTGTGGGTTTGGTGACACAGGGATTTGATTTTCCTTCATACACATATCTAACACACTGGGAAATACTTTGCTGAAGTATTTTTTGGGAGGCATTTCTTTTGATCACCTGCTTTAATGAAAGTATGGTCATTTTTGTTACGCTGTTTCTTGGATTAAGGTTAGTGTGTGAGCATTTCAGACCCCAAGGGCATTCAAATTGGCCATTGCAAGGATGTGCATGTCATGTAGTAATTAAGACACTTTGGTAATTATCTGAATGATTTGGCAAAGGCTCTGAAAATGCTTTTTCTAGATAAAGTTAGCTGCATGCTCAAAAATCTAGTATAAGTATTTTGTTTAATAATTGCTTAAATTGTTCTAAAGAACAGTAGGATGATTTCTGACATATACATTTAATTGTAACTGATAACCTAAGGTGTCATTAATATTCTCTGATTTATCAAACCTTTTTTAGCTTCAGGTTTTTAAACACAGCTTTTTTTTGCCTTTTTTTTCCCCTCAGATATATTTTAATTTGGACTGTTTAATTTGGGTTGTTTTAATGTTGGGTGTATGCTCACTGATCTCTTTCTAAATGGTTTTGTGCTTACTCAGATTACCTTCAGTTTCCTTAAAAAAAAGACATATTGCCAATCAGAGGAAATAGTTTAGTTTAGATGGAAATTAGTTGTTGACTCGTGAAAGGATTATTTGGGTTTCTTAAATTTTTCTGTCCCAGTACGGGTAATTGAGGAGAATTTTAAAAAGATATTTGATGTTTTTTGTCTTAAGGTTTTTTGAGCATGTCGTTGTGACCACTGAGCACAGAGAACTGGGGTTCTCCTGCCTTTACTGCAAGCTGATATCTAAAAACATTTACATGTAGATTCCTTCTTTAAATGATAATTAACATTCCTAACTATTTCTGGAAATGCTTTACATACTGTTTCCTCTCAGAGCCAAGTCCTCAAGATGCTTGAAGTGCTTGTATTTTGTTATCAAATTTGGCAGCTGAGTATCAGTCTGACTTTAAATCACTGAGGGGGGAAAAAAAAAAAGGAAAGAAAAACCTGTGTTTTGCTTCCCTCCCTCAGTATCCCACAGAAGCACCAGAATGCCTTGTGGATTTCCCCGTGCAGTTTGCCATTTCCTGGATGCCACAGGTAACTGCTGGACTGGGCAGCTTTTATTAAATAACATGTGCAATGGGGACATGGTACCGAGGGGTTGGGTTTGGGTTTTCTCTCCAGCTTTTCTCCCTGCGTGCATTTTATTTCTCTAGCTGCTCATGAAAATGTCATAATAGTGAACTCTGTGTTCCTTACTGTAGTAGCTCAAATCTCATCCTTGCCTTGCCTTCACTTTGCATGTTGTGTGCTCTGCACTCACACTGCCTGGGCTTTTTTTAGCTGCTCATATGGCTCAGATTTCTTTAGGAATTATATTGGGAAAGTGAAAATGAAATGCAGGAAAAACGATTGTCTTCTAGGAAAGAAGCACCCTCTAAAGTTGACAGACATCAAAAGAAGGCAGTCCCCCAGTTGGTTATCCCACAGAGTTTTCATAACATAATAAAACTTTTATAATAAGAACTGGAAAGTATTTAATGGAATTCTGAATTCTTAGTTTAACTGATGTTGTTACTGTAAAGAACCATTAGCCATTCCCTTTTTTCAGTCTCTCACATTATTTTCATGTACCTTTTTTCCTGAATAGATCATGTGTACTTTATTAAATGAATTTAAATGTGACCACTTAGATGTAAGTTAATTTGAATTATCTCTAGAAAATAGTTGCTCTTTAATTTCACTTAATTCAGGAAAATAGATTTTACATAAATGATTGCATCTGCTAATTCCAACTCTCCCAAGGCTTTCTCCCCAGCATTAAAGCTTGTCTTTGGTACTAAATTTCCTGGCTGGAGGGTTGCAGCAGGAAGAGTTTAAGCTGGGTGTAATTCTGACTGCAAAGCTCAGGGTTCTGTTTGTCCCCCTCTAATACTGAGAGCTTGAACAAATAACTGCAACAACCAACCATTGCAGCTGAAAGATGTGTTCAGTTTCACAGGGAAATTTAGGTTTTGAGGAACAGTTTAAATACACGTTGTTTTTCCCTGAAATTATACTGGAGTACATAAACTATGGGCAGGATTTTAAGTGCTGTTTCTGACCTCAAACTTCACACATACTTTTAACAGTATTTTATTAATTTTACAGCCTTGCAATTTATGTTGTCTCAAATTAACGACATTTCAAATACCCCTGACAGTCACTGCTTCTCCATGTTTACTGCTAGTAATTTTAAAGCTACTTGGCAGGACTTGTAATTTAATAAAATGTTCTTGAAGAACATGACATGGAGCAGCCTTTGACAAGTTAAAAAGGGGGGTGGATATATTAATATTGGCACTACAACCAAGGAAAATCCAATGTTAAGAACACAACAGTCTGATGCTTAAAATCTTTTTACAGTTGGAATTACCTGGGGGCTGTTTGAAAACACGAACAATAGGTGTTTGTGTGTGACTGAAGAGCCAGATTTGAAATCATGATACACTCATTCCAGCTGCAGAGCCTGCTCCAATCCTGCACCAAATCCCAGCAGCCCGTGTGCTGTGCCGACAGAAGGGCTTTAGCTGTGCAGCAGGTTTGGAAAATTGACCTTGTCTGTGTGGGTGACGTGAACTCAACAAATGGCTGTGGTAATTGTGGAAATTGTGTTTATTTTCCAAACGTGTGGAAATCATTGCAGTGAGCAGCCTTCACACCGTGATAAAACACGGGTTAAGCTCAGATAATGCTGGAACACCCCTGGCAGCAAATTCTGCAGGTTCTCCGGTGGCTGAAAATTTGGGTTCCTAAAAGGGAAAAGGAACGTTCTATGCCTGTTCTCTAGTAAAGCAACATGATGTTTTGATACTGGTAAGGCTCACGTTTACTATTTGGTGGTCATCTTTAAGGTATAAACTGACAAGGCTCAACTAAAATGGTGCGATTGCACCATTAGAATATAAACTCCTCTGAAAGAAAATATAAATAGATTTCAGGTAATTGATTTTTCCTCCCCACCCCCTGCATGTGCTGCTGCCTATTTCAGGCTCGTGGACTTTAAACTTGAGGGGTTGTTGGGTGGTTGGTTTTTTTTTTCTTCTTTTTCTTTTTTTTTCCCTTCCGTATAATAATAGACATGGCTTTATGGCATCCATATTAAAAGTGGGTAATTTTCCTTATGGTCCCTGTCTTCCTGCTGGGTTGATAATGTTTTGATGTATTTTTCTTTTGCGCTGATGAGAGGTCTGCTGCTGCTGCTCTGACATATTCATTTGGATGAATAATTATAACTTGCACAATGTCAAGCTGAAGATGGTGGGGTTTTGTGCGTCATGACAAGCCCAGTAGCCAGTGCAGGTGTCTCACAGCATGAGCAGCAACAGCCAGTGGATTCTGGCTCAGAGGAGACGTTTTAGAGTGGTAAGAAATCAGCACCAAGGGCAATGCTGCTGCTGCTGCTCCTGCTCTAAGTGCCAAATAAATGCAGAGTGCTTCTCAATGACAAGTGCAAGAACATCTACTTATTTCTGTTCGGGGCTTTTTCTAAAGAAACGAAAATGTGCTGCCTCCAATTTTAGCCCACGCTGCAAGGGGGGCTCTGCAGGCTCGGGGCCTCTCTGTCCTGCTGCCCTCCCGTCAGGGGGCTCCTCTGCTGACCACTGCCCACCTGGCTGGCTACATGAAGGTCACAGGAGTGGAAATTCATGACTAATGAGGTCGTGCAGCAGCCGGTGAGGAAACAGTAGTACAAGGTTCAGGAGGTACAGGGGGATGAATGAGGTTGTTCTTGGGGTTTTTTCCTGAAAACACAATAAAACACATCCTAATTGTGCTTTTCCTTGGCAAAGGAGCTTCACAGGCACCGGCTGTAAATAGGAGGTGGTTGACAAGGCACTTTGTAAAGATTTCAGTGTTGTGTCTTGGTTTGATTTGTGTTAAGGAGGGGGGAAATTGTTAAACTACTGTTCATGGGAGACAGTTTCCTAACACATCTAAAGAATCACAAATTATTTAGGTGACACAGGTGATCCCTTTTCCAGCCAACAGCTGTTAGCTTGGTTAAATTGCATTTTTTTTATGAATTCATGAAGGGCAAGCAGGTGATAGCACCTATAGTTTAGGCTAGCTCACCTTTTCCATTAGGGGGCTTTGCAGTTGTTCTAATTTTGGATAAGCAAATTATATGTTAGGAAAAATTTTAGCCAAAAGGTCTTAGAATAAAGATCAAGTTTACATCTTTTTAAAAAAAAATATTATGTAATCAAATATGCTGTATTTACCTTAATTAGAACTTTCTTACTATTATTTTATTTTATACTTAATTCACCCAGGGTTTGGAGCAGGGACTTGGGGTGCCTGGGTTTTATGGCAGGAGCAGACTCCAGACTTTCCTTTATTCTTCCCAGCCTCTATGGCTCTAGAAATAAAAGCCAAAAGTAAAGTGACCTTTTTCCTATTCCTTCTTATTCCTTTGATTGGGATGTGTCTTATTTTCCAAAGAATTTTGACATATTTCACACAAATTCCAAAGCATTTGTACAAAGGGGACCACGGAACAAAGAGTTTGTGCTGCTTGACTTTGTTAACAACCATCTTGGTGTGGTTTAGGCCAAAGAAAAGCACAATCAGACTGTTCTAGAAGGGCTGGGCAACGACCAAAAATTAGTTGGTTAATCAAATAAAAAGGAATGTTGGGGTTTTCATGGCTTGCATGACAAGCAGGTGATGTATTTAAATAGCTATAGATGCATTTATGTATATAGCAGGAGACAGCTGGCAACATCAATGAAGCATGCAAATAAGATCAAATGAACAGTGTATTAAAAAAAAAAAAAGATTTAACTACCTTTTTAAGGAACATCATTGAAAAATTACAATTAGTATTAAAATTAATTGGATTTTAAAACTTATCTGTGGGTTATAATCCCTTGATGTTTCTTTTTTCTAGTGAAACCCTTTGAATTCCCGGAAGATAAAGATAAAAATGATTATTAGAGGATTTATCTGTATGTGATATAGAAAAATGTAAAAAATCAAAATGGAAAGCAACTGTTGCAAGTACCAGAAAATTATGCTATTAATTTAAGTGTCATCAGAGCACAAAAGATCACATTTCAGGCCTGTGTGAAAATTATTAAAATACTGGAAATAATAGTACTTAAGATGAAGATACCATACTCTAAGATGTGGTTAAGTGACTGACACTATTATATCACTTCAGGTATTATAAAAGTAACAAAATGCTTTTAAAGATAATAAGCGTTACATTTGGAGATTGGCAGTGTTCACACTTTTCTGCTTAGGTGCTTTCCTACTTTCATATAATTTAATAACGGCAGGAAAAAATGTAGCATTTTATTTCTCAGCTGCGCTGTTTCTCTCTAAAATATGTGTGCACCAAATATGAAAAGTTATTACAGAGCAAAACCCTATTTCTTCATCTCAGAATGCTCAGAGAATTTGCTTCTCTTTGTCCAGGTGAGAAAGGGAGAACATAATCACTGCAGATTAAAGGAAACCATTCCCTCTGCATTTTGTTTTATTTATAGAGAAATACCTCTCTGAGAGCAGAACATTTAATTGGCTTTCTCTTCTGGACCATAAGACAGCAGAAATCTGGCCCTTTCTGGGCACCAGCAAAGGGTTTCACTTGACCACCAAGGGTTTTCTGCACCTGCAGGAGCCTTTCCCTGCAGAAACAGTTACTTGGTTCTTGATGATTTCAAAGGTTCCTTTTGCGTTACTGTCCTGTATATTGTCCTGCCTAACGAAAGATGTTTCTGATTCCGTGTAATCCACTCTCAAATATTGAAATCCCCCAAGTGTAATCCTCTGCTTATTACATGGTTCCTCCTTCTCTTGCCTTATTTGCATGGTTTGAAATCTGGTGTTAAGCACCTGGTTTTATACTGCTTGATTTTGAGATAATTGTGATGGTAAGTGATATTTCTTTAGAAATTAAACCAGCTCCTTTAGTTATGTGGGTGTTTCTGTGTGTTTCTATTGGGTGACACTGTTGTGGTGCTCGGCTCAAGTAGACAAAATATCAGAATGTCAAAGTTAATAACACGATGAGGATAATAAGGATAATGATGATTTTACTTTTCATTTGACAGTTGGTTTTTTAAAGTTATGGTGTAAATTAATAGCTGTTCCCAGCTTTTTAAAGAGGAGCATAAACCACGATCAAATCCAGGTATGATGTATGCACAGCACATGTTAGAACTACCAGGAGTAAAGTGCTTGTTTGTGCTCAGGGTGCAGCTTTCCTGGTGCTGTTGCAGGTGAAAACCCTGTGGGGTTCTGTGTTTTCTGCCACCACAACACACTGGGACACACACGTGGATTTTAACCCTCCTTCAATGACCTACAGTCTGGTTTCTGAATATTCTCTCTGACCATGGGTGGAAACTATACATGCAATTTGTTTTCTTTTCTTAGAACTCCTTACTAGACGTTTACAACCAGTTCCTGGCAGCACTGGAGTCTCTGAAAGGATTCTGGGATGCCCTGGATGAGATCGATGGGAAGACCTGGGTGCTTGAGCCAGAGAATCCCAGGCGGAGTGCCACGGCCAGGAGGATTGCAATAGGTGGGGAAAGGTTGGGAGGGATGCAGTGCCTTTGGGGAGTAAAACTCAGGGTGCTGTTCTGCTTTGCTTATCTCATCAGATGGTGCTCCTTGGAGTTTGTCCAAGGAAAGGCAGCCTGTAAAGCCAAAGACACAGCTCTGGGTTTGGGAGTTAAATCTCTTTCCCCTTTGCTGTTTCAACAGGCACCGTTGTTGGCTCAGTCCAGCTGTGCTGTGCACTGGACTGACTTTCTCTGCTTCATGCTGGCTTAGGCTTCCCTTTCTGACTGTAAAAGATAATGGTGAATTAATAAGTTATATCTCTACTACCTTTAAAGTTTTGCTAGAACTTCAAATGGGTTTTGTTGTCTAGCTTGAGTTTGATTATTCAGAAATCAGCCTAAGTGTTAGGACTAGTCCAAAAGAAATGCAAGCCTGGCAGGTTTTTTTAATCAGTTGCTATTTTGAACTACAGTCCATTGAAATGTAAATATTTCACATATACTGATATTTTGTACAATTCATTTGGATACCTCCCAACGTTTTTATTATTTATCATAATGGAACTCAGCCTGATTTAACCAATTTAAAACTGCTTTTAAAAATGTTTCCATTTTCAAATACTTGACTGCAGAGCTTCCCCAGGGCCTCACCTGCTTTCTCATTGCAGGGAGCAATGTCTCTGTGAATGTGGAGGTGGATCCTCGCCATCCAAACATGCTTCCAGAGTGTTATTTCCTTGGAGCAGACCACGGTAAGGCAGCAAACCCCACTTGTTTCTCCTCCAGCCCAACCCCTGCCTGAAATCTGGGCTGTTCACTGGGGGGATGTGATGATTCTGCCCCTGCTTTGCAGCCGTGGCCCCTCTGAGAGCAAAGCTCAACAACAACATGCACTTGTGGTGAGTATCTTTAGTAAAACAGGCTTGAAACTGAAATGGGCTTTGCCATTCCTCCTGGGGACTTTTTATTCTGTCTCTCCCACCCACAGGGATCCAGAAGTCAGTTTATTACAAAACTTGAAAGACGTCCTAGAAATTGATTTTCCATCTCGTGCCCTGCTGGAAAAAAGCGTAAGTTGCTTTTCTTTAACGATCAGTCGTTATTTCTGAATAAGGGACATTTAAATAGTCGCTTTGTAACAGCCAGGAAAAATAAGGGACTTAGAAGAGGGGTAATTGGATTAGTATATTGTCACAAGGACTTCTGAACTTCAAGCAACAGTTGTCAGAGCTTGTTAACCTTTGATTAGAGGTACACACTTCCCTGTGGCCTGCATAGCACAGAGGCCATTAATAACAGGCTCCACTATTAAAAGGGAAAGAGGAAGTTCCAGAGTGGCTAATGAGATGGGGAAAATCCAAACATTCTGTTATGGATGTTGATGACTTCAGTTCTAATTAGGTGGAGCTGCCTAGAGAGGACAAGAGGCCATCCAAATACTGGTGCATTTCAAACAAACTGGGAATTAATTTTTGACAGTGCTTGAACACTGGATTACCAGCTTGGCTTTCACTTGTGCAATTTCTAAATTAAGACCTGACGGAGGGCTTGTGTCTAATGGTGAGATGTAATGACAGGTGATGGTGGTTAATAACAGAAATGGGCCCCAAAGTATGAAAATGGTTGTTGAACTAGATGTAAAACACAGCCCAGTAAAGTTTTGTGCATCTGGGGACCAGCGTCACCCTACGCTGTTATGGCACAAACCTCTATATATTAAAGGCAAGAACAGTGATTCTGGCTAACCAAAATGCCAGAGCAAAGGCAGAGATGGACCTGCTTGCTGTGTGAGCAGCCCAGTGCTCCGTGTCAGCTGCCCTGCAAGGAGAATCCTGCTGTGTTGCAGGACTTTGCCAAGGACTGTGGGATCTGCTATGCCTATCGCCTCGCCGGCTGCGCTCCCGACCAAGTGTGCGACGAGCCCCGCTGCGGGCAGCCTTTCCACCAGGCCTGTCTCTATGAGGTACGGACTGAACGGCCCACTTAACTCTGCTCCTTAACTGGCAGAGTGTAGGAAACAACCCTCGCCTGCTTCAGTTCCACATGAGGCAAAATCCCATTACCGCAGTCACTGTGCTTCTGCTTTTCCTCTCAGCCCCAGTTCCTACAGGAGCTCTGATTCCAGGGCACTGTGTCAGATGTTCTCAGCTGAGCTCTGGCAGTAAACAGGTGCTTCCTAAAGCTGCTGTGAAACCAGGGTGAATTTTAACCCCCTTCCTTGTGTTGCAGTGGCTACAAGGCCTTCCTACCAGCAGACAGAGTTTCAATGTCATCTTTGGCGAATGTCCCTACTGTAATAAGGTAAGGAAATCCAAGGAATAGGAAATGAAGTGCAAGGCAAGTCTTTTTGTAAATAGTAGCCACAAATTCTATCTTCTCTTTACGTGCTGGAATAAAGTGTAAATTTCTGTATATTTAATGCATCAGTGTTTAACTCAAGGTTTTCTGGCACACTGTAAGACAGTCCCACACCAGTCACAACACACTAGTGCCAGAGTAATTAAAGACCACGCTGTGTTGTATTTTATGATACTTTTTTAATGTTGCTATAACAAAGGTCCAGTTTTAAAAAAACACCAAAAAGAATCCCAACATTTGTAACAGAAAACAGCAGAAATAGTTCAGTGCATCCATAACTACTAGTGCAGATCTGGAGGGTTAAACAAACGTGTCCTGTACAAGGTGTGTTCTGACAGGATTGTTTAAAAACTTCGTTTTCAAGCCCCTGACACTGAAGTACTCGACAAAGAAACTCTGAGGAGAAACTGTGTGGTGGGAACAGCACTGCACCTACACTGAGGACACCAGAACAGCAACATCACAGCAGGTACAAGGACAGCACAATGAGGAGCAGGAGCACCAGGACAGCTGCAGTGTAGGGGTACGTTTGGTCAGTGAATGCCAGCCTAAATACAACGGCCATGGAAGGGCGAGAGGTGTCAGGACCAGGCTGGGATGGCACCGGATGAACTGGAGTTAGGAGGGGATTGTGTTTCATTCTGCATTCTGAGAGTATCCTGTAGGGGTCAAATGGTGGCACATCTCTTGCACTGTCTTTCTGCAGGGGGGAAAAAGTAGTAATAATAAAGTTAATATTAAAGTGAGATGTGAACCAGAAAAAGCTTCAAGGTATTTAAGTTATCCTGGAGAAAGCAATACAGTTCTTACAGAGTCTTACCTCTAGAAATTGTGGTGTCTGGACACTGTATAGTAAGCGTGTAATGTATGGTTAAATATACAGTCTGTATTTACTATTGAAGTCCACAGCTGAAACTTTCCTCTGTCTTTAACTTGTTTCCAAAAAGCTTTAATATGTTCCATCATTCCTGTGTTCTGGCTAATAAAGGTTTACCCTGGAAACCCGAGACATAACTCTGGACTTGGATTTGCTGCTTTGATTTGTGTAGGTTTTGCATTTCACAGTGAAGCTGAACTTCTGCTGACCTACCACAGAGAGCACAAGTGTGCTAGTAGGGCTTGTTCTCCCTGCACAGGGTGGTGGCTCTTGGTTTTTAGGTCTCCAGCAGCAATGCCATCCTTAGCCATTCTCCACCCTTCCATTTCTCACTTACCAGGACTTGACTGTCTTACAACAACCTTCAGCTTTGGTTTCCTGGATAGCTTTCCTTTACCTGAATTACGTGAGAGGAACTGAGAGGAGTTCTGTAAAAGGAAACTAAGAGAATCCTGCCTTGTTTTTCATTTCTCCAGCTCCTCATTTGGTTTTGAACTTTTCCAGACTCTGTCTCCCCTGCTGGCAGCCAGAAAATCTCCAAAAATGGTTCCGCTCACCCCTGTCCTGCCTGGTGCTCTCAGGTACAGCTGTGTTTTTTCTGCTTCCCTCTCCCAGCTTGTACCGGAGTCTCCAGGCAGTGATGGTCAGACTGCTTGAAGCAAAGAATTGGGGATTAATAACAGAGCTACCTTCACAGTTGCATTTTTGTACCTGTTAGAAACTGCCCTCATTTAACCAAGGGGGTTTTTTATATGGAAGTAAAACAGGGTGGAATCCCTTCCCTGAAACATACTGAAGCTCCACAGAAAAGGAGCACCCTGTGTTTACTTGAGATATACTTTGTTTTGCGTTATTTGTACTAAAACTTGGATTAATTTTTTCATCTTTTTTTCCCTGTAGAGTTGAAGAGTAAGACTGAAAATACTCATTTGGCCCTTTTATGCACTAAATTACCAATATTATTTAAGGTGAGTTAGTTAAATCTGAGGATTTTAGCAGTTAAGAACTTAATTGAGTGCTGTGACCTTTGGTGTTTGTGGCAAACACTGAGTTCGCACACACATAGTTTAGGCTTTGTTTGTGTTTTTTTTAAACCCTAATGTTTAGAAGAGCTGATCTTCCCTTCTCAGGACACCATGCCTGTTCTAAGGTGCCACAAACCCCTCACCTTTGGTGGGTGCTCGTGCTCCTGAACTGTAGTGTAAAGTTTGAGTGGCTTCTCCTCCGCCTGGCACTGCCGGCGCATGGCCCGGGTGTGGGGCCTGCTCAGCCAGCTGGAGTTGTCCTCTTGGCCCCTGTTTTCCTTCAGTTCCACTGGTTTGGGGGAAGGCTTGGGCAAGGGTGCCTGCTGAGGGACAGACAGTCACTCTGAGAGCTGAAAGGCACTCAGTAACATTCACAGTTACCCCAGGTCCCGTTCCAGCAGGGCGAGGTGCTGCCCCCCTTGTGCCCTGGGGTTCGTGGGAATCCTGGAAGGCAGCAAGGACCTGCCAGCTCCTGGGCTTTGTGGCGGAGCACTTGGCCTTTTTCGAGCCCTTTTCCTCCTTGCCCACCCCAAAAGCTGGACAGGGAGCTAACGGTGAGAGCCCAGTGCACAAATCCTCACCTGCTGAGGCTCTGCTTGCTGAGGCCTCCTGTTCAATTTACTTGGCTTTTCTTCTCCTAGGAGTTGTGTCCCTGCTGGCCCAGCACAGGCTTTGTTCTGACAGGTGTTCTCTCCACCCTCCATCCTTCTTCCCTTGTGCTGAGCTGGTTTTGGTGGAGGCTTTGGTGGGCGGGCCTGGGGAGCACAGTGAGCATTTTGTGTATGAAAAAAGCCTGTATTTCACACCTGTATTTCACCATAATGTTCCATGTCCAGTATGAGAACAATACAGAATGAGAGTGAGCTTTCATCCTTCTCAAAAGAATATTTTCCAGCATTCTAAATATCAAGAAGTGTGTTCTTCAAACAGTACCAAGTTACAGCTGTGCTGTATTTGGGAAGGGGGCTAGAAAATAAACCTCAGGTAAACATTTCCAAGCATGCAATCGTCTGCACCACTTACACACACCTTTAATGACTGCATCACTTTCCACACAGGACTTAAAGCAAAACTTTAAGTTTTCCCTTAAAGTTCCAACAGGACTAAAAGTGAAAATACATATTTTACACTTAAAAACGATCATATTTCACATTAATGAAATTATAGGTTGGTACTGATGTAATTATTTTTAACCTAGTTTCTACAAGCTCAAGCCAGCAGGGAGCTGGTCTCACCACAATTCCTTTGGTCACAACACCAGCACTTTCATCACAGGGAAATGCTGAAAATATTTATCCAGGGCCAAAAGCTGTGGTAAACAAATCTGAGAGTTAATGCAATTAATGTTTTATCACCTGTGTTTGGTGTGCAATCAGAATAAGGAACCAGGATGTAGCCACTGCTGTGCTGTTAATGTCATCTCAGGATGAGGTGCAGATACTGCACAGGGAGCTGTATCCCAAACCCCATGCTCTGTGGCAACCCTCTTCAAGGAGCTGGTGCTCCAGGATCCCCTGACTGGTACTTACAGGTGTTTACTAGCCTTCAGAAGGGAATTCAGCCCCAGTCACCTTGGTTCCTGTGCACCAAACTGGTACAGGGGGAATCACTCACAGGTCAGCTGGAGTCAGATCCTGCTCGCGAGCAGCAGGGGAGGCCTCAGTGGCGTGTTTGTAGTGGCTCCCACCATTCTTAGGTTGCCTCTTTAGTGGGAGGTGTTTGGTGAGCAGGAGAGGTGCAAAGGGAATGCTGAGGTGAAGAGATGCAAGAGGGAACAGCCTGCCTGTCATCCAGCACTTTGTCAGGACCAGGCCCCTTAAATGCCACATTTTCTGAAAATGGCAATACATTTGGAGAGAGTTCCGTTTTCTGCCCTCTCTGCTGGTATTTAAGTACTCCTTAAGTCCTTTGAATATCCCTAAGATTGCCTTTCTGGGGCTGTTCTGTTAGAGGAACTGGCTGCAGGACACACTCCAGTAACACACAGGTGACCCTGGCATTGCTGCTGTTCCAAGAAGCGAGACAGCCTTACAGATTTCTCTGGGAAACGATGTAGTCGCACACAGACATTCTCTGTGATCTTCTTCCTGGCCATCAGAACAATTCCCTCTGATCCTGTGGCGTGGGAGTGCTGAGAAGTGGCACTCCTCAGCCAGGGATTTTCCAAGGGGTTGTGCACTGGCAAAAGAAAAATTGCAGCAGCTCCTGCAGCCTGGAAGGTCGGGCTCATCTTTCACGCTGCAGACTGTCAAGTCTTAGGCCAGGCAATAAGAAGGAATTAAGATTTACTATTCAGCATCTGACTAAGAAATCAAAGACTCTTGTGAAGCAGAGACCCAACAGGATCAGCTGGAGATCAGTTAACAGCTACCTGATGCTTCAGTTCAGCTCAGAAAACAGTACAAACTTTAAAAAAACCTTAAATGAGTGAGGACAAAGTGGTCGCCCCATCATAGCCAGAGAGGTCTTGTCACCAAACTAGCTTTTGAATTGTCAAAAAAAAGTGGTAAAACCAGAGAAGTCAATAAAACCACTAAAATAAGTCTCTGTAATTACCAAGATCAAAACCCAATGCCTTTTCATTAAACATGAACTTTTGTTCTGCCTTCCACAATACGTAAATAGTGCTGACAATTGGTTTGTGAGGCACTTGCTACAATAAAATGTAATTGTATCATGAGAGAAAGGTGACAATCAGGAGATCATGAAAAAATTACATATTCTCACTGGTGGTTAATTAGCCATGCAAAACCCCCTCAAACAGATATTCTCTTCTATTAGGAATGATTACTATGCAGGCCTACAGATGTCAATACCACAGTCATTCAAATACTTCTTTCCCTACTAATTGAAGGTTGTAAAGCTCTGGTGCCAAGGTTTTGCTTCCAAAGAGCTAATTTATGACTAGAAGGATATTTTATGTCTTCAGTTGCAGCAGCTACAAAACTCAGCAAATCAGAACCATCTGTGCACTGATACTTGAATCACCATTCATCTCGCAGCCTATCAGTCACATTAGTTTGCATCCTGCATTCTTGGCTCACGTGCACTTGTGATGGTCCAGAGTTCAGAGGAACATTAAGCATGGCTGGTCCCCTGCCCCTGCCTTATTGCACACAGGGAGCCCCGCGCGGGGCCGGCGCATCCGGGCATTTCGGGGGGCAGGGGCGGCGGGGCTGACATTTCCCAGCACGGCTGTCTCATTACCTCACCCTCCTCTCCTAGCAAGGCTGGCCTTTATTAACTTACAGCTCCAGACTTGGGAGTGCTCAAGGAAAAGAGCACAGGACAGCTGCCACTTCTCCAATCCTGTGTCAGTGCATCCCCTGGCCCCACAGGGCAGTACCCTTTGTGGCCCACACCACTTCCCCCTCCACACCGGGGCTGCAGGAACACAGAGGCAAATGACAAAGAACAGTTTGAAAGCGAGAAAAGGAATTAAATGCTTTCCCTAATAAAGGTAACTTTGCTTTTAATCTGGGGCGAAGGGAAAGCCTGGCATTCCGGCTTGCCTTCAAGATGTTAGTGAACAAAGTCCTTGACTTCTCCATTATCCTGAAAGTAAATCATTCTGCACAGACCTCCTGCTTTGAAGTGAGAGCCCGTGGGTCAAAAGGACTCGTGGCAGTTCTTCCTCCTTGAGGGTTGACATTCCACTTTTTAGCAAAGCCAGGGGAAACAGGAATTAACAAACACGGTGTATTTAAGGCCAAAGAACTGCTGTGTCAGTCTCATTTTGGGATGTTGGCTCTTTCCTCCTCTGCAGAAGGAAAGGCAACGAGCAGGAGATGTCAGGGGTAATCCCAGGGCTGTCTCACTTACTTTGGGTGCTTTGGCAGTGCAGTGATTCCCTGTGCATGCTGCCGTGGAAAATTCCAGAGGGCCATCGTACCGCATCCCTCGGGACTTCAGGCCATCCAGTAGGATTTTCTTGAGCTCTTGATACTTGGGCTTCTCGTCATAAGCCAAGCCATAAACACAGGCCAAAAACTTGGCTATTTCACCTGTGGAGAGGATTGCACTGTAAATTCCACCTAGAACTTCACAGGGCTTAATTCCCACATGGATGCCAACCCTGCAGTGCCAAACAAGGTGACACAATTCCAGCTGAAGACACTCCCAACACAGAACTGGCAATATCTTGTCTTTCTGGGATGAGAAAAGGAGAAGACAGACTTGGATAAACAAGCCAGCCCTTAAGTGCTCCATCTCTTACTCCTACAGCACCGAAAGCTACCCAAGGATAAAAATTAAAATATTGACAAATATTGACAGTTCTGTGTTAAAAGAAAATCTTTCACATTTGATAGATCATAATATCCCTTTAAATATTAATTACTCTCAGCAATATTGTTTTAATCTGCTCAGATATTATACTGGGAATGCTTTGGAAAAATGCAACTGTTTTTTAACTTCAAATGCAATGTTTGTTTTTGTGATGGCATCCTGAAACACTCTAACAGCAGCAAACCTCTACCTTCAAGTGGTTCAAAACACAGGGAAACCACTGAATGGGCAGAAATAATGCAAGCAGGAAAAACATATGGGGGGATCAAACTTTTCTTTCAGCTGAAGACCTAAGTGTATCCTAAAATGGAGTGCTACACCAGATATTAGCATCTGGTCAAATCCCAGCAGGAAACATTTATGAAATATGTATACACACCACGAATGTATTTGATACACGATGCATTCCAATAATTCCAATACAAAAGTGCTATGAAAATAAGGGAGTAAATCAAAAGTAGATACTGACCTTTCTTTTCCCTGGGTTACTTTTGGACATCAGTGAAGGAAGAAACAAGACACAAACTGCCCATTCATTTCTTTTTCAGACTCTGAACACTGAGCAATAAACCTCTGCTAGGCAGTTCCTTCCTATTCCCATACTAACAGCTACTCCTGCTTCCAGGACAGTCACTGCTGCCCGACACCTTGCACTACATATGGCCAAGATCCCTTATGCTACTCCATGGGATAATCACGGATGAGACTGAGCAAGATCATTTATTTTTGAAGACTTTGTTAAATTTGTGTTATTTCCACTTATCTTCTGCTTCCTCCCACCCCCGAGTGAGACATTTAAGTGTGTTTAGTAAGAGGCTGAGGAGTACGCAGTGCAAAGTGTGAGTACACTTACTACAGCTGCTTCCAGAGGAATCCCACTTCATCACCGAGTCTGGGAGCTCATCCATGAGTCTGAAACAACACGAGAGCGTAACAGTTTACCATGGGTTTGGAGCAGGTGATTCTTCATTTGGGGTTTAGGAAGACAGCAAGCCTCAATTCCAAAGGGAGCAGATCTTCGGGGTAGCACTGTTTTTGAACCCACATCTCCCCTCACCAGCTCTGTTTTTAACTCCTTGCACTGCTGATTTCATCCAGTTACCCAATTCCAGGCTGACACCTTAAACTGCCCTTTAGGTTTTCCTTTGCAGATGTTTTAAGCTTTCTAGAAGGAAAGAGAGAAGCCCTTTGAGCCAGAATGGCTTGTTCCCGTTTCAGACTGACGATTCCTGTTTGTATTCTGGAATTCAGGCAGCAGTTCTGCTCTGCCCTCTGGCCAGGGAGCATCAGGTTCTTTCTGCCCTGCAGCACACGGCTGCCAAAACTACACACAGGGCCAAAAGGGGACAGGGAGGGCAGGTGGCCCAGGGGTCCCACCAGCTGCCCAGGTGTGATTTTGTGTGCACAGCCTCGGAGCCTGCGCTCGCTGGGAACACCAGCAATCCAAGGGTTAATGGCAAGGGAGGAATCAGCGAGGCAGCTCCATTGATGGAATCGATTGCACATCGAATTGTGTGAGTGCCACCCCTGCAGGGGGCTGTGCAATGATCAGAACCTCCAAAGGAGGGGTGCTAGGAGTAGCAGAGGAGTCACCACATACAGATGCAGTGGGCCCAGCCCCTCCTCTGCCACAGGGAATGTGCACATTGATTTCCACCGAGCAGCCATCCCCGGTGTGCACCTCTGTTGTGACTTGCCCTACTTTGAAGTTTGCTGCCTCCCGCAATTGTGGTGTTCCATTTCTGGGTAACTACAGGCTGCAGGTACCACGTGCCATTAACTCTCCCAAGTCCCAACTGGGAAAGCAGAGGGAGGAAACACCAACACACCCTGCTGCCTGAGCGAGCTCTGAGTGAGTCATGCTGGGGAGAGAAGGAGAGATTTTCATCGGGTACCTCAGTGTTTGGGTGTTTAGTTGTTTGTAATGGCAGTAGGCTCATACAACATTAAAAACCTACAGAAAAACATCTGAAAAATAGCATCATAGAGAAAGTTAAATAAATTGAATGCACATGTGGAAAAACTTCCAAGAGATGTTTGTGCTACAGAATCTACAAGGCACCCGTGAAGTTTAATGGGAACACACAACAACCTTCTGTATGTGCACCAAGGCCTGTGCTAATTTACAAATGTTTTCTTTGAAAAAAAAAAAAGAAAAAAAAAGAGTGTTGGAAAAATACACAGCCGACAAAATGCCTGTGTGCTGTGCACTGGAATTCATCCTCTCTCTGCAGCAGTACAGACATAAACATGCAAAGGAGGGTAGACATGCACGTAAAGTTCACATTTTAACTGCTTCCAACATGTGTCTTAACTAAGGAAAATTGTTTTAGCTTTCTCCTAAGGTGCTTTCCAGCAGGGAGGGCTGTCTTTTCCAGCCCTGGGAGGTGCTGAGGATGCTGCAGGGTCACAGGGTGGGGTGTGGTACACGTGTGGGGGTTTGGTTTTACTTGGTTTTGGCAGTCTGGACAGCCACAGGGTCCTTCAGGTTCTGCTCCCAGGGCAGCTTCCCACAGAGCCATTGCAGCATGCAGTAGCCAAGGATTTCAAGGTCACCTCGTCTGGACGGGGCTACAATGTGGGAAAGGAGGGGGGGAGAGAGAAAAAAAAAATACAATTAAGAATAAGAACCTCAGCCTAGGAAATAGAAAAGACTTTGATTGAACTAGTGCTGATGAAATATGAAAAAGCCAACTGGGCAAAGCGTTTTGTTTATTCAGCTGTAGGAGACCCAAACCGCCCCGGCGCTTGGCCACAGGCCACAGACTTGTTACTGCTGGAGTGAGGGTCAGCTTCCTCACCTCCTCCAGCTCCATCCTTCCTCAGTCTGGCCTGTCACAGGGACTTGATCCCCATGGCCTCTGACATGATCCAGACAGCCCATAACTGAGCACCAACACTTTCTCAAAGAGCCCAGCAGTAAAACAAAGAAATAAATGTCTGCTGCTAAATTGCTAACACATGTTCCAGGAAGTCCATGGGGTCCACATTGGTCATGCAGGGACTCCGTGAGAGCAGACTAAACACTGATGGCCTTTCCTGTTCTCCCGCGGAGCCGTTTGAACTCGGATGCTGGGACAAAAGTGCCATCTAGTGAGCGCTGACTCCGCCGAGCCCGCTGCTCGGCACCGGGAGGCCTTGGGTACTTGGAGCACTACCCAAAACACACCGGCTGCTCAGCACAGTCCTGGGTGCACCTCCCACCACGGCTTCCAGAAGGAAGTTATTTCAGGAGCAACTCACACCCACTCTGCACACCCCCAGCAGGACACAAATACAGGAGAGAAAACTCAACCACAATTAACCCCAGCAGCATCTACGCAGGAAAGCAGGTAACTGAAGCTCATCTGTGTCCAAGAGAAAGAGGTGGAAACAGTGCAATGCCAACAGAATTGCTGATGCTTTGCTGCAGCCCAAGGAGAGCAAACCTGACAAAGCCAAGCAAGCAGGATCGCTGCAGGATTTCTCTGTTCAGTTTGCACGTCCAAGCCAGAAACTGTTTGTGGTGATCAAAGACAGACACGCGCAGCTCAGTTTATGCTTTTCCAAAACGAACTTGCTCTTTCCAGGAAGGAAAGAAGAGTTCAGGCTTGTCTGGTGCTTTCTATCCAGCGCAAAGCCCAGTAGCCGAGCACTGTGCTGCTAATCCAGCTGTAAACAGATATCATATTTTATGGGCCTTCGTTAAATAAATTCCAGAAAGTCGCTCAGCAAACTTATCTCTCCATTTCAGAAGGCGCCTGCTAAAAGCTGCCGTGCCAACACATCGTAAGTGCTCCTTGTTGCCGCCCCCACGTCACTGTGGGAGCAGAGGGTTTGTTCTCACAGGTCCCCATCCCAAACGCTCTGGGGTTACTGAGGGCCCTGGACCCTGCAGAGCCCCGTGCTGTCCCCCGGGCACCGTTTGGTCCCTGCGCCGCCCTAACGCGAGGCTTGGCTCCCCCCTTCAAACACAGACACCTCCCCAGCACTCGCTGCTCTGCCGTGATTTCTCCAGCCATAAATCTCCCCTTAACCGGGGAACAATTCCATTCACACACATGTGTTCACAACTCCTTTTTCCATTATGGCTATTCCAGATTCTATCCATATAAGTCAGCCTTTTTGACTGCAGATCCCCTGATTTACACGCCAGGCTTTTCTGGCACCTGTTGGTGTAAGAGGGGCTACAGAAAGTGGCCTTTTGAGGAAAATTGTGAGAGTTACCATGGGTGGCTTCTTTCCACAAGGTTACTAATTGCTGTGCATCTGTAAATAACCCCAAGCCAGTCAGATTTCAGCAGGTAACCCAAAATAACTTGTTTTCTCACCAAAGAGACCCCAGAGACTAAAGCTGATTCCACAGTGAACAGTCTGGCCGTGACTAACAACCTTCTCCTCACCTGCAGCTCTCCCTGACCAGCCCTGGGACAAAGCCATGCCAGACTGGGAGCCGGGAGCAAGGAAGCCTTGGACAACACCTGCCCAAAGCCACAGGCAAAAAGGTACATGGAGCTAAAGCAAACCTCCCTACAGACAAAAGGGGAACATTTTATAGAGGCAGGAACTCCCAGATCCCTTTATCTCCCAGGTCACCACAAGTGTTTCACCACAAGTGTTGCCAAATGAAGACATTTACATGTGTTTTTCACAGGACCACATGGAAATGTCCCTGTTTGATTCTTTGGCCGGACTTTATTTCTCTCTGCTCCCTCATCAGCTCACTATAAACTGAATTCCTCAACTTTTTAAATCATTTATATTCCTGTTAAAAAGTATTTGAGTAATCTTTAATGAATTAATATTGTCTATGAACAATGGAATTATTAGATTTTCACTCCAAGTAGATAAATTTCAATGGTGTGTTTACTTGAAAAAATAAATCTGCTCACACAATTGAAGATTACAGGAATTCTTGATAAACGTCAGCAGAGAGAAATCAATCTGCCTTCATTTTAAATACGACAGCCAGGCAAAAATAAAACAATTCTGCTTGATAACTTGTCACTGTTATGAGAGTGTACACTCAAAACAGGGCTTATTTAAAGCAAACTCTCTTCTCTGTAGACTGAAAACTTGCTGGGGTTTTTTCTCTTTCTTTTTTGATTTCTGCTTTTCTACTCACAGGAATTTTTGACTATTATTTTAGTCTCATGAAATGCTATTTAATGGGAACATATTGGTGGTATTTAATTTCACAAAAATTTTATAGTTTAATTTTTAATTTGAGGAGTTAAGGGCTGATTGTCTCCTCAGTCCTGCCAAGATAAATCAGGACTGACTCCACTGAAGTTAATGAACTCACAACCACATCAATGCATTCAGTTTTATGTGCACCACAAACACATTCAACACGCAGGCACAGGCTTCCAAAATAACTCAGAATAACAAAACTGGAGCACTTCACCTCGAGAAGAAAATACACTGGATTTGGCAGCTCTCTGAGCCCTAATTCATATTCAGATTATTATTTCAAGATTTCCACCAGCCACAATATGCTCTCAAAACTAAACCGCTCCCAAGAACTCGTCTGAATCCCACATGAAACTGGGAGTTTTCCTCCCTGGCCCCTACTTAGCTGATTTGCTCAAACCTTTGGTAAAGATCGGGGAGGCCAAGGAGTGACAGATGAAATGCTCTGCTCTCATTTTTAATTAGCACTGTTACATTATAGTTCCACTATTAGCGATTCTTCCGATTAGAAGCTTCTCGTGAAAAGGATCTTTCTGGTTGCTCATATTTCATCCTTGTGCAGAGGCACCTCCAGTTCTCACTGGCATCACAGGACACAAACTCCTGGCAATTCACAAGCAATTATAACTCACACCATAACCACTAACCCATAAAGGAATGGAGGGCTGACGTGAGCATGGTGAAATATAATTCTGATGAAAATGTATCATCACAAAGTGATATAACCTAACTCAAGGTTGAGGGGATAAAAACCCTACACAAATACAAGGGTCATCTACAAACAATGCCTCTACTGGGGCAAAAGAAAGGAAAATACCCCAAAAAAGCTGGTAATGAAGTATTGCCTCCCCAAGGGACTGGTCAGTCTGAGGAGCTCACTGCAGCAAGTGACCAGCTGAAGAGTGGGTGGCTGCAGCGGGAGGTTAGAGAAATACAGTTACATTTATGACAAAGTTTAGTGCTGGGAGGCCATTCTGTAACGGTATCCGGTCCCAGGCAGGGCAAATGCCAGCTGGGAACAGTCCCTGATTCAGTGGGAAGGTTGGAAGATGGAGTGGAAGTTCAGCACGGGATGTGGGTGGGACATAAAATGGTGGTGGCAGGAGATGCAGGTACCTGGTCGGAAGCAAAAGGTTCCAAGCTGGCAGTAAGGAGGACGTGTGGCAGGAGGGTGGGGACAGGGAGCTTTGCTCTTCTTGCACATCTGTGTGGCAGAAAAAGAGAGTCACAAAGGTAAGGGCCTGGCAAGGAGGGGGGAGCAGCTGTGAGATTCACCCCCTCCCTGAATTCCTGGTGTGGAGAACAGCTGGCACTGAACAGCCATTCCCATTCCCAGCCACACTCCTCAGCCCTGACAGAAAGTTGCAATGCTCCTCATCCTATTTCTGCTGCTTCCGGACATTCCTGGCAGGGCAGAATAAGCTTAGAGAGCTGGTTGTAGGAACCTATCTGATGTTCTCCTTGCTAAAACCTGATTCTGCTTTCCCTTACAGCCTCCTGCTCCTTCTTCTGCTGGGCACACACTTCTAATCCAACTCTCAGGAACTAAACCTTCTTTTTATTTATTTCACACTGTAAAGTTGCACCCATTTTTTGCCAGACCGGTTCTATTTTCCTTTTATTATTTAGGATTTACAGTTTGTCCTGCACACAGTCTTGAGGAAACACATATCAAACTGCAGCAAATCAATAATTCATTTGACCAACAACAACAACAAAAAAATCCTGCAGACTCCCTCTGAATCCTAACTATGCATGGACAGATGCCAAATCAACCTCTTGATCCGGAGCCATTTAGAGCTCTGTCCTCTGGAAGCAGGCTCAGAAGGAACGTGTTTCCATAGGTGTTGATATTCCTGCACATCCTTCCTCACAAAATGAACCCTGCGTACATTCCAGTCAACCCCTGTGTGTAACAGAACAGGAGAAATGGCCAAGCACCGAGCTGTGTTTTCAACACCAAAGAGCAGCAGCTCTGCCAGAGCAGTGGGGGGACAAGAAGAGCTGCAGAGCTTTCCTTGCAATCCCCCAGTGCCAGCCCTGCTCTGCACAAGCAGTGCCCAAGGGTTCTGACGGACCTCGAGGAGCACACGCTGGAATAGAGGGAACAGAGGGGCTGCTCAAAGGTCCCCACCTGTGTGAGGCAGCTTTCACTACTCCCAGTGGAGACACAAGGCCTGCAGGGATCCTGGTGGAGCCCCCGGTGTGGAGATGGCACCACTGCTCGGAGTCACTGCGGAATGCTGGGCAGGAGGAGGAGAACTGTCCCTGAATCGATGGCAAACACAAATGTCTGCGGGAGGGAATTGGGCATAGACAGTTCATACTCTTATGTTCATCAATGACAGCAAATTAAAACCGCTCTTACGCACTCAATGCCCGGGCCTGGAGTATTTAAAAGCCCTCAATATGTTAAGCGTGGTGTATCTCCAGAGAAATTAGGTATTGACTGCACGCCTCGGTGAGCAGGGAATCTGCAAAAATCCATAGGAGCCATTGATCCAAATATTACTTTTTAACACTAACTACGTAACAATTTTTTAAATGTACACTGGCTACAGATATAATTCTCTTTAATTATCAATCAACAAGCTAAAATGGAACACTGTTTATACAGCATGGTCTTTAAAAATAAATACAGCGAATACACTCAAACGTGATGGTAAAACTACCAACAGAGTTGTGCTACAGGAAATGGGCATTAAAAAAAGGGTTTCAATTTAATACACCCACTCTGGTTGTGAAGGGATCCTGCCACCAGGTACTGGCTTTATGCAAGGAGGTTATACCAGCTTCAAGCATTGCCAAGAGGCACTTTTGAAAGCAACAACTCCATAATTTTGTTAAAGTTTGAGCATGTACCTCAAATTGCTGTATATATTCAGGAAGCTGCTTCATGAGCAAGTCAAAATGTTCTCATTTGTCTGGCTCAGTGCTGTTTAGGGGAGTTGAGATATTTATGCTGCTATGCACATTTGGGAAATGCCCTCTGGAAAGGATCTCATTTATATAAACTAACATTTAAAAATTAGAACTACATTCATGGAGCATCGAAATAAGAAACCACTCCACTCTGAAAAGCTGGGTACCACCACAGGGAGGGCTGTCTGTGCAGCTCTCGTTTGCCAAGAGTCTTTAATCACTTTTCAGAAGAACACCTGAATGTCCTGAAACATCTCCACACCTCAAGAGATGAGGGACGCCAGTGGCCGTGCTGTGCCCTCTGGACCTGTGCGACCTCCAGGAGAAGTGGCTGTGGATGCACATGTTCCCTGCGATGCTGCACATGAACTCTGCTAATCTGACCTTAATGCGCTCAGGCTGTTTGTCTGGTTTAGCCCCAGGCAGCAGAGCTGCACCACAGAGCCACTCGCTGCCTCTCCCTGCTGGGGTGGGTGGGGAGGAGGAGCTGGGAACAGAGATCAAGATAGGTGCAGTTTAACGCTTCAAGTAAAATTCAAAACATAATAATTAAAAGGGTGACAACAAAGAGAGAGGGGAATAAAACCCAGGACAGACAAGTGCTGCAGGATACAGTTGCTCACCACCCACCTGAGCAGTGATCAGCCTCTCCCAGCCAATCCCCCCAGTTTATCCACTGCCCATGTTGTCCCGTGGACTGGAATATCCCTTTGGCCACCTCAGCTGTCCTGGCCATGCTGCTTCCCAGCTCCTTGTGCAGCCCCTCACCTGCAGAGCATGGGAAACTCAACAGGCCTTGATTCAGGGCAAGCACTGCTCAGCAAAACCCAAAACATCCCTGTGCTGTCACGGTTATTCCCATCCGAAACCCAAACCACAGCACTGGACCAGCTACTCTCTTGTTTTCTGGAGTCCTCCACTTTTAACCAACTCCATCCTGGCTTTAGCCACTTGAGGGGGTTATCTAAACCACAGATTGCAAAACTTACCTTACACTTCCACCTGCACACCTTTTGCCACCCAAGGCTGTAAAATTTCTCTGCAATTCTAAAACCAAAAAGACTCATCTGTCCTATAATCACATACCATGAACAGACACTACAAAAGTGGGTGTTAGAACTACCCAGCTGCCAAGTCCCAAATACTCCAGCTTCCACCTACTCTTCAAACAGTATCCACACCAAACACCAGTGCCCAGCCACAGGGCTCACACCACCAGGCAAAGCAGGCAGAATGCTGCAGAAATGTATGCTTGGCAGGGCCAGGAGAGCCCGGAACAGATGCCCTCCTCACCACAAACCACTCTGTAGCAGGTGAAACGGTGCAATTGTCTTAGCAGGAAGTACTTGACAGTCTCATTTCATTTTTCCTAATGACCAGAGTTAAACGATTGCAGGTTTTAACAGCTCCGTCAAATTATCAAGCCCCTCTACATTACATGGTCAATGGTCCTTTTAATAGAAAAAGCAATAATATACAGTTGTTTGTGCCAACTAAAACTCGTTAGAAAGTATTAGTTTAAGGTAACAGTTCAGCAGCTATTAACAAGCACGAATTTCTGCAGTTATCCCTCGTGCCAAGCTGGCAGCAGCAAGCCAGTCCTTTTTGGAAGATCTTAGGGATGGAGGGGAGGGACAGGGGAAAGAAAAGTTAACAAAACCAGACTTCCGTAGCTGGAGTCAAAGTTTTTCAATAATCACCACTTTTTTCACTAGCATAACATTAGAATTGACTTTTTGTCTTGCTGACATAGCAACTAAGAAAGTTGTGTTGCATTGACCATATTGATTGTGAACAATGCAGCCATCAGTGGGACTTTACACCATATATTTTCAATATTGACCTCCCAGTCCCTTTTCCATGGCTCCATGGGCCTGCTATTGGATTTGGACTGCAGTGTAATAAACAGCTAAGGTTTAATTAATGGTAAATGAATACAAGACATAGGTTATGACTTTAACTAATTAGGGAATTGTTGAATTAAGTCTGCCTTGGAATGCAAGGCAGTACAATCAATATCCAATAAAAGGACTATGTATGTAATTTACCTGCAAATGTGTTTCCAATACCATCAAAGTGAGTTTAAATAAGTAAGATATATGAAAGGCTACTGGAAAAAGATTTCAAAAAGTTAACGCTTTATGGCTTCAGAGAAGGTTTTTCTCCTTGCACAAGGACTGTCATCTTGAAATATCCTCCCATAACACAGATGGTGACACTCAGGCACAGCTCTCCCTAAAGGACAGTGCACACTCAAAATGTTTTCCCTTCCCAATGCAACATTAGCAAATAGTGCAGCAAACGAACACCAACCAGTGCTCCCAGCATGAACCAATTACATGTCATGGCGAGCTCTTCTCGGGGTGTCTCGGTCTGCAGGGCCTTTCAGGTTCCGTGCGCCCCCCCTTCCCTCCCAGCCCTGGAGAAACATTCCCAGGAACAAGGGGAGGTCACCACACGAGGGGCAGAGCAATCCCCAGGACTGCTCCTCCTGTGTACATCAGCTCCCACGGCCTGATTACTCATTCTGTAATCACTCATCTGAAATAAAAGAAAGAAACCTACCTACTCCCTTGTGGGCATCTATGCTGGTAAACTCTATTGTCCCATTATGGCCCTTCCTAGGATTTTCCTGATACTGTTTGTGGTTCCCATTGGGACAATATCTGTAGGCAAGTCCATAATCTGCAAGATAAACCTGGAAGACATGAACAGACAAATGAATAATGCTTTTGTCCTTTGAAAGTATAACCTTTATAATTAAGTCTTAAGAAACTGATAGGTTAAGGACAGCCTTAGATCTAAATTTTATTAAACCAAATGGTGCCTCAGGATAAAATATGTACAACTGGGGGCTATAACAGCTGCCCTCCCCATTTAAATCCTTCCACTACTATTCTCTTCTCTTCTTCCAGAGTGGAGCAGAATTTCAGTCATTTTATTTTGTTCCTAAGCTCTCTGCTCTCCAGGTGGGCATCCAGACATCATAAACTGCAATATGCCTTTTATGCAGCCTCACGTTGCTTATGGGACCCCTTCCTGTCCTTCCTCAGCCAGGCACAGACATACAGCCCTGTTCAGCTTCTCCAGCAGCTGAGACTGTACAAATTCAACTCTGCTGTCCTTCTGGGCAACTCCAATGCCAGAGGAAGAGGCAGCAGCTTCCCCAGCTGGACTGGACATGGGGCCCCAGCCTGGCAGGGACCATGGCATATCCTTGGGACTTAACTCCGAAAGGATTAACTGACTTTAGACTTCCTCTTGCTCACTTTTATGGCACTTGTAGCTGAAAACAGAACAGCTTAGGAGAGCTGGATTCTGCTTTGTGTTCTGCTGCTGCCCATCAAGGCAAAGCAGACTGTGCCACGTGGCTCCTGCTGCTCTGTTTCTCTGTGAGCACAAGGCACCCAGCACTGCTTCGATTCTGCCACTCCCAGAATTCACAGGAAGGCCACAAACCCACCCTGGGAGGTTCAGATGAACATGCTCCACCCTCCAGCAGGGCTGCACTTAATACAAGCACATGGTCAGTCACTGCAGCACAGCTGACAAGCAGCAACTTGGTGCAAGCAGCAGGAATTTAATCACAGTCTGTTCCCCCCCCCCAGTATTCCATAGGTTATTTTCTCACTCTGTCATTTCCCCACACTCCCACCTGGCCTTTGCCCCTTACATTGACCAGTTCTCACAATAGGTAATTGCTTTTTTTTTTTTAATAAATATCCAAGGATGGTATTTTCTCTTTAAAAAAATCATGCTACAGACTATTATATTGCCAATGGAACTGATTTCTGGGGCAAAAGCTGAATCATCTAAAGGCACATCGAGATCACTTCTACTACATCTTATTAGATGATAAAGAAAAGCCTTTTCTTATTAGAACTTAGTTTTGTCTTCTCTTTACCTAAAAAATAGCTTATCCTATGGCAGTCCCTTGTAATTTCATTATGTCACTGCTGGTGGAGGCAAACCAACCAACCAAAGCACCCTGAAGAAAACTCAACGTGCTGTTTTGTAGCAGGTTCTGTTGAACTGCTGATCCGTGCTTGTGCTGCAGGCAGCCTCCAGCCCTGGCATTGCTGCCCTCCTGCTTTTACTGTTCCTGCTGTGGGACCTGAGCTTATCTGGAGCGTGTGAGCTGGGATGCAGCTCCCGCTTCCTGCAGGGGGAGGGCTTTTAGATTATCCAGGCTGTGTTTCACCTGACAGGCTGCACAAACCAGGAGACAAGATTAAAGACTGTAGGCACCTTCAGAAAATCTGGGACAAGGCAGAAACCTCCTTGGGTTGACTCATTTGGTTTTCTCCTGCATCTGTTCTCCAGCATATTCCTGGTGCTCTCGTACCTGTCCTAACTGAGCCCACAGCCACTTAAGCAGAGAACTAACTTAAATTACCCTAATATCCAGTTTTGTGAGTCTTCTGCATCCTCTGCGGGCTGGGAAGGAGAGAGGAGCCTAGAAGGGATATTCTTCCCAAGTTAAGTGACACATTTTGGATTTCACTTGACTGTAATTTCTGAGGTGTACAGTTAGATAAAATACCTTTAAAAATTAAGGCTATGCCTTATATTAAAACGAGGGGGGAAAATACACCCAAAGCACCTCTGGCAGCTCCCTGGTTTGGGCTTATGTGACAGACACTGCCATGTGGCAGCTCAGCCCTCAACAACAGGCCATCTAGAAAGTAGCCACAAACATTTGCTAGTCAGACTTGAAGTATGTAAAAATAAAACAAAATCATAGAATCATACAGATCACTCACAGTAACTATGTCCTCTCTTTCAAGCAACTCCACTACTCTACTCCATTTTTAAGCAATGCATTTGCTTAAAATACCTTCCGTGGTAGTATCAGCAGAGCAGTTTTCAGCTTATGCTGCAAACCCCCCCTGAAAGTGAGAAGTGGTTTTCCCACAAACATGTGGCCCGTGGCAGCCTCTCAAGGCAGAGCCCTCCTGGCCACCAACAAAAATCAATCCCCCTCAGCTTGTACAAAACCAGCACTGCACCGTTACAACCTTGCCACGACCATTATCAGCATGGCTATGTTATTTTAAATTACCATTAATTTCATTTCATCAATTCTCATTATAACCCTTTCATCATTAAAGAGATATATAGTTCTTTATGGCTGGTTGTCACTTTTTGATAATGTAACACTGTGCCCTTCCAAATTTGCTCAGAACATGGTAGAGGTAGTTAATGAATTCATAGTTGTTGCAGATTTTTTTAGGGTGTAGGGATGGGGAAAAGCAGATAAATAATGAGAACACGGAGAAAAATTAAGCCAGTGTTTCAATACCATAAATATTTTTCATCTGCATGCTTTTTATAAGAACAACAAAACAAATAAGAACAAAAAGAGAACAAAACTGAGCAACGCAAGATAAAGACGACACTGGAATAAGGAACAGGAGCATGGATGAGGAAGGTGCAGCAGGGACATAAGCCCAGAACAGCTGGCTTTGGCTGTGTTACATAGTACACTCCTTCCCACTCACTTCCTTATTTTAAGTCCTGTTTTTGTTCAAGTTTCTCTTCTTCACATATCCCAGTCTGCACTAGATTCTGGCCTGTTATTAATAGATTTTGTTACAGACTAGGAGCCAGATTTCTGAAGGCTTTGCTCTTAATTTCAAGCCAACGTGAACGTGCCTGTCTCATCCAAAAGAACAGCCACACTGGCACAGCTAATTCTTCATGGGCACAGGCAGCCAACCACAGTTCCAGCCACCCTCTTGCCCTTGCTGTGCATGGCTCCCTCACAGGGCTTGACATCTGAAGTGCGAAACATCTCCTAAAGATATAAAATTCTCATGACTTGTACACATTGTGATATAGAACTGCACTGAGCCGGGCAGTTACCAGCATGGCCCTTTAGATTCTTGTGGTTTTCTCTTCTCCTTGAAGTCCCCAGAGCAGATTCATTGCTGAAAGGATGACAATACAGTGATTTTCTTTGTACATTTTCTTTCCAGTGGTTCCATTACCAGGCTTGTGTCATGGCTGTAAATAATTAAGTAGATACCTCTAATAAGAGGCAGACTGGTTGCTAATGGCCACAGTGCTCTCAAGGGCAGTTGGACACTAGGCTGCAAAAGGGGTAAAGGCAGACACAAGTCCATTTTGGGACAGGAGGTGTGAAGTTTTGTGTTTGGGACAGAAATGGCATCTCTCACAAAACAGAGGCCAAGGAAGGAGAGCAGCTGAACCAAGGAGAAAGAGGAAAGGGTTCAGGACATCTCTGCATGCTGTGCCTTCCTGAAAACACCTGAGGGACAACAGAAAGGATTTTCATTTTTCTCATTTCATCTTTAGCAAGTCTGTCATAGTGGGCTAAAGAGCAGGATCACAATGATACTTCTCACACTGGAAAGCAGCTCAAAGTTGGAACTATTTTCATGCAAGATTTTCCCACATGATCAACGTGTGACCTCTGTATCTGCTCTGCTGGTCTGCTGAAAGCTGGTCTTAAAAGTCATATTTTGAAATATTTTTGTATTTTATCTCTGATAATCAAGTCTGAGAGTTCTATTCTGTAACTAGCTTGTCTAAGAAACACTCAAAATTAAAATCAGACCTGACGTGCCAATGCAATTAAAATGTACAGCTTAAAAACCCAAATAGGCAACTTCTGGAACAGAGTCGAGTCTGCAACACTGCAGGATGTCTGCCCATATTTTCCACGGGGGAAAGTACTACAAGGTGATTGTTCTGAAGAGGTGTTCTCCCAAACTTTACTGCATTTATTCAAAACTCGGATTTTAAGCTCCTGTCTAGCAACCACTTGCCCCTGGTAATTGTATCACCATTCAAATGAGCTCAGTGGGCTGGAGTTCCTTTTGGAGTCTGTATCAATAATAGTTATTTCTGTTCCATCACACAAGCAGTGCCTCCTACAACCCGAACTACCTGTAACTCAGCCCAGCCCCGAGACAGGGCTGCACTTGTGCTGTAATTTATGGGTCTGATCCCTCCAGGTTTCCTTTCAGGCCTCCCTGAGATTCATGGGCTGTGCACTTGCCTCAGTCCATCACTGCTGCTTTGTCACTCGCTGTGCTGGGGCCGTGCTCACAAACATATTGACTGCAGAATTGATCTTTTGACCTGTAACTCACCCAACGGCCTCGCTCCCTCCTATTGAGCAGATCTGCAGAAGCTGCTCTTTGAGGCCACTTGATTCTGATCTTCCAACCATTTCTAACCATCATTTGGAGGTCACAGAGTGACAGGACCTTTGCTTTATTTGTTTCTGTGCCTTGCCACAGAAGGCAGTATGGATTTCACACGTCCTTTCAGAAAGGGGGCTGTGTTATTTATTGGCTGTGGTGTAAATTCACCAGGTTAATTTACAGAAGAGAGAGAGAGACCAGCAGCAGAAAGTCTAAAATAGAAGAATTATCTTTTTTGGAACTGCAGGAAGCCAGTGACAAATGCACACAGAAGAATACACATCAACAGCCACTAAATGACAGGAAAATGCAAAGTTGAGTATGAAAGGAACATGTGCTTTTCTGAACAGAGATTTATGTCTCTCCAACAGAATATGGAAATAAATTTTGAAAAGATATATATATATTATTTTTAAGAGATAATTTATGGGTTTCTTTTCAAAACAAATTTCTAGAATTAAAGAACACTTACAATTTATTTTCTCTTAAAACCCTAATCCCTAAAAGAGCAAGAGCCCACTCGCACCAGATTCTTTCAAGAAACCTCGCCACAGAAATTGTTAGGCAGAGAGTTTTATTATGCCAGCTCCCACTGGAGCTACAGCCTTGTATTCCTGAGCTGGACTTGGCCACTGGCTGATCTCTCACTCCCTATTTGTGAGATTAGGTTGGTCACTTCACCTTTCTTTTAAAAAAATAACCAAGACCAAGGTAATCTGGTTATCCACTGTGCTGGCAGAGAGAGGATGTTGGGCAAAACACTTCCCAGGCTTTTTCCTACGCATCCAGAAACCAAAGTATGATTCACACCACAGAAATACAAGAAAATATAAGAAATTGTCTCCTGTCAGCTCTTCTGAATTACAATCTGAACTTTCCAAAGTGTTTTATAGAATAGTTTCAGTGGAAAATAAATTTTGCTGAAACAGAATTCTACACCAAACCTCCCAGCAGTAACACACACTTTGTACACACTGAGTTAGAAGCTACTCAAACTGGAATACCTATTGATTTATTTAACAAAACCTAAAAAACAAACCCTAAAACCTCTGTCCAGTAACTCACAAGTACCTTATTTTTAAGCTGCTCATCAAAACAAATTACTAGTACAGCACAATCTTCATACCGGTAACACAAGAAATGAATCAGAAAATTACCCACAATGTGGTCCATTCAAAGGCAGCAACAAGTCTTAAAATTTCATGATTATTGGAAATGGACACTTCCAAAGTGATTTCAGTGTGAAAAACTGCAGCATGTCTTGCTGTCATAAAAAGACAATAGCCAAGACAAAAAAAGGAGTAATTTGAATTGTGTTAATGGGTAGCAGATCGTTTTGCCTCTAAAGAGCCTCCTCCTTTGGATGCAGCAGGCTGGTAAACACCATCAACTGAGATGATGTACTGGCTGCTGCCACTGGGCAAACCAGGGCTGCCTCAACCAGCCCTGCTGGCCTTCAAGCCACGCGTTGTACAAAGCTGGAGAGTTACATTTCACTCAGCCATTCCACTGGAAACTTTAAAAAAGAGCAGATACCTCTGAACTGCTGCCAGTGGCAGTGACTGGTGGCAAGATCTGATTCTTTATCACTGCAGCAGAGCAACAAAAACTGAAAGTAGTACTGCTTGCAGCTAATTATATTTAAGTGGAGAGAGAGAGAGAGATATCCTTTTTTCCTGAATGATTTCTTTCCCAATTAAAAAAGCATACTTAGGGTTTATTAACAGAAGAAAAAGAGATACCATAAAAGCATGTGAGGTATGACAGGACCAAAAACTTTGTTTCAAGAAGTTTCACCAAACCATTTCAATTTCAAGGTGACCTTTAGGCTTTAGAGTGCCAGAGAACAGCAACTTTCATCCTGCTTACCTGTTACAGCCACTACGATGAGCAGGACAGAAGAGTTAGTGCACGGAAACACAATTCATGGGAACACTAGAAAGCTAGAACTTTCCAGGAGTGAAAGGACAATGGGTCACACCCTTAATCTCCTACTGACACCCTTAAACTGGCATAACCTCAAGCAGCAGTTAGGTGCTACAGCTTACCCATCCAGAACAACCAGAACATCCAACCCAGTCAGCAGAACACAAAGGGAACAAAGGGTTTTGGCCTGCTTCTTTCTCAGGCCTGAAGCTCCACAGAGCCACTGTCAGATTTGTCATGAGAGGATGTGAATGTTCAGCCATAAACTCCTTTTGATATGTGAATTGTCAATGCAGAACATACATAACACTTTTAAATGGTTATAAAAACACTGAAATGTAGATGAATAAACATGCTTACCTCGTGTGGATTGGTGTAGCCCAAAAGCAGATTTGCTGCTTTAATGTCACCATGGACATACTCATTTTCATGTATGTATTCCAAAGTATCCAGCTAGGAAAGAATGTGGAAGAGAGAAGAAAACATCATCATCTTTTCCACTCTGTCCCTGACCCTACCACCAAGTATTTCTCACTTATGCAGAGAAATCAAGGGCTACACAGATTGAGCTGAGCACTGTGTGCTGGAGCACAGGGACTATCCAGTCTGTCACAGGGTGTGTCCAGCAGGATTTGCCATCACTGATGGCAAATCATGAACAGGACATGAGACATCCCTGTGGAACTACCTACGAGTACCACCTCCTAAGACCACAAAGCAACAATGAAGGCAGAGCTTTATAAACAACAGAGCAAATGCTGAGAGCACCAAGCTCTTAAAGAGAACACATTCAATCAGTTCTGGAGGTTTGGAATAAATTTGATCCTGCCTGTTGTTGTATGGCCTGCATTTCACAACCTCCTTCAGCTCCTTACTGAGGTACAACAGCTCTAATTAGGATTAAAAACCACATTTGCACTTTGCAGCTCATCCAAAGGACAATCTAATCCTGACTTTTGGAAGTACTGAGAGTGTTACAAGTTTGTCAATTATGTTGACCATGAAAGACCTTCGCTTTTTTTTTTAATAAATATTTATTCTAATTTAATGTAATGTAAAGGAGTTTTCCATGTGTCTAGCCTAACCCCCAGGCTTCAAGCAGGAGTAACATAAATTCGAGGAGGTTGTACAAGAGCCTGAATAGCCAAATGGATGAATGGATGTTTCACAGCCTCTGGGAAGCCCAACCCACTGCTAAGACACCCTGCAAAAACTTCTCCTTTATACTCAGATTTCCTCTTTTATTGCTACTTAATACTCATTTTATTTTTAAAAAATGAAAAATAAGAACATACACAGCGTTTGCACATGTTTAGTTCTAAACTCAAGAGTTACCTAAAGGAACTCTATTAGAAAGATCATTTTCTAGTTGAATCCAGCAATTCCCTCTCCCTGTACGTACCATTCGTGCCCCAAGTTGCAGAACAGTCTCCTTCTTAAATCTGCTTCCACAATCTTGAAAGATTCTCTGAAGGTCTTCCCCCAGTCTCTCCATGACCATGAACCTGTAGCTACCATGAAATAAATAAAACGGAGGAATCCTTTAGGACAAGACTGCAAATTTGTGCCAGATTGAAAGGACTTAATCTCCATTTTGAAAATGGATCTTCAGTCAATTTGAGGCTTAATCACACTTTGTCTTATTACCTTTTTCCTTTGTACTCTGCCAAGCCTGATCCCCAAAACACTGGAATTCCTAAACATCTTATTTTTTTGAGATTCATCCATTTTCTTACTGTAATAACAAGAGAACACAGGGTTAAAGGTAGCTAGGGACCTTCAGGTTTGGTGCGTTTTGTTCTGTTCCAAGGCTGGGCTGTCTCTGGAGTCCTGTCATTGCTGTGCTCATAATAAATTTGGCTCCCGTTCTTGCTTCAGATCAGAAAGAACAACACCCAAGGAACAAAACTACAGCAATCTAGAATTACTACAGCACCAAGCAGGATTAGTGCAGTGTGTGTGAAAGGAGTTGGCTGTGAAGCTCTAAAGCGACAGTTCTTTTTAGAAGTAGTTAAACACAAACTTGTCCTTGCATGCACCCGAGTCAGAACTGATACATTACTTACTATGCTCTTGTTTCGCAGCCCTCTGGTAAAACTTCAGTTCAGAAAATAAGGGGCCATTTTCAAGATACTCCTGTTGAGAAATAAATAAACTTGGTATCATGAAAGGCATCAGAAAGACAACAATTTCTAAGGAAAAGCATGTCAGAAATTCCAAGAGAATGAAATCCCTTTTCCCCCTCACACCCATGACATTTTAATACAGCCATGTAATTTTAATACGTAGCTAAAAAGAAAAGTTTTTTGGTGACATATTTTCATAAACAACACAGATTCTTTCAGGTATTATTTAAAACAGTGTTTTCAGAAATATTGTAGATCAGGTATGTTTAGGATCATAGTCTAATTTTCCTTATCAAACTATTGAGGGCCATAATCAGGGAAAGAAAGAATCAAGTCCAGGAAATACTGTGTGTCATGGCAATGCCAAATACACCCCCAAGCAGGGAAAGTATATTTGAAAGAAAAAAGCCACAGGCACGTAATACAGACCCAATACTGAAAATAAGGATAGACAATTAAGAGAAAGAACTGCATGCAAGTTAATAATTTAGAAATGAGAGCTAAACATTACCACTTTAATCACATGCACTGCATCATCTTGTACAGGAACATGAGTTTGAGAGGATGCTGCAAGGGAAGAAAGAGATGGAGATCAAGCTGTATGCAACAAAATATCACTGCAAATAAAGACTGTGCTAACACTAAGGCAACCATAAAGATACACAACATTTTGTCTGAATTCCTGCTTTTAAAGGTCAGAGCTTTGCCGAGTTTCAAAGAAAATGCAAAGTAAAACAACACACACACAGAAGTTCTAATCAACAAGTAGAGAAGCAATTGGAAGCCACACTTTCAGCAGTCTCTCCCTGGCTGCTAATTAAAGAGTAAGCAGGATGATGTCCTTCCCCTCTGCACGTTTGCACCACAATGAGGTGTCCCATTATAACACACTGTTTAAGTGGCTCCAGTCAATTGGAAAACCTCTGTATTTGGTTGCTGTCAATCCACTGTCATGACAAAGACACCACTTACAAGTTGTGACCTACATTATGCCTCTGGACAGGATTGTCTGCTTTCCTCTCTTAGAGGTTCCTTTGGCCCTAGAGCCCTGATTTCTGTGCTGGCATTATTTAGACACTGGCCTAAGCTGGGGATAGCACAGCCACCACCTGCCTCAAGCGGAGCTGAGGGATTGTGCCTCGCAGTGCAAGTGGGGATTTCAAAACAATAATTGACCACATGTGCCAATTACAGCCCAGGAGACAGAACCTCTGTGCACAGACAATGCAATCCTATTTTCTTCTGACCCTGAGAGAACTATCAGTTCTCTCTGATGCTACTGAAGCTACATGGAGCTACACTGGGATTAAAATTTAATGAGACTAAATCATCTTTTAGAATCATCACTGAAAAAAAACCTAAAAGAATACAGTTCCTAGGAAATAAGTGTCCCTTTCAAACTCCTTGTAATGATCAAATACCAGCAACAGTCCAGGTGTGAAACACTTCAGCTATGAGCACATACAAAAATGGACCACTTCTATCCGCATAACAGAAATCAAGTAAACTCGGATCTAACCAAACCACCCAAGATTACTCTTTTTTGATGGTCAGGGCATAAAAATATTTTTACAATGAGCAGGCTCCTTCAGCTGCCATCTCCCTTCGATTCTATTCAGCATCCGGGTTCAATCCGGCAGTGTACACACCCCAAACACCCACAGGGTCCCCACTGCCTTCACACTTCCCCATGGGAATGCTTCTGTGCCAATGACACTTTTAAATCAGATGAAAACATCCTAAAACAGTAGCTCTGGAAGGTGTGGACTATCCATGGACTCAGACAAGTAACAGGCCCATTCAGAACACAAATTAGAACTCCATCCAGGAAGGAAGTTTTGGTAAACTTTGTTCTTACCGTGAAGTTGTACCGAACTGGGAATTAGGGAATTAAGGAACAGGTACTTCTGTCTTTATCTTTCCCTCCACATGTAGACTATGTGCTAAAGACATTCCTTTCAAGGAGCACATCCCACGTGTTTTCATCGCATTCAATAGCATCGCATTACCCAAACAGAATTAGATGTGCTCCCTTACTGACACAGACCAGAGAAGAACGTCTGTATAAATGTATTTTAGTGCCAAGTTACTTAGCAGAGCTCTGACAGGTATAGAGAAGTATCAAATCTAAACGTATTTGAAAAAGAGTCAGATCTAACTTCCCTGTAGACTTCCTGACATTTTATAGAGAGAGGCCTCATTTCTGGTAATCTGGAAAAGGCAGTAGCAGCTGTCAGGTTAATGAAGAAGAGCAATTAACGGGACGTAGCCCAGCAAAGGGGCCTGACCCCCACGGTTCTTACACGGCGCCACAGTGGATGCTTTTTGGAGTCACCCTGGAAGAACATCCTGAGGAAAAATGGAAACCAAACCAAACTGGCAATGGTTACAATGTGAAAAGAGGGAAAAGTCAGACAGCTCAACAGGATGCTAGAACAGGTGCCCCCCAAAACGGGTTACACAACATTCAGATCTGCAAGAGGAGAAATGGTATCTTACTGCACATACGTGACACAAGGCATGAAATTCCCTGTGAATAACACTCTAAACTTCTCACACAGGTATTGCTTAGCCAATGCATCTCACACAGACTCATAAGCAGGAGTTGTGTGCATACCTTTTGTTACATCACTAGAATTAACCATTCAGGTATCAGGCAGCAACACTTCAGCCACAGCCCAGAAAACAGACAGACTATTTTTTGTCTGTAAATAAACATAAATGGTTTTTTAAAAAATGTCTCATTACTATGTATAGTTACTTAACAGACTGGAAAGGCTCCCAAGGTTTAACAAACAGTCTGATTACATACCTCATAGACCACCACCACATACTCTCCTGCGAGTTTAGCTCATAGTTAATTACTGCACACCCGTAATTAGCCATGTGCTAGCCTCGTTCTGTGTGGTAGCACATGGCTATTTATAATATTACAATCAGTTAAATGCTAGACTGCAGGACAGTGAGCAGCACTCTGCAGGAGAGCTGTGCTCATAGGCAGGAGGTCTCTGATGGCATACAAGTGCTCACAGAGTACCAGGAACACTGTATGGTGAGATTATGTCTGCAGAAAACCTTAACACAGCATAACAAGTGGGACAGCACCCAGTTTATTTACTCTTCTCAACACAATCCCATATGTTTAGGCAGAGGGATGTTGATGTAGGCACACCATCAAAACCACTGTCTGCGTAACTGCTAACTGGGAACACTGGTACAAGATGGAGCTGTGGAGGGGGCTGGGGCTGTTTCCACCTCATGCCAAGGGGAGTCTCACAAACCATCTGCAAAGGGCACAGCTCTCCTTTTCCTTCCTCCCTTCCACCCCACAGTCACAGCCAGCTACACAAATTTAAAGTCCCCCCTGAAATAAAGCAGCTCAGTAAGATTCACATCCTTGGCCATAATTTCCAGCTGCTGAGCCTACACAACACAGCAAATAACTTACCTCAAGTTATCCCATGTCCAGAATTCCCAGCTCTCACCCAGGCACTGCAGTTATGGTCTTATCACCCACTTTAATCACGATTTTCACTGGTTTTGTTGCCCAGTGCCACCGCCTTAATTAATGTGGCTTTCTAAATGTTAATAAGACATGGTAACAAAGGGGTGCTTGTGGATGAACTGTGTTTCCTACAACCACACAGCACAATTGCAGCCTGACAGAGGACTGTGCCAGCTCTATTTGCCAGTTCAAACGTGCTTGTTGCAGTTTTAGCAGTTAATTTGTGGCAGTCACATTTGGAATACAGTGAAATATTTTCAATGGCTCTCACAGAACCAGTTTTGTTGACAAAGTTTACACAGTGGAAAAGAAAACAGCATTGATTTGGCAGTTTGGAAGAACATCCCTGCTCCTGTCCACAGCTGGTGTCTTTGCCACTGCTGGATATTTTGAGGATATATTTGTTTGGGAAATATGAACAAAAGTATTTTCATTAGGTTTTGGGTTTGCTAGTATTTTATTTTTGCTTTGTTCCATTCATTAGCTAATCCTGAAGAGTGATATATCAGCTTAGTTTTTGCAGAAATAGAAACTAATCTCAAAAAATACCACATTTTGAGTTACAGAAGACCTATAACGAAAGCTGGAAAAAATCTGGCCCCCTCTCAGTCAAGCCAAGAGCTGTTAAATTCAATGGGTAACAAACAGGGTGGGAGTGTTGCTAACAATAAAATAACAAAAATAGAGTGTTATCTAACAATAAAAAAGGATCCAAGTTGCAGCAATAGAATTACTAAGAACAAAAGGCACACAAGTAAATAAAAAGTAGCAGTTGCTATTTAACACATTGCTATTTCCTACATGAGGAGGGTACTAAGATAAAATATTTAGAGGCAAGCAAAGCACATTGTTTCCCCCTCTCTGATGTTGCAATAGCCGGTATTTCCCAGGAACTGAAACATTCAGCCCTTGAAGGGTGTTTAAACTCCACTTTTAATGTAGCCTAAGGAAGACCTGCTCCTCTGTTACTTTATCATCATCTCCTGGACAGGCTCTTTTCTGAGCAGTGTTTCTCACCTGGTTTTATTGCAAATTCTTCTCCCAGGTAGCTCTGTGAATGTAGAGTTTATTATACAAGTTATATATACATAGCCCTCCATACCCTGCTTGTGAAGCCATCTCCCACAAGACCTAACCAAGCTGATTTTGGGAGAAAATAGCGTTCAGCTGCTAAACTGTTTTGCAGGTTCCTCCAAATGTCTCCATGTTAAAAGCATTCAGTACTGGTAGGAAATTTGACTACATTTCTGACTTGTGTTTCTGTGAAACCTTAATCTTGAGTCGGCAGAGCCAAAGTTTTATATTCCACAGCAATGGAAGGCACTGTTTGACTTTCAAAGTTAATTACTCTAAGCTGGAATGGGCGTGACACATCTTTTAACCCCAGGCAGAAAAGCTCTGCATGGTCTGCTCTTACAGCACTCTCAGATGGGAGTCCAGGCCTCTAATATTTAAAACTTGATGCACAAACTGTTTTCTGGCAAGATTTTCCTCCAGCCCATCTGCTTGTCTGACATGGTGCCCACTCAGAAGAGACTATGCCAGTTACAGCAGGGTCCAGGTGCCAAAGGCAGCTAAAGGAGTGCCCTCCACAAGGCAACAGGTTCCCTCTCTTTCCTCCAAAGCCCTTCTTGCTCATAAATACAGCCCCCAGTGCATAAATCAGTAAATAAATAAAATTAGTCTAACCTACTCTCTTGACTTTCTAGTATTACTCAGCATGCCAGGGTTCGAGTCCCTCTCAGAACTCTCAGAGGGTGGACTAAGAAGGGCACAACAGCTCCCAAATCAGAGACAAAAATCCCCAACACATTATGTGGCAGAACACAAAAGTGTAACAGGGGTGGTCTCTGCAGACTTTGTAACAGGCTTGAGAGTACTGTGTAAAGAAGAGTTACACTTTCAAAGCTAAGGCTAAGGGCCCTCACTGAAGAAAGGGGAAAGATTCAGGTTGAGGTAGAGTATTTTGTCCTTAACACATGGTGCAGGCTGGTCCTGTATCATGTGTTCAGCCCTAAGTAACCTCTGAGTAGCAAAATCAGGTTAAATTTATAATTAGTTTGCCTACAGACAGTGTGTAAAATTAGGTAATCTGCTTGCAATATCTATATTTGTACAGTTTAATATTAGTGACTAGACAAAAACACTCCTTCCTGAAGGGGTGTTTGTCTGCTAATGAATTTATTTTCACACTCAGTTTCACAGTGAGAGCTTTGCTGAAATGCATTTTTACATCTAAAGGTTATGAAAAATCCATCCCTAACCTGAGTTACCTGCCAGTGCTTTTAATTACAGGGTTTTGCTATTAATATTCTTCTTTGCATTGAGCTAATAAAAATCGTGCTGAATTTATATCTTTTGGTATCATTTTTACTGCATTTTTAATTCATTTGCTGCACTCTAATAAATACTTTCAGTGAAGTTAACTTCAGCAATTGCTGAAGTACTTTGTTTCTCTAGAACCAATTGCTGAAGTCAACTTCCTAAGCAAACCAGGGAATGAACAGCATGACAAGGACAGAGAGTGCTTCCATCTATGTTCCTCTTCCTCCACACATGAAGGCCCCTGCTCAAAACTATACAAACTATCCATGGAAATTAGTGGTTTTGAAATGGAAACAAACTGTATTTAAATCTCTCAGCCTGATTCCCAGAACAGAGGGCAGAATGTACCATGACCCAAGATTTAAAGCAGAAAAGACCACAACCAGACCCCTTTCCAACCTCCACCAGCAGCAGAGCTCCCTGTGCTGCTTGTCCTAAAAGACAATATCCACACATTTAATCACTGCTTACTGCTCAAGCAGATATTCTTTGCCTCTTCCAGGAAAATGTGGGGGAAAAACTGAAAAGGAAAGGATGGTGTGGTGGCCATCCTGGTGACAGATCACAGAGCAGGGCAGAATTCAATCACTTTAGCCATACTCACTTTCCTGAGCTTCATACAACTAAAACACATTTACAATGCAGTAAGTTCTATCTTAAAAGACACCATCTAACAAACGTGTATATATAAATATTAAAAAAAAACCAACAAACATTTTTGCAGAACCATCAGTTTCCATGAGAAGGAAACCTGCAAGTAAACAGTGCTGTATATAGTAGGTTTCACTGTGGCAGAGGAATCTTAACAAAACATTGTGTGACCTTTCTGCATTTAAATTTTCAGTCCAAACTGTGCATTAATAGAGTGCTTGCAGCAGGACTAGAGAATGATTTATATAAAGACTGCTGTTAATTACTGACTGTGACCAGAAAGACAAATGAGAGAATGCAAGGCTCCTCAACTCTTGGTTCATTTTCTAACGTGCTGCCACTGTTCTCCACAGGGCTACAAACCACTCATCAGACCACCAACGTGTCACATCCCTCCTCAACTGCTCTTCACTCTGCTCCCTCTTATCCAAAGGGCAACAGTTCTGAGGTGCCTGAGAACAAATCAGCATCAGTAACATAAATAAAATGAAACTTATAGTGTACAACAGCATAGCTATTTCCTGTTTATGCTCCATATTGTTCTTGCTGTGACAAAAGCAATGCTTGAGAGAACATCTCTGAGGGGGCTTCTGTCAGCAAATGGGAGGAACCAATTTGTAATCCTTCTGCTGCTGGATTTGCTCTGGGTGAGATGAAAATGCAAAGGGACAAGTCAACAAAGGAATAGACAAGTTGGCACAGACTGGAAAGAGAAAGAATGATCAGAAACCATTTGTGAGGCAGGACGACTGGTAGATAATGGTAACTTTCACGCACGTGGAACTATTTGCACCTTCAGTGGTCTCAGGGTCAGTAAAGGGCTTTGAACAGCTTGGAGTTAGTGCACAGAACCTTCCTCCATGGAATGCACCCCTTGTAAATATATTTTGCAGAGATACTGTAAAATTTCTCAGGAACATTGTTATGGATTAATGGAGTATGGAATAGCCTTAATGGGAAATTAAGCTATAACAACGCACATCAAAATCTTTACACTGCTCCTGTAAAAATACTTATTAAAAGATATAGCTGGCAAAGTTAACCTTTACTTTCATAAAAGGGCTGTGCTCTTCATTTCTGGCAGGCAATCGAACCTGTCTCCCCTCTCCTGTCTGCCTGACTCTCCACAGCTCCTCCTGGGTTAGCTTACCACTGAAAGTTAGTGCTTCTCTCACAACCTGCACTCAAAATTAGTGTGAGCAGCCCAGAGAAAGGTGTCTCTGAGCCCCAAGCATCTGCATCTTACTTGCAAAGTTTTGTCATCTGCTTTGCATCCCTTGGCTCTCAAAGACAGCTGAACAACTTTGTAGCATCAAGCCCCCAAAAAAGCTACTAAATGGTGTAATTCATATACTATAAACATATCAGAGACTAAGAGGTGGACAAAGAAAGAAAACTTCAGTCAGTGTCAATACTTAGGGATAAGTGTTGTCCGTTTCCCCTTTAACTGTAGGATGAGCTACAAGGGAAATTGAGCTCTCAGCTGAGTGCTACAGGTAACATTCACTATCCCTTCTGAAAGAAGAGATTAAATGAACACAAATACCATTACAGAAGTGGCAGCTGCATTTCCTCAGCCATTCTGTCACTTATGAAAATACAGAATACCAACGGTCCCAGACTGTATTCTCATTCTAAACTAATCCACCGATTAGTGCCTTCCACCTCGGTTCAGTGGGAGCCAAACTGCAACAAACACCACAAAATATACAAACCACCTCAGTGGTCTATGTGAGCAGGCAGAAAACTAATCAAATCTGCATGGAACTGACTGAATCCCATATGCTAAACCACCCACGAGGACCAGTGTGATCTGACTGCAGCACAAAATGACAGAGCTGTATTCTGAGTAATCCAGGAACACAACGGTTGTTGTTTTATTACTCTTGGAGAGATACACCCACTACAACCTTGCTTTCTGCACAGCATCCCCAGTTCCCTCAGACTCTTCTGTCTGTGGGAGGCTTCTGCAAGTTTCCAACTTCCTTTCCTTTATCCTTCAATGGGAATATCCAGAGACACTATGACTTCACTCCCTATCTCATGCTAAGGTCTAGCTTCCTATGGTAACAGCTCACAAAGGCTCTATGCACAGCATCTCTCAAATGGGACCAACTAATGTTTCAAAGGTCATAATAAGATAGCATATATACTAAAAGGAAAAATTCCGTAAATATTCTAATAGTGCCCTATCTTTTGGCTTCTCTGTATCTGCTGATACCCACATCATTCCCACTGGTTTCACCTGCAGTGCAGTGAGGTGTATGTAAGCCATAGGAATTCCAGAGGAAACCCAACTAGAAACTCCGCTACAGGAACCTCTCAGATGTACTCCAACTACTAACAGCAACATCACGGTTCAAAATAATTTCTTCAGCCTCAAACCATGCCCTTGGTGAGGAAATTCAGTGCAGCAGCCACACCAAATCTAGATCAAAGTATAACAAGCCCTGGATTTCAGCAAATGGGAGATGTAGGGCCTTCCCACTGATTGTTGCCATTTCCTCCTTGTTCTCCGTTACACCAAACTACTCACAAGCACATTCACAGCCTTTTCAATGACTGTGTTTACTTTGCAGAAAAGCAGAAGCAGTGGACTTTAGGTCATTACTGAAACTGCCTTGCTCTGTTTACACCAGCATTCGGTGGAACAAAGTGCTGGACTACTCTTTTTTGCCCCTCTCCACTCAAACCTGAAGTCCAGATGCAGCTTCAGTCCAGAGGCACAGGTAAAATGGTTCACTCTCCTGCAGTTTACAGCCACGTGGCAATGGCTGGAAGAACAGTACAACTGGGCAAACACTTTGGAGAAGCAGCATGTGGGAAACAATCAAATCTATATTTTCCATGGCAGAAATACACAAAAAGGAGAACCTGAAATAAAGAGGGTATAGCTGGTTCATGCATAAAAGTGAGTTGGTTTGTGTATAGGAGGCACTTGCTTATGAAGTTTTAATATTCCCAGTAGAGTTAATATTACTCTAACTTGAAAAGATTTTGTTTGGCTCCAGGGACACCGTTCTGAACTCCTTCTAGGTAGTTCTTTACTGCTGTCTCAATACAAGCTCAATTTATTTCAAGTTCAACTTTGACAAGTTCAAGTCCTGAACAGTCCTGTGGCCTAGTTCATATAGGCAACGAAAGAGAGAAACCAAAGCACCAAACTCATGGTATTGCCTTGAAGGCAGCATTTGCTCTTTCACAGAGCCCAGCAACAGTAACATGCACTGTACACTCTCCAGTGACCCAGAATGCTCCACAATCTGTGACTCAGAACTATTCACTCCTCATAAAGCACGAACTCACTGAAATGCAGCAGCTTCTTCTGGAGAAAACACAGAAACTTATCTTGGCCAGAGCAAATAAAGAACAGCATTTCCACCTCTGCTGGACAGGTTTGAACTCAGAAGCAACACCCAGCTAACTATTGTTCCCGCTATATACCTCGGGTGAAAACAGCTTTAGTCTTGGCCAGAAACCAACATTTCCGATAAGCAGAAACTGAAAGAGCGCTGCAGTGCACGGGACTGGCCTCAGCAAAGCAAAGCAGTGCCTGCCTAAAGCAACTTTTACTGTGAGGAGCATCTCCTGGCAGTGCTCTTTGGCAGCACAAGGCCCACGGGAAAGGGCACCAGAACGAGCAGAGTGAGCCGGGCAGTCTGTGCAAAACACGGCGGCAAACAGGGAAAACCCACACCGCAGCGACTTCTAAAACCCGTCCTGCTTCGCCCAGCCCAGAAAGCCGCAGAGACATTTGCGAGCCGCCCTCTCAGTTACCAGCGCTTTTTTTACCTAGGTAGATCAAGCCGAACCCTCCCTGGCCGATCTGGCTGCCCAGCCTCCAGGCTTTTCCTTCGGTGTCCTTCAGGACCATGTCTCTAGGCAGCGGCACCGGCAGCTTGCCTCTGCCGGGACCCTTGGGCGGCATCGTGCCTTGAGAGGGGGAGAAAACGACAGAGTTTGCGAGGAAGAGGCGGCAGGGCCCAGCGCACCCCCCTGGCGGCGGGGCCAGCCCGCCCTCAGCCCTCAGCGCCGCCGGGCCGCACGCACCTCGGCACCGCGCCCTCGGCCTCCCGCCGCCCCAGAGCCGCCCTGCCCGCACCGCACTGCCCACGGGAAGGAGGAGGAGGAGGAGGAGAGGGCGGCGGGGCGCCGTGTTCCTGCGGGGAAGCCCGGGGCGGGGAGCGGGGCCGGGCCGGGCCAGCCCGGGCAGGGAAAGGGAAGGGAGCGGACGGGACGGCGCTCCCGCCGTTCGCCTCAGGGCCCGCGGGGGGCGGGGCGGGGCGCGCGCCATTTCCCGCCTTCCCCCGGCCCGGCCCGGCCCGCCCTGAGGGGCCGGCACGGCCACCTGGGCTGAGGGGGGGACAGGGGGGGACAGGGGGACATGGACACGGACACCGACAGGGAGGGACAGGGGGACGTGGACACGGAGTGACAGAGACATGAGGACACAGGGACAGGGAGCGACAAGGGGATGAGGGACAGAGCGACAGGGACACGGAGCGACAGGTGTAGAGGACGCGGCAACAGGGACATGGAGGATGGAGCAACAGGGAGATGGAGCGACAGTGGGATGGCGCTGGAGGTGGGGGACACAGCAAGAGGGGGATGGAGGATGGGGCAAGGGAGATTGGTGCCCTCGAGGCTTCCTCAGGTGTTCGGGTCCCCCTGCCCTCAGGGCATGGAGCAGGACGGACATGGCGGCCTCGAAGCCCCCTCAGCCCCAAGTGCTCTGACTCCTCACCTCAGGGACGGGGAAGGGGAGATGGAGGCCGAGACTGGGGATGGGTCAGCAGGGACATGGGGCCACCCAAACCCGCCTCAGGCACTCCAGCTCTCCCACTTCTTAAGGTGCCCTTTGCAAGTGAGGAACTTCTTTCCCTTTTTTTCTCTTTTTTTTTTTTAAGTTATTAGATGCATGGAGAAGGAGGTGATCAGGCTGTTTCCTGCCAGAGGTAAAAGAAATGAGACCGAAACCCAACCCCTGAGGCCACAGGGGTTTTGGGTGCAGCGAAACCCCTCAGGAGGCGCGGCGCAGTCACAGAGCTGTCCAGCTCCATTTTACCTCAGGATCTTCCCGGCAGAGGACAAGGATCACTAGTTACACACAGAAGCACAGGTTACTCACCCCAAAACAGCGCAGGAGCCCCTTGGAAATCAACAATAAAGGACAGTGAGGTGGGTTTTAGGTTACAGGGAAACAGGCCACCATTTCGTGCCAGCTTCGCTTCATTAACGGGGCCCGTTCACCCAACCTGGGCACCACCACAACATGACAAGGCCTTTCTTATTTCGAAAAAAAAAAGGGCTCTAAAACTTAAACTTCTAAGTCATTTAAAAAATTAAAAGGTTTTTTAAAAAAAATGGAGAGTAATCAAAATCCAGGACATCTTCATCAGCCACATAATTTGCTAGTGAATGTAAAAGTAGTGACGCAGATTATGACTGCAAAGTCTGTACTGCCATCAGTAAATTAAGCCTTAATGTAACAACCCTTTCTGCTTCATCAGTCGTGCAGGCTTTGTGGTTTTATCATTACTGAAAGGACCAGCTGAAGAATTACCAGCAGAAAGCTCACCTATAAAGGAAACAAATTCAAGATTATCATAAAGGAAGCAAACTTGAGATTGCCATAAAGCATTTCATAGGGTTTCCTCCCTTTGCAACAGCTGTCAAAACAGACTGTAAGAGGGTGGTGTTTGGGTTGTTTTGTTCATTTAAATAAACAAACAGTCACAGATGCCCAGTTCAGCATCAAGGAAACCATCACCACTTACTGTAGAGAAATAGCACCTTTAATCAATTTGGGCAGTGCTTGGTGTTATGTGTTACCTTGGGTGAAACCACTATTCTGCCACAGGTGAGGAACCTTTGCAGAAGTAAATTGTCTCTAAATACTTACCTGGGAATTAGAGGACAAGCCTCTGCTTAAGGAAAATCCTTTTTTTTTTGCTCAGCTGTTGCAAAGAGCATCCACAGGATTAAATCGAAAAGAAAGTGTACTAGAGGTCTTCCTGCTTCCAAGCTCTTTCCCTGCCCACAAAACTTCACCAGAATAAGAAAGTGAAACAGATGTGGTTTGCTTTGTCATTTAGATAGTTTGCAGATACCAGTGATAGCATTACATTGTTAGCAAACACCTACATTTTAATATAGTTCAAGGTGGGGGTTTTTTTAGATCCAGGAAAGAAAATCATAAATTAAAAGCCTCCAAGTTTGTAGGAATTGTGTGGCAAAAACCCAAACCAGATTAATATTTATTCATTAGGATCATGTGTCTTACTATTTGTTAAAGAAACAAAAATGGTTAGATATTCCTACTTTTGTTCTAAGTATGTAAGAACTGGAGTTGCCTTCCTTTTGCCCCCGCAAAGCCACTGAGAATACTTGAACATCAGGAAGTTAGTAGGATACATTGATTTAATGAAAGGTTGGGGTTCAGTGCAAAACTTCCCAGTTTATAAATACGAGTTTGGAGCTCATTTAGTGCTTTTTATTCATGAACAAGATCACAAAAAAGAAAAGAAGTTCATGCAGTTCTGAGGAATAATGAAGTAATCAAAAAAAAGACTATTACAAAAATAGCCATTATAAGCTAATAGCCAAGCTCAAAGTAAAAATAGGTGTATACGGGTCTCCATAATTGCTAATGAATATAATAACATAATGCAATCTGTTAGTGGGTTTGAAAACTGAAGTCAGACCACATGACATCCCTTTGACTCCTACAACACACACCTGCAGAGGCGGTTAAGGTTTTTAAATAAGTTTCCTTGTACTTCTAAAAGAAACTGCAAGTTTACAGCTTCAACTTTGTCTAAATGCAAGAGTATGTGAAGCCTGAACCTTCCTTGATATCTTGCAGCTCCTTCACAACTTGTGGTATATGTTCATGTGGTATAAAGGGCTTTTGGGGCATCACAAGAGTTTAAAACCCTCAAAGACAATTGCACAGGAATGTAATAGGGACTAATAATATCACTCATACAGAAAAAACAAAACAAAACAAAACCCACCAAACTAAAACCCAACAAAACTAAAAAGAAAACTTTGCTGCACATACCAGGTTGCTCCTGAAGAATGAGTTTGTTATTTAAATCCAGATCTTTATTAATAAATAACAATAGCTACTAGGCCCACAAAAAAAAAGGTATACAGACATTACTAGCAAATTTTTACCAATTCTGTTTCGTACACGAAATTCCCACATACACATTTTTTAAAAAAATCAACAGAGACCAAAGACTATACCCAAGAAAAGCTCTAAGCAGCCTAGAACTTGATACTAGGCCCTTTGACTCTACAAATAGCACATCCCTGTGTTTGTGGGTGGGATTAAGGACTCCTCTTTTCCTTTGGGCTCAACTGGAGACAAAGCATTTTTATTTTTGCCCTGCTTATCAGCAGGCAATTAGCAACCCTCCAAAAAATGGGAGCTTCCTTTGGACATGTTAAAGCCTCCTGGTCTCTTCACAGTTGCTGCAAATTAGCAGTTTGGGGAAGGTGATGTGAGAGGGGAAGAAGGGCCAAAATAGTTACAGATACGAGGATGGTTTTGTTTTTTTCAGGAAAGTCTAGTGATGACAGAAGCAATTTCCCTTCAAGGTGATACAGCCACCACTGCTGCCAAATTCGAGAATCCTTACAGGAGAAAGGTGTGTATGCTAATAAGAGTCAAAAGGTACAAATCCTACCAGTGTCAACCGAAAATGCTGTCAAATTGCTGTTATTTTACTTCCCATTGCTACATTGCTGCAAACAGCTGAAGGCCGCAGGCTCAGCTCCTGAAGGATTTATCCTGTGTGCAGTTCAACTGTGTTTCTTAGTTTTAAAGCACTGTACGTTAAACATTCGGCCCATCTTTCATTTATTTTAATCTTTTTTTCTTCTCACTGCTCAAACCGGAGCTTGAATGCAGAATATTGCAGTCAGTGACATGAAATCTTGCAGTATCACACACACAAAGCCCCTTAAAGTTGCTGCAGTAGGTGAGCACTTGTAGCTTCTCTCACTATTGCATTGTGATGCTTTTGTGGTATTTCACACTGACATTTTAGCCCTTCTACATTTAATTCCCCCCCTCCTCTCCAGACCTCACTGTTGCTTAAAATATCACAGCTAAATTTACTCTAGAGATGTAACATCTCTGTATTAAGACCATTGACAACAAGGCATCAAGTTTCCCGGTTTCTGCTGAGAAATCTATTTGTGTTGGTGCATCTGCCCAGACTCCCGTGCTCTTGCTGTGCTGGTTCTGTTGTCGCTGTGCTCGCTGCCAGTTCCTCAGAACTTCCAAAGTAATTACTTTTTGCAGTATCAAGGGATCTCCAACATCCAGGGGGCATGTTGCTCAACTCAGTCATTGTCTGGGTGCACTGACACCCATTTCAGAGACTCCTGACTCCATTTTGTGTGATGGCCCACTGATTGAGATCAGGTAATTACAATAATTAGGCAGCTCACCTCAGGATATTATCAGAGCAACCCACCCAAACCTAAGTCCATATGGTTTGAAGTAGCTAATGAGTCAGTTAATGTGCTACGTCCAGGAGTAATGGACACTCAATATAGATGGCATGGAGACATAATTTACCAACTTCCTGACTGATTAAGGTTTTTCACGTAGACAGTTCTTGTATTTTGCATCTCATGGTAAGTTCAAAGTATTAAAGGCTTTTACATGTTAAACAGAGCAGAGAAAAGCAGCTGAGACTTCTAAAAGGCAGGCAAGAAAATGCTCCTCTTTAAAGAAAATACAAAAGACTGGAGATCTTGGGAATTTCATCTGAAATATAATACTGCAAATTACTTGAAAAGTGCTGTTAAGTACAGGAGATAACAATGGCAATAGGTGTCGTGTGCTATAATGTAAAGTAGCCTGAGCGAACTAACGAATGAAGGAATGACTCCCACACTTCTAGAAGGGCCACTTTAGCCTCTGGAATTCGTCTACCCAGACTGCTTTAACACTCACTGTGTTAACTGTGCAGCCAGTTCTACACCCTGAACTAACCAGAACAGGGGATTAATACAACAAGGGCAAGCCTTGTGGCACCTAAAACACCAGAAGCCCTGGAACAGGTAAGAAGGGTTGTCTGGTTGTCTGGCTTTTGAATGAACTACAGAATCTGTCTGTCCAGGCAGGGTTGGGATTCCTTTCACCGAGCCTGTTCCTGCTCTCCCATTTTAATGGCTGTTGGGATGGGATGTTGCTCCCCGTTCCTAGCAGTGCAGCTGAAAAGACAGTCATGCCCAGGGTGTGTTCCTTTATCAGCTGGATGTCACAGGTTCTCTTGCTCATGCCTTTGGAAAGCAATTATTTCTGAGCACTGAAGGAAAAATGTTTTCTTATCCGTGTTTACTTTCCTTCGGAAATGTGCAAAGAGGTAATCTAAGTTTATTGCTGTTGTGGGAATGGCTTGTATTTGCAGGGAGAGCAGGATGTCTAGTGGCTAGAGCAGAGAAGGGGATCAGGAATGATTTCCCTTAAGGGAGTAATTCCTGGAATCCTAATCCTGGCTCTGCTACTGACTGACCTTATGCGAATAATTTCATTTTTGTTTCATTTTATCTATTGGAGGCAGTCAGGGTGGCTTGTTTTGAGGCACTGAGACTCTTGGGAACGGGATAAAGAAACTAGAGGAATATCAGCAGAAGCACACCAATGTTCTTGGTTAGCAGAAGGCAGTGACTTCTTTTGCAGTGTATGTGAAAAGGTTTGGAGAAACCAAGAGGAATTTGGCAAAGCACTCAGGGAGAAGGTGCATATAATCACTTCAGTCTTTCCATTTCTGAGATTCCCCACATGAAGCTGTTCGAGAAAGGAGACTAATCTGTCATAGCATTCATTATTCACATATCAATGCTACTTTTTATGTATAAACTTAATTATGATGAGGGGATATATTAAATATGACTCGTTTTACTGCAAGATTGATTTTTTTTCCCCTGACCTCAGAATAAATATTGATCTTCATGATCTTTAAATGTAGTGCAAAGGTTGTTATATTAATGGCATATTAATAGAAAGTAGCCCTGACCATGCAATATTAATATATTTGCATTGTTATTTCTCAGATCCCATCCAGAAGGAAAGAGGCAGGATGCCAAACCCTTCTTTCCCAGGAGAGATCAGGAAGCTGTTGATTTTAATGACTGTTAAGACTCCTTTCACTTTGTTGTTGAGTTTTGGTCTGTTTTTTGGTTTTGGGGTGTGTTTGAGAGTTTTTTTAATTAAAAACCATGGTGAAATGACAAACACAGTGTGTAATATATCCAATAAGATAGTGATGTGTCATGTTGCCAGCATTGCCAGGAAAGCAAGGCAGTGTCCTAACCTGAGAGTGCTCCGCTACCCACTGCTGTGCAGTCAATTCCATGAGCAGATCACAGCTGAGAGAAGACATGGCATAATTTGGTGGTTTGGCATTCAGTGTCTGGGGCTCTGACTCCTTCAATTACTGGGCTAGGAATTTTCCTAACAGCTGACTTTTAAAAGTAGTTACCTCAGTCAAGTGAGGTTTTCCTTCAATTTGGTTTTTTTTTTCTCCTCTTTTGCATTTATAGTGACTCTTGAAAATGCAGGCTTGGAACTGCTGTTCTAATGGTTGGCTGAACCAAGGCAGGTGTGTCACTTTTAAATAGTCCTCATAGAGGAATTGTAGTTGATTTTTTAAATAAAGTCTGCTCTATAAAGAGCAGGGATAAGGGATCACACATTGAAATAACCTTTAAACAATACTGTGTAGTTTCTATAGGTCCTGAGAAAACAGCACCCACTTAGCTGGAGAAGGAATACTTGTATGCCTTTCATAAACCCTGTTTTATCAGTAGTCTGTTTAATACATACTTTGAGTTGTCTGTGCCAGGTGATATAAATCAAGAGGGAAAATGAAAACTTCCATTCCATAGGTTATAAACGCCAAATGAAAAAAATAAGTGCAGTATGACACATTGCCATACTGGAAATACTTAGAGTGAAGAAAAGACAGTGATTTGAGCAATTAAAATCTGGTAGCCTGACTTCAAAAGTTTGCAGCTTTAGAACTAATTTTGAATAAAAAAGAGTAATAACAGTCCATTATGATAACTGGAAAATAGAATAAAAGGCACTATTGCTTTGCATCATGCCAAAATACCTTTGTTAAGAAAACTGATTTGCTAGACAAGAGAAGTGTGATAGGACCAAGTCATTCGGACTTCAAGGCATGTAATGCAGAATCAAATGGGCAATAATTAAATAAGCTGGAGAATGTGTGGGTAAGTGCAAAAAGAATGAAACAGTGGGCAAGGAGGAATAATCCCAAGTGGCAAAGAGGTTGCCTGTTTCTGAGGGATCTACCTCAGGACGTGTTTCAGTAAGTGCCACTGATTTCATGAGCAACAAAACCAAAAGAGCAGTGTGCTCCAACCATTTGCTGAAGAAAATGAAGTCATGAGGCACTGCAGTGTTGGTGTAAGAGAAACAAAACAGAATTTCATCACACAAAGTTTAAGGCTGTGCTTCTTGAAACTGCTGGTTTGGAGGAAAAAGAGCAAAATCATAGGGTGGCCATGGGCTCGTAATAGGATTTTAGAAGTGAAGAAAAGTCAGGTCTGCTTCTAGGTTGTATCAAATCAAGTACTTTTATTACCAAATTCAGAATACGTGCTTAGTAGTTTTTCATTAAGAACTCATCTTTCCTGTCCTGTATACTCTTTAAGTGTTAAATGATGAAAGTTATCTCAAAGGATGCAGAGGGTAATGATGATATCCATTTTCTTCTGTGAAAAGCAGAGCCAGATTGTGACTGAACTGAGTGGAAGAGGAACCCTTCTGCTGGAAAGCAGTTCTTGTAAGAAACAGATGTGAAAGGAAGTTGTGAAGAAATATCTTGCCTGGTGCAGAGTAAGTAAAATTCCGTGGTTTTTCAGATATTAGGTATGTTGAGGGGTAGGAACACACAGAAACTCCTTTGCATAAACAGTAAATGGTGGGGAATTAATTGACTTGATAGTTGAATGAAGAGCTGGGCAGAGGAGAGAAACAGCATATTTGTTTTGTACCTTCCAAAATAACATCAGAAACACCATGAAAGGTAATAATGAGGTTGAAGGTATTATAATGTGAATTATTTTTAGGATATGCAGGGCTAGATTTTGCAATCAACCTATCTTTGTTTGCTTCATGATGTGAAGACCTATTACTTGCATATACTTTCATTCCTTGCACAGGGAAAAAAGGCAAGAACTGATGAGTTTTGAGATAATTTTGTTTTTCCCCCATAGGATTTTCTAGGAAAAGGAGTGATTTCAGCTCATTTAAGCACTGTGATTAGTTTGGTGCTTCCAAAGTGTAGAGACACAATAATGGCTATTCCAGTAAATTAAGACAATGGCATTTAACTAGTGTTTCAGTAACATCCTGGGCTCAGTTTGTCCCAGAAGTTTTCAAGGGAAAATTGGACCTGTTTACTTGTTGGTTTAACATTTTGATGAAAATGTAACTTTTTTGCACTTTTCTGTGGCTTTACATCTGAGTCACTACATTTATCTATTAGGGATACCAAGAGAAACAACAGTTAATGTGTGTCACTGCCCGTGGGCCTGTGAATTTGCTTGTTTGTGTGTCTGTCTGCTCTTTGTCTGCTTCTGTGTGTGATATTTCATGGCAGCACATGATTTGAAGAAGCTGATTGCCTGCTGTGGTATTTATCCTATATAAATTCTACATTAAATGACAAATTTTAGACCCATCAGAGACAGAAGACTAAGTCCATCCATTGAAATCCTCTTTGTATTATTACTTTCTAATGAATTCTGTACTACAGCAGGTGTCAAATCATATCTGTTGTTTTGCAATCGAGTATGAATAGAAGATGTATTGCTATTGCAAATGAATCTAATATGAATCTAATGAGCAGTAATGAGCAACTGTTTTGTCATTATTGAGGCAACCACTGTGATGCTAATAAACTCTCATTTCTGCTCTTTAGAAAAAAGCACTGACCAGGATTTATAACGTGGCCTTAATGTCCCAAAAGCCTGAGGCAAAAGAGAAGAGTGGAACCCCTAAACTGAACATAATTTAGTAATTTTCTCTGTGGCAGGCTTCTTATTTTCTCTTATGAAACAAAACCTGGTTTAAGTCTTTCAAGCTTTCTTACATTTGAAAGGAAAAAGATGAAGAATGGCTGTCTATTAAAGGAGCATAAAGTTAAGGAGATGGGCATTCTGCCTTAATTTTCTTTAACATAAGTGCACTAATTCTATACTTCTACACTTGGCAGTGTTTTTGTAATAATAAAGGCAACTGTGTGCAACTGTTTTAAAAGCAGCCACTTCACAAGTAACAGGCCATTAAATCAATATAGAACTATAATATATTTGGGGGAAATACCAAAACACTCTTTTAATTGAAGCTTCATTTTTTTTTTTATTTTATTTATTTTCATTCTCTGTGATCATATAAGAGTGCTGAACAAACAAAAATACCCTTGACACAATATCATGGGTAGCTTTACTCCATAGCTGAAATGTAAACGAGTTCTGACTCCTGTGCAGCTCTGCTTTTCCCAAGTATAAATAATACATAGAAAGATACATAAAGCTGTGTAAAAGGGACAGCTGGGTACATGGAGCTTACAAGTGGAGCACAGGAAAACCAGGCAGCACTGCTTCTCTAAAAGCTAAGTACTATACTTCCATCAAAAAATAATGCTTCTGTGTATACAGTCTTCATGGACTCATCTCTCTGTGCAATAAAGCTGGATGCACTGTGGAGATTCACTCCAGTATTTCATTTGGAGCTCTGAACTGTTCTGTGTAGGGTGCAGCTGTTTGGTTTACTGCAGTACACTCCACGCTTGCTTTAACTGCTCAGTGGAGACTGTATTGCCAATATTTAAGGTATTATATAGGCACAGCGGCGGGACTGTGAATTCCTGAGCAAGCCAGGGGGTGGGCATTAGGGCAAATTACAGCAGCCATCTCTCAAAGTTGCAAATGGGGCGTCAAAGGCGGTGTGAAAGCCACAACTGTTCCTTCCATGCTGGGGCATTCAAAGGACTTTGGGGCTCTGAGCAGGAGTTTGCAACAGTTCTCTTTCACTGACGTTTCAGTTGCATCTCGGTGCCTGAGGAGGGAGGGGAGCAGGAAGCTGAGCTTTCCATCAGCTGCCCTGCCAGTGGTGCGCTGTTATCAGGCTGGGCCACTGCATTCAGCTTCTCCTCCAGCATCAGTAACAAATGGGTCAGATTTACCCACCCTTTAAGGACATCACAGGTCTGGTTTTCAGTAATGCTTGCAGTGCGGAGTTGAAAAAGGCAGCTCAGCCTAACAGCATCCGTGTTCTGGAACTCACCTTTCTAGATACATCCACACGCACTCCAAAATTCACGTGGCTTCTTTCACTCCAAAAGCAGTAAGTTCTCATACTCCCCAACTGTTTTGTACCACAAACCAAGGCATGGTAAGTGGAGACAGAGAGGAGCTTTGTTTTGAAAGTATAACCCTGAGCTGAACTAAAACCCTGATGGAGAGGCATCCATAGTTTAGAAGAAAAGGTGAATCAAGAGCAGGTCCAAGTCCAAGCATTGCTATTAAACCACCACCTTTAGTCAGGAGAGTCATGATGATGAAAGGACTGTGGTTATAAAGTTTTTGTATGAAATATCTGATTTCTTTGTGCATTAGGGTGTAATGTACTGTATTAATTCCTGTATTGGGGATTTGATTCCTTAGATGATACATAAATTTTTGTGACACAGCACATCTAATGAGGGCTTTTACATTGCTCGTGGAATGAATTGTGCCATGCATACAAGTTACAGTTTGAAGGTGTAAATTAATATTGCATAAAAGTTCAAGGCTATTTATATTTCACTTTGGTATCCACAATTTCACAAAATCATATAATTTAGGCCAAAAAGGCCCTCTTGATGTCACCTGGTCCAGTGCCAGAACACAAAGCAGGAGCAGATTATGCATTAAGCATAAATCACAGGAGGCATCGTCATGAGGATGTGGATTACAAGACTCTCTTTGGCAGGGCACGAGAATTGATGTTGAAGGCTTTGTGTTGTCCTCCTTTCAGCCACTGTCCTGGTTAGGTAGGGATTGCCACTGGCATTGGGAACAGCCAGGTTTGGGAAGCAGATGTTGTTTAGAGCACCTTTGAATTCTTCAGTAACACAGAGAGCTTCCCAGCAGAACTACCAGTGGTACACAAGTCGTGCTCACTGTAGTTTGCAAACTATGTCAAGCCCCACTTAGAAAATTGCACCTAGAGGATAAAAGCAACTCCAAAATAAAGCACTGTAGCTGAAATAGCTGGAAATTCAGCTGAGATCACTACAATTTTTCTGCTTGTATGAGATGCAACTGCCTTGTGTAAGTGTCTGTCCCTGACATTGTCTGACATCACTACAATGACCTGCTGTAATTGAGTGGCTCATCAGATCGAGGCTTTATGGAAAGTAGATTGCATGGGAAGGCATTTGGGGAAATCCCTTAAGGATGTAAATATCACTTGCAGGAATCCAGAAGCATGTCTTTAGGAAAAGAAAAAAGATTTCCTTCCAAGAATCCCAGCCTTCATATGCTACTACTTTTGACATAAATAATGAAACAGCTGTTTAGCATAACCACTGAAAGCATTGAAAACACCAAACCCCAGACAGTCTCCAGAGACATCCTTCCCTTTGCTTATGGCTCTCTTCTCTGTTCTGCTGCCTCCTCTGAGTAAATGTCAGCAACAAATTAATCAAGGGGTCATTAAGCTCTAATAATCTATCCCTGTCCATCCCCTGGCTCACACAGAATAGAATCACAGAATCATTGAGGTTGGAAAAGACCATTAAGATCATCAAGTCCAGCTGTTAAGCCAGCACTGCAGAGGCCACACTAAACCATGTCCCTGACCTCCACATTTACAGGGTCTTTTAAATCCCTCCAGGGATGGTGAATCCCCCACTTCCCTGGGCAGCTTGTTCAACCCTTTTGGTGAAGAAATTTTTCCTAATATCCAATCTAAACGTCCCGTGGTGCAACTTGAGGCTGTTTCCTCTCATCCTATCACTTGTTACCTGGAAAAAAGAGGATCCCCTGCCTCACACCCCCACCTCTCTTCCTATCTTTGTGGAGCTGGAGAAGGGAAAAACCCACCTTCCAGTCTCCCCTGTTACATCCCTGCCTGTGTGCAAGCACAGTAAGTCCATGGATCTTCTCTGTGGTATCCTTTTTGTAAATGTGGCTCAGTTCAGCACCTGATGGAGTTAAGTGTGGGGGAAAGGGAGCTAGAAATCAGCTGACATCCCAGGAATTTTGGGGAGAGGTTTTGGTAGGCACGTGGCTAAATTTCTGTCAGAGGTGGGCAAGAAACATTGTAAGGAGAAAGAAGTAGCTTTAGCTATACAACAGTTGTGTGCAACATGGCTTTGTAGAGTTATATAGAATTGTATTTGCATTCTTATGAAAGCATTATAAGCTCTCCAGGGGCCATTTGTAATGCAGCAAGGCTGACCAGCTGGATCACATCCCGTTTGGATTGGGAATACAGTCTTGCACTTCTTCTCTGTTCAAGAGCTGTACCTGCTCTTGAGGAGTGAAGGGCACCTGAGTCCAAACAAGAGAGGTGATATGCATAAAGAAAAGGGAGTTACATCCCCTATTCTAATAGGTGGCAGAAAATCTATAAAGAAGCTCTGTGGAAATTTGTTCCCAAGGCAAGTAAAGAAGCAATAATGCAGCCAAGGTAAACGTTACCCATGCAGCAGAGGAGCACTAACATTATAGATGGGCCAGGTGTAAGAACACACATATGAGGGGCACCACAACCAAAAGGAGGCCATTCCAGATGAATTTGAAGTCACAGGATTGGGAGAGAGAAGCAAATCTATACCTCAGCTTTCCAAAACTGAGGTGACTGTAAAATATCTAGAAACTATTTTGGTTAGCTTTGTGAACTGACCACAAAATATGAATTACAGAAAAGGAGAAAGATTTGCAGGGATCTTGTGAAATTAAGTTCTTGCTTACAGCTTATAAAGGTAATCTTTGTTTCAAGCAAATTTCTATCAGCTCTTCCATCCTACCAAGTTATGACAGGCCACAAATTTGGCCCCGTTAAGTAAGCTGGGTGTGGAAATTACTGGGTGAAGTGTTATACCTTGTGATTATTAGAATAGATGATCACAGAGGCTGTCACAGCCTTCACATCTCTGGGATTTCTAGGCCTTTCAACTGTACACAGTGTATTGTTAGTCAGATATAGGCATTATTTTTAGTTTCATAGCAGTTGTGCTCAGTAGTTTAACATAATTTTGTAACCCAAAAAGAAGCCAGTTCAGTCTGTATTAATGCCCTGCAGAAGGTACTTGTTCCCTACGATTACATGAATCAGAATTGCTTAATTTTCACAACAGTTTCTTTCTGTTTCTAAGTTCTCAAAGTTTCCCTCAAGCTATCAATGATCTTGTCGTTCTCTAGCTCTCAGGTGCTTTGTTCCTTGACTCTATAGTGGAGTTTCACTGTGGCTTTTAAATCTCTTTTTTCAATAGCTAAATGCACAAGGGAGTGAGGTTCATTTCTAGTTCTTGCAAGTTAGTTATTGTCCCCAGTTCTTCTGTACTGATACAGGCTTATTTTTTGGCAGAAGGAAGGGTAAGGAGATTCCAAGCACACTCTCTGTATTTGTTGACTCCTCAATACTGTGATGCTTTTGTATCTGTCTAATCCAAGGCTTTCATTTCATCAGTGTTCTTACTTATTATTATTACTGCCATAGTAACAGCTTTTCTGAAAAAGAACATTTAAGGGAAGAAAGAGTTTTATGGAGTAGACAAAGGTCATTTCTAAACAGAGAAAGCATAAAAGCCACCTTGCTATTGAACTCTGTAGGTGGGCACAAAACAGCCTGATGAGACTCTTGGAAGCAATAATCCCTGGGATAAAGACACAGGCTGAGCCTCTGTAGAAGGTTCTGGTGAGAGTCCTCAACTCCTGATTCCTGCAGTGAAATCCAGGGAACAGGAGGCAAAGGACATCCTGAGCAGTAAATGGGAAAAGGGTAATAGACATTTTGCATCCCATGTTTAAAGAGATTGTCAAAAGAGAAGTAAAAGAGAATCAGGAAAGGACATAGTTGCTTATTCTTTTGAGTAGGAATGTTGGAGCCTTCTGTAACTTTGACGAACTTTGCTTTCAATGCCTGAGATGATTATTCATTTATTTTCCTGAGGGCTCCCCAAGATGTATTTTTAAGGTCCAATGGATAAACAAAATCTTATTTGCAGTTTCTCTTTCCAGCTTTACAGTGAAAACGTTGTAATAAATGCAGAATGCATGTAAAACATCTGTCAGAACCTGACATTATTTCCTCTTTATAGCTCAGAGTGGGCTTTCATTAATTGGTTGTAAAATGAAAATATCAAAAATCTTCTTCAAAATGCAGAGTAAACCCCACAAATGCTTAGAGGGATGTGTTTGTAAGTGTGATTTTCATGCTGACATTTGCATGAGTCAGGGCACACAAGCAGATGAGACAGAAATGTAGACAAAGTATTGAAAAGTCCAAGAGTTCAGTGCATTATTCTTTTGCTGTTCTTCAGAGTTTTATTCTACTGTTAAAACACACACGTTTGTTGCATGTTTGGGTTTTTTTTAAAAACAACTCCTATGTTATCATGTGCTGTGGGCTGGCATGTGATGGACTGTCCCCAGTGACACACAATGCTCATATGTGGGGTAGGTCATTTGAGGATTTGGCAGTTTTGCAAAAAAAGCAAAAGCTTTGTAGATTGTGCATCAAACTACTTACAAGTCCTTTGTGTGCACCAAGCTGAAGACTATGGATTATCATAAAAAGGAGGGGGAAAACCTGCTAAAGAACTTGTCCTGCTTTGAAAGGGGAAGCAGTTGAAAGTAGAGCACAAGCACGTGCTTTTATTGGAGTGATCACAGTGTTGAAGCAACTCCCAGGATTTCAATGTAATCCAAACAAATCTCAGGTCTCTGCTTCATTGAGGTACCAGAGACAATTACTCTGGTGACACAATTAAGGAATATTTGACAGTGGGAGGGTACCAAAGGGAGACAAACAAACTCACCTTTATCAGTATTTAGATTTTCAGGAAACTTGCATTTGCTTTGCAGATGCTTCTCCAAGGTGTGTAACAACCAGTCATAAGAATTTGGGGTTTTCCACAGGGCATCTTTATCTGTGTGGGGTTTTGTTTGTTGTGGCTGGGTTTTTGTTTGAATTAAACCATTGATTTCCAAGAAAAACTCAGGAATATGGTCACATACCAGATGATTTCTAGATTCCAAGGGGTGTGTTTAAAACGTATTTGAATAGTATATTGTTATGTTTTATTCCAGAGAATTGTACCTTGTGTAAGAAGTATGTAATATTCCAACCCACTACTGAAATAGCATTTTACAGGTATACTTTAATTTTATTTTTTAATTAGGTGAATATTCTTATGTCTATTTTGCTTTCTCCTCTGGTTTTTACCCCTTGTTAGAAGGGTCATTTAAGGATTATAATCTGAATTTAGTCACGGTTTGTATAACATCCGAAAGTCCTGTTCAGTCTGGTGTTATGAAAACCTAGTTTATTAAACAAAGGGAAGGTTTCCTGCACAACTCATTCTTGCAGAAGGTTTTCAAAGATCCTTCCAAGCAGTTCTGTCAACAAGACCTTTGTCATTATATATAAACACCACAAAATACGGTCCATATCTCATCTTAGGGTGTTTGGCTTTTCAATTTAGAGGGGACCTAATCTAAATCTCGGACAGTTTTTTCAACAGGTATATTTTCAGTCTGACTCAGTTTTTCTTTGAAGCCCTGCAAGATTGCAGAATTTTCATTCTTGGAAACTGCTGTGGTGATGGACCTGTTGTGTGTAATGGCAGCTAAAAATTGCATCCAAATTCTCTGTATTTCAGCTGACTTTAGCCAGCTTACTGAGAGTTTTACTTAGAACATCCTCTTTACTTTTATTTCAGAGGTTGTGTTTGTGGGGAGTTTTGTTTGGAGTTTGATGTCGGTTGTTTGTTTCTTTGGTTGGGTTTTCTTTGCCTGAGAGAAAAGTTATTTTCTGAAAAATATTAACAAGTACTCTTTAGTATTTGTCAATATTTCCCATGACAGGCAGTGACCCACAGCTGCACGTTTGACAGTCAGAATTTTCAAATTCTAATCCTGACAGAAGTGTGGGCTGAAGGCATCCAGAGCTTCTTGCCATGTTCAAGTATCTCATTGTATTTGCTGGTCTAAAGAAGGCCTTCTCTAAGGACCATGTGTACAATTTATTGCCTATGTTATGGGCTTAAGGAGTTTGAGCCAGAAAAGGGCTTTTTATGTAGTCCTGCCATCTTCAGAGGCTTCGTGTGCTCTTTGCAGATGAACAGAATGGCTTGGAGGGCTCAGGCTTAGCAGGTGTGACACTGCAGCATGGAGGCTTGAGATGTTGTAGAGACAGCAATAGTATGCCTAAGTTTGGGGCTTTTGTGAAATTACAAAGCAAAACACAAATATAAACTCAGCTGAACAAAAGCCGAGCGTATAGAAGTGTGTTAGTTCCAGGTTCTGTCAAAAGAAGCTGCTTCGGAGTAAATGTGACCTGACAGTGACCTTCAGAGCAGACTGATCTTCCCAAAGGAGCTTCCCAATTTGTACCTGTAATGAACACATCATCCATACAACCCATTCCTGCATTTGAACTGCGCCATGTTTGTTCCATTAGGTGATGAAATACAGATGTATTTCCAGACACACCAGGAAGCTATTTCTAAATCATCTTTTGCCCCACTGCTGACTAAATAAAGTGATTCCAGGCTTTCAAGATTTAAAACAGGTTCCTCTCTAAACAGTTGTTGAGGGTTGCTTTATAGTCCCTGTGACCACAGAGAGAGTCCTGCTATTTCCCAGGATCCTTGCCCAGCACATGGAGAAAATTACAGAGTTAATAGCTTACACTAACCATTTTCTCCCACAGTTTTCAGAAGCTTTATTCTGTACTGTAGTGTGCACAGTCCTCATGCTGACAAAAAAGCTGAAGCCTGTCCTTTTCTAACCATATGGTCCTTGTGTTCTTTCTAGCAAGGCAAAAAACCCTCTTCCATATGCTTGTTTCCCAGGGCCGGCCTTCAAAAATGTCAGGGAGTGGAGCCACACCACCTCTGAAGGGAAACTGGGGACTCAAACTTCACCTAGAGCAAGACATTTGTGTGCTAGCAGAGACTACTGGCTCTGTGAGCTGTTCTGGCTGTGCAGAAATGTGCTGGTGACTTCTCCAGCCATCACCTTAGGGGCTGACTCTTCATCAGTCCATTATCATTATCTTTACTTCCTTCACCCCTCACACAGAGACTGCCCGAGCCACCCCACTGCAGGGAAAGTGGTGTCTGATGAGAATTTCTTTATGTTAAAGAAGAGATTTCAGTATTTTATTATTTCATTGATGTTTATGAGTCACACCAATGCTGACAGAAATGCATGCAGTATCACCCATGTGGCTGCATAGCAGCCTCTCCTCCTTTCCCACCATTTAGATCCTGCTTTTATGAGCAGTGTTGCAAGATTAACTGGAAGGATCTACTGATTCCAACACTGACTCTGTGCGTTGGAATGGGGCTTATTTTTGAAGTCCTTGCCTTCCCCCCCTTTCAATTGCAACATTTCTTATGGAAAAATCTCCTTGCTGCCTGTGAAATGACCAACCATTGCTGCTCTCAGGAGTGTGGCTGGGCACTGGTGTGTGTTGAGTTGTTCCTTTCAGAAGGAGCGAGGCTCTCCTCTCTCTCTGGCAGCAAGAGGAGCAGGAGGGTGATTTCTCCTGACCTGAATCTGTGTTTATGCTGTACCATTCCTCTGTGTCTCCCCGTTCTGGGATAGAGAATGGCTGTCAGTTTTCACAGCCCTGGTGATCTTCCTGATGCCTTTTGGCTTTCCAAAACCATCTGGCCTTATGTGGATTATAATGATGAAAGGTTAGAAGAGTTAAGTCACTGAATTTAAAAAAGACAGAACTTAAAAGGAATGAATTTGTGGCTTGATAAGCTTTTATTTTGCATGATTTTTATGTGATCCATCAGGGAAATACATGAATGAAATATTAAAAAAATCTAATTAGAACAAATCCAGAAGGTTATACAATGATTTTCAAAGCCTGTTCTCAAAAACAGAGACAGAAAAAGTCACACTCACAATAAGTGATACCCCTATCAAGAGTTCTTAGACTAAATATTATTCTGCAAGCACAACCTCAACTGACCCATTTTTGGTTCTAGCAGTTTCCTCTTGGAAAATTCCTAGTGGGGTACTTTCTCTTCAAGTACTCTTTTCACCTGAACTTCTGAGTTAATTCAGCCTGGCTACACTGACAGTTTGGGGATCTTTGAAACCACATTTATGATTGAGACAATTACTGCTCAGAACATTTTGCTGATTAAAGCACATACATAGATGCCCTCTATCACATATCTAAGACTGTAAAAACTAGTTTTGAGGTTTTTCTGGAAAAGGAGAAGCCTGTGGTGCTGGACTGTTTATGACTTCTTCAAACTGCCAGTTCCAAAGCTCCTAGTAAACACAAGCAGATCACATCACATGGAGCACAAATGAAGCCTTCCTTTCACATACTTAGGGACAGGCAGGAGTTTAAGACTTTTGGAGCTTAAACAGCATTACAGCTCAAGTTTCCTTTCTCCTGATCAGCTGCCACCACGTGCCCTGAGCTGAGACAGCCCCACAACAAATTGTTGCAGGGAAATAACTCAGCGTCTGGTCATCAGCTCCTACCATATTTTCCTCACAACACCATCAGCAAGCAGATGCTTTGTGTAATCAGAAATTCCTGCTTACTAACACAGAAATCACAAATATGACACATTGCCCAACATTTGGGCTTCTTTTTTTTTTTAATTGGGGGATGGCTACAGGAATTTTAAACATGCAGTATAAAACTAGTGAGTGAGTCTGTCTTCTGTAACTTTCCTAAAAACATGGAGTCTCCCCGATCACAATTTCCAGGCTCTTTCTCATGTCTCATTAAGCCAATATCCCTTTAGAAATAAGGTAATAAATTCCTTTTTGGTTTTTTTTGTATCCTGATGCCCTCTTACTACCCCCCTGCTGTGGCCTTTATCCACATCATCAGTGAGGTCTGGCCATCTCTCCGTCAAGAGAAAATGCAAGTATCTTATTTTGGATGTCCTGATTTTCACAGATTTAAAAATTCTATTCCTTGCATGTGGACGGGGGACACTTTTGGACACCCCTCCTTTCTTTCCAGAGGAACAGGGTTTGCCCAGGACCTGGACCAACTGTGAGGAGCCTCTGAAACACATGTAGGAGGAGAGAAAAATAGCATTCGGGTTGTTGATCCCCTTCCTTCTTTGTCTCCTCAAGTTCTTTGCAGTCTTATGACCTTCCCTCATTAGTTTCCCTGTCCTTCAAAGCAGGAATTCATATGTGTAACTTGCTTGTTAAAAATATTTTAATTGTATTTACCCCACGTGATAAAAGATGTCTTTGCCAAAGGATTTTGCAGTACTAATAATACCAATTCAGTTGGTTTTCAGTATTCCTTTAGAGGATCAAATGAAAACTGCCACCAGGCATGGAGTAGGTTAAGTTTATACATCCTCCTGTGCCATCCAGCTCATTTCCAAGTTGGTCAGTAAGGTGGAAAACATTCCTGATTTCAGAATCCTGATGTGTTCTATTATCTCTTAGGACTGGGAAGTGAGACACTGACCTACTCAGGGTGCCAAATGTTGAATGTTAAGAACATTTAAACATTATATAAAGCTGTAGTTTGATCCACTAATGATATGCAAGAATAGAAAAAACAGTTTATAAGAATGTTATCACTTAGGAAAAGCTGTTTTTTCAGGCACAGCCTGAAAAGCCCAGGCAAACATGACCCTAAGCTTGTGACTCCAACCTTGCCTTGGATCCCCATAAGACACACCAAATTTCAAGGCAATTTGAGCGAGTGTGTGGATTTTAGAGCACATAAAGTGTCGACCTTTAAACAGAAATAGGTACTCAGCCTTGGAGAGCCTGCACTCCCTGATAATTAACAGGAGGATTTAGTTTTTAAATTGTATTGTGGGAATGTAAAAGCTCTTTGTTGATATTATTAAAATGGAATTTTTGAGCTATGTTAGATTTTGCTCTTACAGATTTTAATAAGAACACTGCTTGGAATATGTCAGAGCAGAGCTCTCCTTGAGGATCTTTACCTCCTGTATCAGCACAAAGGAGTATTGTGGCATTAACTACAAACTCTGTGATGGTTCTCACACACACCCCAGCTGGTCAGATGTTGCTGTGTTGTGGCACCAAGTGGTTCCAGTAGAGGTCAGGTCCTTACAGGGGTAAATATTACAAAATAACCTCAACTCCAAAACAGTAAAGTCAAAAGTAAAAGTGCAGGTAAAGATAAAAAAGATACAATGGCAGAAAATACAGAAACAGAGGTAGAAAGGGAATGCAGCTCTTCATAGCTGAACACATCAGCATCTTTCCATGGACATACACATGTACTCTGGAGGCAAAAATGTTCACTTATTTGATATTCGAGTGGTGATCATAAATCTTTTTTTCACATATTTCAGTCCATTTTCAAACTTTCCTAAGAACTGGAATAACATGTTTAGCAATGCTTCTTGATCTCACAATCTTAGATAGCCAGCTGGATTCTGTGGTCTTTTCAAGCATGTTCTGGTCGGAGTCCAAACTGGAAGGAAAGGCTTCTGAAAGAGTAGGGTGTTTTCTCGAGTTCTGGAGACAGACTTACAGTTGGTGTAAGCGGCCGTAAAACTTCCTTGCTGTCACCTACTTATGTCTGTCTTTGTTGCCAATTCATCTGCAAACCCCTCTTCCCGTGGAGAGTGCAGTGTGCTTGTATTTAAGATGGTTTTGCTCCTGTGAAACAACCCTTTCCACGGGTCAATCCAAGTTCTGTATCCACAATGTATCTTCTAGTTTTGCACACTTCTGCTGGGCACAGCCCAGCCCTTTCTCCCTCCTGCACTGGTCGCTCAAGCACTGGTTGATTTTTTCCTTGCCTGTCACTAATACAAATGTCAGATGGACCCTCCTGGCTGCCCAGTAGGTAGGAATACACCAGGCTGAAATGTGTCAAGTGTCTGTCACTGCCCTTTGTGTGCCATTTTTGTGAGGGTGTTAATTCAAGAAGCATAAATATAGTCTGGCCTGCTTTTGCTTTTTTTGGAATCCTCATTGCTTATTGTTCAGCATTTTCATCACAGATGCCTATGCCTTTAATGGTTGATGAAAATGAAAATGTGGATTCAAAGCTGCACAGTTAATGTCACAAGTCTTCAAGTATATGCATGAGTGTATGTGATGATCCATGTGCACACACATGAAAAAATCACATTTCTCATTTGATTTTGTATCTTTAATGTTACTCAATTCACCATCAGAACAGTTACAAAGAAGGGAAAGGAAGTGGTGCCCACCTTGCTTCTTCCAGCAAGAGTTCACTGTGCCCAAACAAAAGGGGTAGGTTCTCATTCATTAAAGGAAGCAAATATAAACTGAACAAAATACGTTTAGAGGATTTAATTGACATTATATACATCAAAAACTAATGGGAATAGAGTTAATATTTTAAAGTAGTTAGTAGCATACATAATTTACCTGAATTCACAGGCAGATTTCTGTGTGAAATTTGCCAAGCCTCAGTGACTCGGATATTTTTTCTTTCTTAGTTGTTCTATGCATGTCTTAGAAGATTTCCTTAGCTTGAAAAGAGCTGTGGAAGGAAAAACCCTTCAGCCTATTGGCTTGACATTGGAGACACAAATTTGAATATCACATCAGACAAGTTCACTTCTTACTGCTCTGTCACCCCTGGCAAGTTCTTTGTCTTCTAAAATGTAGGTGTTTTGGGATGTGGAAAATTACCTTGTCTGTACTTTTCATGGCCATGTGGTATTAAAAGACAGTAAAAGTAGACAACTAACAAGGGAACATCTTTACAAGAGGGCAAAGAAGCATTTAGACCTCTGGGAGATGACTCTTTCCCCCTCTCTCTTTTTTTTTTGCACACACCACACACACACAGACACACAAGCCAGGATGTGAGTGATCAATGCTCCTGCTGGGCCAGGCTCCTGCTGCACTCACGAGGCAATTCTGGCGAAGCAGCCGCCTCCATGGCCTCCTGGAGCAGCTCCTCAGGACAGGGCAGACACATCCTCCTCACCAGGTTTGTTTGCAGCCCGACTGGAACGGCACAGAAGGGGGAAATGGGAATTCAGAGCTGCCAGCTACACTAACTCCGCTATCAGTTCACCAATAAGGCCCAGTACGGACCCACAGAGCCTCTGGATAAATTGTATTTTCCAAGGGTTAATTAAGCTGTCTTGAGCTTCTGCATGAAGGGGAACAAACTGGCACTTGCAGCGTTTTCTGAAACCTGCTGTCGACATTCCAGTCCCTGCTGCTTTTAGCTGTATCGATCGGATGCCTGACCTGTGAAATCCTTGATGGCTGCTAACACTGGAAGCTTACTGGAGCTTTCCAAGGGAGCTTCAGGACAGCTTGTGTAGTCAAGTACAATTACCTGTCCCTCCAGGAGAGCCAATTAGTTCACAAAGAGCTGGAGCAGAACAAATGTTTTGTGTGTGATTTAGAATCTTTAAAAAAAGAGCTTTGTTCTGTCTCATTCTTTTGTTTCTAATTTTATGATTATTGCTCCGCTCATGACAATCCACACCGCCTTTCCTTACATGTCTCATCAAGGACTACTTGGGCATGAGAAAACAGATTTACAGTTATTATTTTTTTAACAGAAAAAAGCCTCATGTGCAATGCAAAAAGCCAGCCTTAGCCATTTTAAATATCATGGTCCTATATATATACCATGCTCACATATCGGGTATTTTCAGAGCTGCAGATTAGTGTGTTTAAAACACCCAGCATATGCAGATATTTGTGCTGTAATTTTTATAGCACGTATATACATATATGTATATATAGTTATACACAGATCTCACTTTAAATTCTGGGGCTTGATTTGCTGAAAGTGAAAAGGCAGCAACTGTTGTACCAAAAAAGCCAGACCAGAAAAAGGGTGGAAATTAAAGAGATCACTATCTATATTATAGCCCAGTTAATGCAATATTTATAACTTATAAAAATTAGAGGCAGTGAACCAGAATTTCATCTCTGTTGTTCTGAACAACCTTACTATTTGGCTCAAGCTCTCTGGGGCTAAAAGAGCAGCACTGGCTTGGGAACAAACCTCTTTAATTAGTCCGAACTAATAATTCAAATAAATAAGGGCCCAATAATTTAAGTGGTCAGTTACAGTGGACCAATTCCAAAATCTGCAATGCTCTACATATAAATCAGAATATTGCAAAGGTGGTTGCCATCAGAAAATGTTGGATGTCATCAGCTGGTGGAGAGAGGTGTCCCAGGGGCAATGGTTATGAGTGTCGTAGGTATTGCACAGCTGAAAATTAAATCCTTGGGAGCTTGATTCTTTTGGGGGGGTTGTTTGCTTGTTTTTAATCTTCCTTTAGAAGAGCGTAGAGAATGGCTCTCGTTGGCTTCCAGTCTAGAGCTCAGGGTTCCATGGCATATCCATTACTTTTGGATTCCTCCCAATCCTAAGAACTCCCGGCGTTCGGCTTCCAAACTGGGAGGAACCCAGTGGGCTGCAGGGCTTTTCCTTTCAAGGCCACTGCTTTGCTGAGGTGTGGGTTAGCTGTGACCAAAGCTGGTAACTGGTTTGGGTCCCAGTGAGAAATGAGACCATGGTCTTCCAGGCCAGTTCCCAGGGGAAAATGTCCGTGGGGCAGATGCCACCATTGCCGTGGCACTGATGGGCACTGCTGAGCAGAGATGGCAGATGGACCAGGGCTGGAATGGGCACTGCAAAGGATTTATCCTCCAGTCCTTGTGGTTGTCCTTCCAAAGGAGCTTGAAACGCCGTGGTACAGCGGTGGGGACACACAACTTGCTGTTTCATTTGCTGTAAAGTACGTCTTGCAGCAGATTTAAACTTCTGTGCTATCAGGTTGGCAGTTTTCACATGTAGGAGAAAAATAATGAGTTGATCCATTGGGCAGATAATTGTAACTTTACTTTTCTTTTTTTTTTTTTTACCAGAGTACATGGTAAAAAATCCTTACCTTTTTTTAACTGGAGTAAATGATAATGTAATTTATGTTAGAAAATTGGGAGCAATTAAATTCCCAACTGAAGAAAATTCTGAGTCAGTCCATATGCATAAGAAAAAAGGCTTCCATGCTCATGTACTGGTGAGGACTTTGTGAAAGCTGGACTTTACAAGCCTTTCCCTAAGGCATGAGCTTATGCAGGAGATGAGTTTGTTTACTCACTTCCAGAGTTTGTTTTTATTGTTACCCTGAATGCCACCAAATCACAGGCATCAATTCAGGAGAAGATGTAAGTTTGGCTTAAGTGTTTTTGTCAGCTCCTTTTCATCCTTTGGCAACTTGTCTTAACTGTTGGACTGGATGTTTTATGATACAATAGGACATTAAGAGACATTAAGAAAGAAATCCACCAGAGTCCAATTTGCTGTTCAGGGAACACAGTTATTTCACTGACAGTGCTTGTAGCCTCTGAAGCCATTAACACATTCCTGTGGGCCTCCTTTTTGGTTGCCCCTGGGTGCATGACCCCGTTCATCCATGCATCCACACCCCATGGGCACACAGGGAGGATCAGTGGCACACCTGACAGCCACCCTCCTGGCTGAGATGGAGCATCCCACGCTGAGGAGCCCTGTTCTTACAGTGTGGAAATAGGAACTCATGGCTTGGATTGGCTGAGTGACTTTGCATAAAATCTGCAGGAGTAAGATTTATAGATGTGACTGACTCACCTTCAGGTGAGGCAAGGCGTTCTCCATTTAAAGGGACATCCACTGATTTCCATAGATTTCCAAGAAATCTACTGGCAGTGATAGGGCAAGTTCCCATCACTTCAGTGAGCCTCTGATCTGATCAAATGGTTGGTGAGAGAAGGGACCACATGAACAAATCTTGTCTGGGTTCCACTGAATTACCAACATACAGCACTGAGTGTCAGCAAGTGCCTGTTCCTCCCTGCATTATGTGCTCTTGTAGTAACACAGCTGAGCTATAAAATGATCAGTTATTTATTTGGGGAGCTTAGCAAGTGTGAGTGGCATTTCTGGAACCTGGAGCTTTACAATTAAGAAACAGAGCAATTTCTTCTAGTGTCGGTGGCCTGTATCCCTGCTTGCTGAGCTGCATGCTGGGCAGCCAGAGGAGGAATTGTAGGGGCACAATGCCATGTATTTGCTTTGCTACTGTAATTACTTGGCAACATTGTCAATATTATCTACCTCACTTTGAAGAAAAGGGACATAACTGTGAAAATTTTCAACAATTACATTAAATGAAGCCTTACTCGCGAAGCATCATAAATTATATTCAGAACAATTCCTGTACTTGGATTTCTCCCTCTCTTCTTTGCTGCTTTGTCCTGGGTCCAGAAAAAAGTCCATGATGTGGTGGGCAGAGTAAGTGTTAACCAGCACAAAAGCTGGGTTTTGTCCTTTGGGTCAGGGTTAAGGCCAGCACAGCAGCACTTTCAGACTGCCCTACAGTAGAAGAGGCTGCGGAGGAGATGGTCTGGTGAAGGGCCAGCAATAGCACAGTGGTGAGGTGTAATTGTGTGTGGGAGAGCAATGTTTCACCTGTGCTGGTACCAAGTGAGATATTCATTCTCCAGAGTAACAATCAGGGTCCAGTTCTGGAGGTTCATCTGTGCCTCCTTGAGGGTTCTGAGTCACATCTCCCTCTGAGAAGGGCAAGTTGTTAAGGAACAATAAGAAGCAATTCTTCCCACCAAAATTTTGCACATATTCACTGGTTAGGTTTTGCCCCTTGATGCCTTTCTGCAGAGCACTCTCAGATGTCTGGTTCAGGAAAATTTAGGCACTCATCTGTGGCCTGGTTGTATGCAGGGAGGGAGAAGAGCTGACAGTGGGCCAGGAGAAGCATCAAAACCATCTGCAGAAATGATTTCTGTGGCTTCCAGGTGCTGAGTCCTTTTCTCCTGTGTTGATCATTTGCTTGGCTACACCATGGAATTGAAGGATTCCTGTACTGAGAGGTGCAAAAAGTCAGATTTGGGTTGGTTGAGTGATAGAGGTCTTTTGGTAAATGCTCATTCCCACACCAAGTCATTGGAAATCGGCATCAGAGTGGCCTGGAGGCTGAGCACTTAATCTTTCGGACTCCTTTTTTCATTCCTTTTTGCCTCAGATTGGGTTTCTACCTGCAGGTCATACTTTCTTTTTCTGACATTTAAGCAGTTCAGTCATCTCTTTATTCTTTTACTACAAGAAAGACACAGTAAAAAAGCAACCAGCCCCAAACTTCTGTTTTCCTATAACTGCAGCAGCAGCTTTCATTTGAATATCTCAGCTGACTGAGGAAATTTGATGTGGTGCTGATTAGCTCTCGTGGAAGAAAAGTATCCGTGCTCCACAGTTCAGTGAGCCACTAGAAGTGGTACCTGGGGGATGTCCTGTCCACCTGGGACAGGCCGGCATTGAATTTGTAAAGCCTGGGACCACAGGTCCATGTGCTGCTAAGTTGGAAAGAAAAAGCCCTCAAGGTGTAAGTGTAATATAAACCAAGATGTTTGTCAGTTAAACATATTTGTTCATCCCTCAGCATGAAAGTGGTTTGAGCTTTTCAAGTGGAGGGAATACTTCATGCCACTTCTCCACAATCATCATGTCCTTCGTGGCCAGAGTGGTGGTCACAAAAACCCCCGCAAACTTAATGTGAAGCCTGCAGTGTCCCTACCCACTGCTGCAGCTCTCCAGTGGTCTCCATAAAAACCACGGATTTGGGCAGATTATAACCCTTCTTCAAACACCTGTGAAGTACCACTGTCCACAAAGCACTCGGGCTTTAATTGCTTGCTGTCTTTAAATGAACCTTCCAAAAGCGAGTTTGAATTTTTCCTTTTCAATGTAAGCAACATTTTTATGCTCTATAGAAAAAACCCCTCCTCCAGCGCTGTGCCAAGTGCTGTGTTCCACTTTATGAACCCTGAGGTAATGGCTCTGCTCGAGTGTGTGCAGGAGCCTGTTAGTGCTGTGAAGACATTTGGTACCGATCGGCTGCGAACCGAAGCATCGTTTCCCCCTCATCCCAGCATCAGGATGATATTCCACTGGAACCTCTGCTTTGATTGATACGGCTCAGCAGCAGGACACTTAGGCTTTTATGTCAGAAAATGAAAATGAAATATTTGCTGTTGCTGAACACAACAGCCTGGCACGCAGTAGTTAAAATCCAATGAAGTTCCAATCAATCCTGTAGTTACTAAAATATCTAGAATGTTGCATTTTTGTTCTTCCAGGAAAATGCCATAAAGTTAAAATGGTGACTAGTCGGTATTGGGTCTTTTAAGGCTCTAAAATTTCCCAGCCTGCAAAGCTGGTAAATATAGACAAGCAGTTGCATAAAAAGCAGCTTGGAATACACAATATCCAGCTCACCCTTTCTTCAAACTGAAAACTCTGTATTTTACAAGCATATTTGACCTACTGATGGTCAGGGAGATACATTTTGCCCCTTGCTCAACTAGGGCATCTAGTTTTAAAAAGCCTTTCCTAAAAATTCTATTAATCTAGGAAATATTTCACTGGAATAAATTCTCTCAGCATTGGGGTAATCTTGGAATTTTTTTTAAAGCAAAAAAAAAAAAAGGTAAAGGTTGTTTCAACTTTTTATATGAACTGCCTGTCTTGACAAGTTCTTAACTTCATTATATTGTGCCTCATTAGTACTTTAAAACCTGCTGAAGCTAAACTGCATCTTACTTGCCTATTAGTTCAACCTTAGGCCCATCAGCAGAGCATTACCCAATGTCTTGGGAACAATTAAGGCATGCCTTCCCTACCAAACAGTTCCTAAGTGGACAAAACATATTTAACAGTGGAGTTTGTGGCACACGGAATGGAAATGCAATGAAAACTACTGGGAATATGCATTAATCCTAATGCTGAACAAGTTCCTAATAACTCACTTGAAACTCCTGGGGATATAGTATCAAGTATGTACTCTCTAAATGCTACTAATGAAACATTTACAGTCTACAGTGATAAAAGGGAAATAGAGGAGTCTGTGGCCAGTTAAAGGGCTTCTTGAACAACACCCAGAATGCAAACGTAAGATGTATGTGATTATTGATCTTTTCAGCAGAAAGACTTTATGAATAATATTCATGCCATACCATTAGAAGCTAAAGTAGCCTGGGAATGAAGCATCAGCAGGAGAGCAATTGATGGATTTAGACAGGTCAGACAATGTCATTCTAAAAGCAGCTAATCAATATGGACAAATGTGTCAGAAAGGTGATTTGAAAAATGACTTTATAATAAGGGAAGGAAAAAAAGCCAGGTTCCTTAGGTCCCCAATTTTTCCTCCCTCAGAATTGCATATTATTGAAACAAGGGTGTTAACTGTTTCACATTTCCACAAGCAGAAAAAAGAAATGAAACTAAAAACCCCCACAAGGACAAAGCTGCAGTTTCACCCAGTGCCAGTGAGTACCTGGGCTGACACCAGGGGGGTTTTGCCCAGTGTAGCCACTGTGGTGTCCCTGCTGCCCAGTTTTACAGCTGGGCTGTACGTTATACCACCTCCTTCTGAATCCTCTTGGAAGATGCAAACTTAGCTCCAGGATCTGGGCAGCATTTTGTTGAAAGGGGTTGTTCCAGCACTCCTGAGAAGGCAAAACCTTTCTGAGCTGGGGTCTTTTTGCCCTGATGGCTTTCCCTTGCTGGTTTGGGTGGTGCAAAGTGGTCAGAGAGATGCCACTTGGTTTCCAGTTGGACTTTTCCAGGAACAAACTGCCAGCCTTTGGATGTTAAGCTTTTGCCTTTCAAGCTAAAAAGTGCACATCCCATGGAGGTGTGATGTCATGTGCTCCTGCAGTTCCCCATGGCCCATCAGCTGCCTGAACAGCATGTGCTTAGCAGGGCTTATTTAATTCCAGGCTCGCTTGGCCAAACCTCTCCATGGGCATTTCCTCTCCAAACTACAAAGAACATCCAGTGGGTAATGCTGAGGGCTCCAGGTTAATGCTGGGTAACTGTGTGTGACCTGTTGGACACGTAACCAAACCTGTCCTTTGCTGCAATTTCCACAGCAGTAAAAGAAGGAGAAACTGTACTTCACCACTTGAGAAGTTCATACTTAGGAACTCCCCTGAGACATTCCACTGGAAGGAGTAAAATAAAAGGTTAGTAAGGACTTAGAGGATTGTTATTACTTCTGCTTTTGTCAAAGACAAAATTATTTAAATCTCAAAAAGCGGGAGAAACAGATCATTGAGAAGCAAGGGATATGGAAGTTTGGAACCAATTCCTTTTTCCTTTTAGCCCTTGATGTCTCAGAAGACACTGTGAACTGCTTCAGCCCCTCTGAAATTCTTCTTTATCATCTTTCCTGTGTCACTCCCCTCCCTTTGATCCAGTAGTTAAATGTGTAGCAGTCAGCTGAGGGATGATGTTTTCTTCCCCAAAATGGCCTTTCTTTTCATGGCCCATCTGTGACACGTCACCTGAGCTGGAGTTTTGGTTTCAATATCTTGAAATTATCATTCCACATCCAAGATGACTCTCACCACGTCCCTGGAAGAAGGAATACTGACTTGGGTGTCATCAGTACCTTCTGGACAGAGTTTTCTGTTACCCTTTGAAAACATTCCCACGTCAGGCCTGGGGATGAATGTGATCAGGATGAATGTGGTGCCTTCCACGCCTGCAGAAAGGAGGGCTCTGGGGGCAGGTTGTCCATTGCCACCCTTGGGGCCCTGCAGGGAGGAATGAATGGAGCCATTGTAGCGTGGTGCCATCTGGAAGCAATCGGAGGCGGGGGAAATAATGAGGGACAGTGCAGGCAGATCCAGGATGCCTTGGCTCCTCTAGGTACTGGGTCAGTAGATGGCAAATCATCGCAGTGTGAAAAATGACACGGGGCTGAGAAGTGCAGTTGGGGGTTACTTACTGACCAGGACATTTATACAGCTCGCTGATGACCACAAGGGTTTTGCAGTAGGGCAGTAAATAAAACTCAGCCAACAACTAATGCAGGGCAGTACTGGTGCCATTGCACGTAAGGCAGTGGAGATTTGCCCAAAGCTTTCCTTTTGCTGCTCGTTGCATTTTTATTACACATTTGCTCAGGACCTGTTTGCTTGGTTCTGAGTCTTGGTTTGAGGACTGAACAGGTTTACCTGTGGTGAGGTGCAGCTTATACATGGCCTTGATTTCCCCCTGGACAGCAGACCTCTCAGCTCTGGAGCTAAACCTCAGCAGGGACAGTCCCAGAGCTCATAACCATAAACTGATCCTTCCCCTCCTCTTCTGCTCTCATTCCTCCCTGATGACAGAGTTTAAAGATCTATGGCATCAAGGTTCCTATTTCTTCTGTTGCTGTTGGTAATTATGTAAATAACACAAAATCCCCAGAACGTGAGTCATGAGAATGTCAGTTGTTAGTTCTGTGATCAGGTTCAGAGGAAAAGCCTTTAGGGATATCAGTTTTTCCTTCCCTCCACAGTCCTGCCTCTTTGGCTTGGGTGCTCGCAGCAATTCCCATTGGTAGCAGTAGGTATTGAATAGGGTTTTTTCCTCCCCTTAATGCTATTCCAGCAGCACAAGGTCAGCGCTGCTTTCCCTCTGGTTTTCCCACCTCAGGAGAATAGCGCAGTAGAACAGCAATCCCCAGTGTTTAGAGCCACCAAGTGCCCAGTCCTGAAGCTCCTCTTTGCTCCTGAGAACAAAACCATGTTGTCCACAGAGCGCCGTGCCCGTGACATTAACCCTGGAACCCACAGGCCCCACCTGCCACACCACCCCGGAGCCTGTTGACAAACCGCAGTGATGTTGCTCTGTAAAACAACAGTTTGCCTGGAACGGATTTTGATTTTTCAAAACAGTTTTATCTTGAAAGCAATCCTGTAAGCCTTATCAAGCAAAGCCCGGGTTCCACTGCAGCCGTTTGCTGAGTTAAACAGCGCCAAACATTTAACATTCTAAATGAATTAGGCTGGGAGATGTGAAGAAAGCTGAGCTTTAAGATGAAATGTAGGACAAACTCAAAAGGATGTTTTGCCTGTTTCATTCAGCATTAGTATCTTGCCTATAGGCCTTCCTTTGAAATAATCTGTGAACATGGTTCCCATATAATTAGCTGAGCAGTGAGTTAGGTGTTTAAAAATATTTTTTCAGGTGCTTTTTTGTATTCATGATAGCTTCTCAACACCAAAAATCAATCTCAATCAAAGCTGCTACCGAGTTTATCATAAATTATCATGAAAAGGTTTTCTACTGAGTAGATGGTTAATTACTATCTAATTTGAATAATTTTGCATATTAATGAGAAATGAATGAAAATCATTTTTAGATTTTTAACTTCAGCTGAGAAACCCATGGAGATAATGGCCCCCTTTTAAGATGCATGTGATCCTCTTACTAAAGGAGACTGAGAATTTTTTTTCATTTACCAACTTGTTTTAAATTGATTAATGGATTAGTGTTTTTGTCATTAATAAACTATATCCAAATGAAAGACAAGTTCATTATTTGACTGTGTGGCCTTATATCTGCTGCCAGGAAAAAAAAAAAAGTGGCTGACTGCAAACAGATTAAGGCTTTGCTTGGGGAGGGTGTAGCCTGGCACAATCCTTTGTAGACACCAGAAAGCTGGAAAAAGGCAAAGTTACGCAGGGCTGCTCGGAGGTAGGGAGCAATTCCTGTGCTCTGCTGTGTGAAACATGGAAAGATATCCCAAACATGGGAAGGTACCCCAAACACAACCTCCTTTGTTCTCCTCAGCCCCCACACCTAACTGTGAGTGGGCAAAAGCCCTGCCCTGGAGAATGGGGGTGCAGCCTTGCTGCTTCCAGCGGGCAGGACCGGAAGGAGCCTTGTTGGGAGCTCATCCTGAATTCCTCTGCCTTCAGGTTTGCACGCCAGTTTACAGGGAAATTAGCTGGATTACTGTTGCCTCACTGAATCAAACCAGCTCAGCATCTGCAGTGAGGGATGTGAGACTCAGGGTACAAATGAGCACAGCAATGGCAGTGTAAGGCCATTGGAAGCTGGGAACTGTAAATGACACCTGGAAAATCTCCTGGATTTTATGCTGTCCTTTGTTAAGGCCTTTAGAGAGGTGACATGATTTTTGCAGAGTACCTGGAACAACATTGCCCTGATTCTGTGTGGTTCTCTGTGTGCTGCAGCCACACTAATAGTAAATAAGGATAAAATGCACCACTGTACAAAACCACACACTTGTTCAGGAATGTTAATATTGCATCTATCAGGATTTGGGTTTCTGGGATTCTTCCCTGCTGATTTTCAACCATTCAGTGTTTATAATGTGAGCAAAAGGAACTTGCAATGAAAGTGAAGGGTTGTGTGTTAAAAACGAGTATACAGTGAGCTCTTAGAATAAATAATTCATTGCCAGAAAATATCAGTGAAGTCTAAGGAGTGGCATTTATATAAATATAACAAGACTATCCAGATTTCTAATGGCAAATATTTAAAGACAGGAGGAAAAAATTTTGTAGGGAAATAAAGCATCCTGCTTCAAAGCACGTGCCAGACCTTACCTAACGTGAAGAGGTACTGCATCATTCCAGGAGGTGTTTGATTGCTCCTCTGCCTGCAGCAAATATCAGGTACACCAGACCTGTAATGTGCCCAGCCATACATATTTTTTAATTTATTTTATTTTACTTTGATAAATGGAAATGAAAAGTTACAGAATCACAGAATCATTTAGGTGGGAAAAGACCTCTGAGGTCACCAAGTCCAATCTTTGACTGATCACCACCTTGTCAACTAGACCAGAGCACTGAGTGCCACATCCAGTCATTTCTTGAACAAAGAAAACCTTATGCATTTATTTATATACATTCTATAATAAATCCCAGGACTCTTTAGGGCTGTGATCCTTACTCCTGATTGCAAGGCAGGTGGTGCCATGTTTGAGGGCAATATGAACTGTTCTGGGAAGAGGCATCTTAAAATACAATGTTGTGATTGCTGAATTCGCACAAAGTAAGAGGTTGGTATTTAGCACCCATTTTTCATTCTTGATAATGATAAACATGCAGGGAAATCTGCTTAGTGGTTTGGAAGGTATAGATTAATGTGAAATGTAACCAAAGCTGTAGGGAGGTGATAGACTGTTTTGAAGTTCTGATCTCTGCTATGATCCTTTCCTTAGCCCCATCTGTACTTTTGCAGCACTTACAACTGTTGCTTCCAACATCTAAAATGTTTTGGGGGTTGGCATTTTTCTGTGTTGGCAAAGACTTCCTCACCTCCATTCCCCTCCATTGTCTTTTCCTTTAACTTCTGGGAAGAGCTCTGTTTTCAATATTCCCACTCAAAAGAAATTCTGCCTAAAATCTGCCTGGCTGTTTGAGTCAGGAATTTCCTCCCTAGGAACACTGTCAACAGCACCAGCCTCAGCTTGCAGAGCATCTGCAGGTGTGGTTTGCAAATCATACCAACATTTGGGGTCCATAGGTCACAGCAATAATGAAGCCATGAGGTCAGAAGATGCTGTAGCACCTGGAAGTCTCCATGCACAGAGCCCAGGGCCTGCCTGACACTGAAGTGTCTCATGAACCATTATTTCCAGGTTTTCTGGCTTCTCACTTTGTACAGGAGGCTCTACAGCTTGTTCATTTTCTGGTGAGTAAAGTATTTACCATCATCAGAAGCATCAGCAGAAGGTCACACTGACTGCATGAGATTGTGTGAATGTTTTTGCAGCTTTCATTAGCAAAATTATTTTAATTAGTGAAGACCAAAGTAATTGAAGGAGAAGGTCATTTTATTTGTTTGGGATCAATGCCTCCACCACCAGCCCGGTAGAATAGATTTTTCCAGCTGTGAAGACTAATCCTAACCTGGTGTAAATCAAGAATAACTCCACTGAGGTAAAATAGAAATACAAAATGTTAAGAGCTGTCTCTCCATTATATCCAAGATATTCTATGAATGCAGCAGGGCACTGACCTTGCTCCAGGTGGAAGTTGCTCACCCTGTGACCACAAGCTGGCGAATCATCCTAGCAAGCTGTAGTAAGGGAGAAAGGTATGGCAGGTTCCCTCACGCTGCAGCCGAAAGTAAATGCTTGCTCATCCATCTTTCAAATACCTGCTTCTTTTCCCAAGAAGACCATACATAGTAGAATGAGAGGAGTAAAGGCAGCCAAAAGTTAAGAGCTCTGCTGGCATTACATTTTCATTAATTTTGTGATGTTTTCACCTCTCCACTTTGTACGTTGGTTCATGCACAAATTTCCAGTGCACCTCTTCCTGAACTCCTCTCTTGAATGGCACAGCTCTAACTTCAGAACCAGTCAGAGGAAAGGTGATATTCCTAGAAGGCAGTGAGGATTTTTAAGATCCAAATATTTCAAACACCATTTGAAATGATCAAGGGCAGGGACCACTCATGGAAATTACTGTGCTCCAAGAAGCCAGGCATTTAAAATAAAAACACCACAAATAATTGTTGGGCTTGTTCTGTAGCACAGGAATTCCTAGAGTAATGACCAAGCTGTGGCACAGCTCCACTGCCACTTACACTGAGTGTAAATTTATAGCAGTTGCAGTGAAGTCAATAGCATTCTTTGGACTTAGAAAGGTTACTGAATGGCAAGTTCTGCTTTCAGGCTGGGAACAAAATAATTCTAAAGATATACCGAGAGCACGATCCTAATTTGCTTCCGCAGCCTTTGGCCTCTTTGTCATATGGAAACACAGGAAACTACAGCAACTTCAGGTCTGTGTTCCTCCTCGAGCCTGGGTGATTGTTCTGAGGCCAGTTAGGCAGTGCACCAGTTAGGCACTGGCCTGGTTTTGGAGGCCTGGTGGATGTGCATGCCCTCAGCTGGAACTGGCTGATCTTCATTTCCTTGACTAGAACTGCCAACCTCAGGGCAGGCAAGATGCTCCCTCTGCTTCCTGCTGTGCCCCGGAGTGCACAGGCTTGACATACTTTAACATGATAAAAACTTGCTGAACTCCAAACACGGCTCAGCCCAGGGCGAGCCGTTGAGGAGCCGTGGAGATGTTCCGCCTCATTTCAACAATTAGTGGATTATCCTTTGCTGTTTGATTATCTTTGTTATAGCCTTGTGTGTGCTACTGAAGTCTAATTCCCACTGATTTCAATGGGGAAGATGCGCTCTTGGGTTTAATGATAACTCTGGAATCTGGAATTAACTCTGCCAAATGAGGTTGCGTACAGAGGTCCGAGTTAATTCCTGTTTAATAGGAATAAATACAGGTGACTCTCCCTCAGGAAAACAGGGTCTGCAAGGGCGTTTGGCTCGCTGAGCCGTGGGGATGATGCTTTTATGCCAAGCCTAAATGGGGGGCACAATTAGAGAAGTTTCAGAAGGGCATTTTGCATTTGCATATGTGCAGATCAGATGGCCTAAACCAAAGCGTCGTGAGGAATGAGAGGAACACAACGCCCATGAGACCATTCCTAGGACAGCTGGGGCAAAACCAAGGTAACCCACACTCTGCTCTGCTTTTTGTGGAAATGCAGTGACCAATCACAGGACTCTGCTGGATGAATTATGTCTTGACACTGGTCCAGGTGAAGCAGCAGAGATGACAGGTAGTTTGGCAGGAGGGATGCAGGCAGCATATGAGAGCATATCTATAACATATGGGCATCAGTATATATTTGTGGATTAATACATAGCTACTCTCCTGAAAAATAGCTTTTAAAATTGTCCTTTCTGCTTAAAATGTCAATGAAGATTTAATTATAAACCCAAACATGCCTAATACATATGTAAGAGAGATCCTGGGAAAAAAATGTTAGAGGACACAGAGAGAAATGAAAGCCAAAGCTTGTCAGTGTAACCATTAACTACAGTGGATCAGTGCCAGTTTACACCACCCGAGAATCTGGCCATAATATCTATTTAGAACACACTGTCCTACATCTCTTGTGATATTTATTTATAGTCATTAGGATACCTTTGGCAAAATAAGCTCCTGCTTTATTCCAGGGGCAAGTCTTGAATGAACTCTAATGCTTAATGTTCTTTTTCAGTTTTCTTTTATTTGTGTATGTAGAATAACCCAGCTATACACAGTACTTTAGAAACACTGTATTTCCATGGGTTATAGATTTTCTTATATATTTGTAGTCTAATTATATAAGTAGTTTGGTAAACTTGTACTTCTTAGGTAAGATATTCCAGAAATCAAAATAGTCAACATTAAACACCACAAGTACAGCTGCAGTTTTAAATATTTTATAATCCAATCAAATTGTTTGAGTAGTAATGCATTTAAATGTTGTTATGGAATCCCCTCTAGACTTTTTAAAATGGTTACTCTGTTCTTGGCTTTGCTATTTATGAAATTCATATGGGATGACATTTTTAATAATAGAGCATTTGACTTACAGAGTAGCAATTCCTGGAGTGTCTCAGTATAATCTATAATTTTCTGACTGAACTTTCAGAGGGACACAAACACATATCACACTTTTATTAATGAACATATACATCTGTTGATGTTGCCATAATTGAAATGACCTTAAGTGAGAAGACCTACATAAGTCATTTAGCATTTTTTATGATGCTTGGGTGAAGATGCTGTACAGATGCAGCTTTAGGATGCTAAAGCAGGAGCACAAAAGCTGTGCTGAAATGAGGGGGGGGAGGTTTAATTTGGAAAGAGGCACAAAGCAAAGCACAGCCCACGTATAATTAAGAAGCATCCCATGCTCTAGAGTGGGACAGAGGAAAGCTATGAGGGGGTCTGAATTACCTCTCCTCCCTGGAGACGGTGGCACCGGCAGGTCAGGGCTGTGCTAAATGCTGGGTAACACCAGGGTGTGTGATTGCAGCTGCTTTCCCTGTGCAGAGGTTGTGGATAAACTGAGGACATCACTTTGCAGGGCAGGAGTTCCCTGACCTCTTCCAGCACAAGGGTGTGTCAGAAGGGCGTTTATGAAACCACAGCCAGGGCTTAGGAAAGGGAAAAACAGCCCAACGAAGTGGCAAGCACTCCTTCCTTTGCAGTCCACCTTAGGCAATCTTCCTGAAAGGCATGGACAGAAGGTGGAAAACTGCGTGAAACTGGGGCAGAATGTTGCAAACAGTCTGGTGGGAGGCAGGAATCCTCTGGGCCCCAGCCAGCGGTGCCTGAGTCACCTGGGAACCTGTGCTGGTGACAGGAGTGAAAGAGGGGTGCAGGCAGGGAGCCTTCAGTCTCCCCCTCCTCTGTCTGCAAAACCTGTGGTTTCAGCTTCTCCTTCCTTAAAGTGTGGGAATTCTCCTTGCTGTGCTCTCCCAGGTGTCTCCTGCATGAGAGGATGTGCTGTGAAATCCCATGTTTTGGGCTGCAGCGCTTCCAGCCCCACAGCAAGGGAAGGGTGACCCAGGACATCCACCCAGGCCTCCAGCATGAACACCCTGAGACCCACCAAAATCTAACCAGGGTTCCTGAGGTGGCCCTCTTTTGCTTTAGGAGCATTTATTCCCTTCCTGCTTGTTTCTTCCTCTGCTTAAGTGTGTGGAATGATCTTCTAATGGTTATGGCCAAACTGGATGAAACATGGTGAAAATCAGCCCATGTGGCTCCACAGGCTTCAGAAATGTAAGCTAAGAGAGTGCTGCCTCTGGTTTTAACTGCCTCAGTACTGAGGGAGAGTTTGATTTGGAATTCAGATCAAAAAAACCTCCAGGGAAGAGCCTACAGGTGAAGGGACAGATCCTGCTCCCCTCCAAGTTGTAGATCTTGCAATGTGAAAGCTCTGGAGCTACTCCAGATTTACTGCACCGAAAATGAGGCCCTGTGGTGCCTGAGTTACCTCACACTGGTGGTAATTTGAAGGGAGACAATGAATTCTTGTTAAGGGGAAATAAGCAGTCTTTATTAATAATAATTAGAGAGGGAAGACATTAGTTTTGATATATTGGCTTCATTTCGTAAATAGATCAGTAAAACCCGGAAATAATAATTTTACAAACTGGTAAACATTTTCTGTAGTTTAATATTAATTGTGTTTAAATGTTTCCTTAAATTCCACCAGAAGCCATCCACTAATGTCCCAGGATTATTGTGTTCTTCCTAGTCAGAAGGATTGTATGTAATTTTACATGTAATGTTCTTTGAACATATGGTTCATAACATAAAACCCCCTTCATTTTAATTGACACAATAGGCTGGAATGGCTTTTTTTTCCCTTGCCAAAGTACTTGTTATGGTCTGTATCACCTATAATGTGCATTCTGGAAAGCTCCTAACTAGGTATTTGGATGCTGGAATGCAAAAGATTGCTATTTATGAGACCATGAGACCACCTAGTGGGTCAATGATTTGCATTTTAAAAGTTCATTAATATGTACTAAGATCATAATAATGCCAGTGTTTCATCAGATCAACCTTCATCACATTTTAGCAATAAATGTATTTTTAAAATATCTCAACATAAAACAGAGGAGCAAACAAATGTGTATTTTTGTGACCCTCAAGGTGCTCTAATTGAAAGTTTAGAGGGCGCTGGGCAGAGCATTTTTCTCCTCACAGTGGACAAAATAACCTTTTCCTTCAGTTGTTTTTAAGAATCCACCAGAGGCTTGAAAGTGAAATCCATTTTTTATCTATTCCCTTTTTCTTTCTTCATGGACACATATTGGTTTGCCATTGTAGGTTGCTTATGAGTGCACATCTGCCTGGCATTGATTTTCTTTTCTTATTTAGAAATAGCACTACTGAGTATTTGTTTAGCAGAAAATACAAATATAAAGAATTAGGTGAGGTTTTACACATATTACAAAGAAAGATGAACTTTCTTCTGACAACTGTGTACCAGCTCTTGTTCTCTGTGTTCCCTCCAGATTTCACATCAAATTGTTTTACATCTCTGTACCTGTCTTCAGTTGAAGTAGCCTTTATTAAGCATAATCAGAAACACCTTTTCCTCTCAGCCCTGTGTTCATTCTGATCCATATGCTTTTCTCTTTCTCGGAGAAAATTCAGAATAATAATAATAATAATAATAATAATTCACCTGACAGAAGTATTATGTTTTGATTTTTTGTGTGTCTCTTTCAGAACCACAGCATGGAGGAATTTACTTTAGTCTCTCTTTCATTAAAGTTTAATCACAAAGGCATATACAGAGTTAGGTGAACGCCTGCATGACTTGTCTGAAATATAGGTTAATTAAGCAAGCTAAATATACTTTACAGAAGAGAACAATAGAGCAAACCGTTGTGCGATTGAATTCAGGAGACTCGGAGACAAAAGTGATCATCCCAGCGCTTGGAGCGAGTTTCCCGCAGCCGCTTCGAACTTGATCCAACAGCATAGACTAGTGGCAGCAGGAAGGATTGTAAGCGGGGCTGCCGGGCTCTGACCCCAGCTCCGAGCCACCCCCGGCCCCTGGGAACCTCTGCCAGCGGCTCCTCTAAGCCTTTATAAAGTCCACGTGTCAGTGGTAAGACCTTCATTACCTACAGCTACTTTGGGTAAGTGGGGGAAAATATCTCTCTAGGGGATTAACTGTTGTGGTGGCACTTAAAGAAACTCAAAGGCAGAAGCAGGTGGGGGCACTTCCTTCCCCTTTGGTCATGGAACAATCAGTTTCTGCAGTTCTACAGATTCTCTCACTCTTTATCCCAATATGTTGTGTTGCTGGTTCTATTGGCGTGGCTGTCCTTTTGTGGGACCTGACATGTGAGGTGGGGAGCTGATGGTAAACATTTTATCTCTTAGTCCAGTTTGATTTCCTTTACCTCCATTTATTCTCATTTCTCAGTGCGTTCCCTTTGTCAGTGCCCTCAAACCCACATGATGAGCAAACTGAAGGGAGAAGGCATGTGCCTGGTGTGATTGGGACTGGCTGCCTATTCCCTTGCTCAAAAAGCTTGTGCTATTTATCTGTATTTAATTCAATGGATTTGCTTCTAAATATCTGCCAAGGAATGAGTTCTGCAGGCCTCCAAAAAAGCAGATGTGCCACTGGTTTTGAGAGGGGACTTGCTCAGTGACTGAATGCATGGTTTGTCCACAGAAACTGTAACAACAGCTTTGTTATCTGTAGTGCAGTGGAGGTCCCAGTCAGATTTCCCCTGGAAACAGAAGCCAGTGTCCTTAGCACCCTGTTTTGCAGAAGTCTGCATTATGGACTTTGGCATTTTGCTTATCCATTCCTGTCCACCTTGTACAGTCAGTCACACTTCCACAGAGGGGATGTAAAATGGGAAGGAAAACTGACAGTCATTTTCCACACCTTTTCTGCTGTTACTGATGACTAAACAAGGTGCAAAACAATGAAAAGCCTCAGTGTCAGAAAGGAACAATCTGTCAGACCTAGAATAACACAAGGACAGAGTCTCAGTAAATCCGCTGGACTTTCCTCCTGCTCCTTAGCTAAACCAGACAGTTTCACACAGAGACCTGATGTTGTTACCTGATCTACCTCTGGACTTCAGAAGAATTTGTCCTAGCCCTTAGTAAAATGGGTCCTGTCCTCAGTCTGGCCCAGAAGGTGGGTGGTTGGTCCTGCCAAGTGTTGGACTCAGCCTTTCTAAGCTGAAAGGTTGAAACATCCAGCTCTGGTCTCTGTATGATCAGGCTGTGCCCAAACAGGCAACTGTGTCTGCAGTCAGTCATGGGGGAAAAGCTGTGTCTGCAAAGAACAGGGGGAGCACTGGCCTAAATACCTCTCTTGAACAGACTAAAAGCTGTATGTGACAGAAGAGGCCACCTCAGCTCCCTCCTCACTAGTTAAAATATCACAAGAAGTTTGAGAGAGATCTCTTCTTATAATTTGCTTTTTTATCCACTCTGATGCTTTAGGGTATGGTCTGTAAATGTTGTTTGCAGAACATAAGTTTGTGGTTGGGAATTTATTCAAAGTGAGCCTGAGCTATGTACTTACATGATCAAATACGTGTAGGGGAGCGTAGTAGTATTCTTTGCTCAAAAAAGATAACTCAGAAGAAAAATAACAAAGAGAGAAAGAGTGTGAGGAAATGGAGGGCAGAAGGACCACACAGGCAGGCATTTTGCCATCTGTTACTGCCAGAACTGGCCTGTGACTCTGGATTGTACAAGATACTCAAATTGAAGACAAAAAATTGTGTTTGACTATTTAAGGATGACATTAAAGTGAGATTTGCAGCAATTCTTTTGATTAAGCTAACATTTTCCCTCTTAGTGTCAGGAACCTTGTCAGACTTTAGCTGCCTGTGCTCAGCACTGCTGGCTGTGCCATGGCAAAGCTGTGTAACCTTGGACACGGCTCCTGTGAAAAGAGCTGCAGGAACACTGGGCTTGGGACTTCCTCCACTCTGCTCAGGAGTTGAAAAGAGCTGTGGGGAAACTGGGCTTGGGGCTCCCCCCACTCTGCTCAGGAGCTGCTTTGAGGTCAGGCACTTCCCTGGCCCTTTACCTGGGCTTTGCCCCAGGTGAGCCTGTGCTTGGCTGAGCCTGGCCTGGCCCCCTGACCTGCTGACTGCACATCTGGGTTCACCTGAGCGTCCCTCCATAAGCTGCCCTGGCAATCAGTGAGCTCTTGGCTGATGCCAGGCACTGTCACAGGACCTTTTTGGGTACTGTGGTGAGGGCACTGCCCTGCCCACTTCACTCTCACCCTCCTCCTTCCAATCTCCCTAGAGGAGAAACCCACCCTTGCTTCTCCCTGGCACTCAGATCCCTTGGTGCTCAGGATCCTTGCCTGTGGTAACAGCACTCTTCCTGTCACCTGCTGCAGGGACACAGCTATGGAATTCCTCAGAAATTCCTTTCTGAGGCAGAACCCTGCTCCTGCAGTGCTGAGAGCAGGAGGTACCAGCACTTTTGTGGCAGACAGACCTGCCTCCATCAAGTCTATGGGATACAGACTCCTAGAAGGTGTCCTCAGGCAGGCAGTTTGAGGATGAAGAGTCTACTCTTCTAAACTGAGGAATACTGTGATCATGCCTAGAAATAAGGAAGCAGCCAGAGGAAAAAAAAAAAAGAAAGCAGGTAAAAATGTAGAAAGCAGAAGTAAGATAAGGACTGCGGGGTTCATAAAAGGGATATAGGAGAAAAAACTGTCATATTTGCTGCCCTTATATCTTTATTTCTGCTCTCTTATCACTCCTAGTTTTGCACGTTCTTTTTTCTTGCCTCTTCTATATCCTTCTCTTCTCGTGCTCCTTCCCTGGCATGATGTGATACAGCGTAGCTTAAAATCTTGGCACTCTTTTGAACTGCCAAGTTTAAAATTCTTTGAGTGGCTTTGAGTGGTAATAGCTGAAATATTTCATTTTAGTGAAAGGTTAAAGCTGGGTCACCAGTTCCCAAGCACAGCTGGAGAGAAAATTAAAAATGCTCAGATTTGCTTATTTCTTAGTCCTCCAGCTTCAGCAAACATGTGGAGTCAGTCTTTGGTGCTTCTCTCAGAAGAAAGAAGGCAGGGAGGGGGGCTTTAGGTGCCTCTTTGCAACCCTCGTTTTCCAGGGCAGGGAGACTTGAGTGGGACTTCTGTACTTGGGCACAGACTGCTTTTTTCATGAGCCCAGTGTTGGCAAACAAGGTAGTTTTTGTGTGTGCCTTTGAGTTGGGTTACCCCATGAATTCTGAACAGAGCAAGCACTGTAGGTGTGGGGGTTTTTTCCCTCCTTTGCTTGGCTGTGTGTGCCTTTACCGGGTCTGGAAGGTGAGTGAAATCATCTGTATATGAATTCTTTTACAAGTCAGAAAAAGTCACCACGATGATGTCATTTTTTGTCAAGACCAAGGGTTTCTCCACAGTGGCTTATGGAATAAGACTTTTTCCTCCTCTTTTGGGGAATTTGGGAACAGTGTTCTCATTTTAGGATAGTTTTCCATAGTTTAGTGGAAGAGAATAATCATACTACTCTCCTAGTCACTTGATTGTGTCAGTCCAGTTTAGCAGAAGTTTAAGGGTGGAGTTTGGGGCTTCCTTTATTTATTTACCCACACATATCTTTAAGTCTACTCATTTTCTTACTATTCAGGTGTCAGCCAGGGAATCACAAATCACTATCTGACCACATAATTTTGGGTGTAGGAAATGAGGCATGTTTAGGGGGTTACAGGAAGAGAATGACAGAAAAGGGCACATTTTCAAGCTATGTTAACGCTCTGGAACTGGACAGATTGACATCAATCAATAAAGCACAAAGAGCTGGTGCTTAAGCCTCTCCTAGAATGGCCATTTACAAGGGAAGGTCATTCCATTGTTGTGCAGTTGTTATGTCCCAACCCTGCCTCCTGATACAGGCAAACACTTCCCTGTGCCCCTTCTCTGGCTCTCAAATTAACTATTAATGAAATGGCTATTGGATTACATTGATATTTATTACTGCTGTGCTTCCCAGTTACTAGAACCTTGGAAATGATCCTTCCCATACTATCATCCAAGTCATTACTGTGAGTAATTAGAAAGCTGGGCTGTACCCTACTGGTAACCTCTTTCCACCTTGAAATAATCCCATTTACTTCCACTGTTTGTTTCTTGCCCTTCAGCCAATTTTCAGTCGATGGAGCCTGCCAGTTTTCCTCCTATTGTGTGAGTCTGCACCTTAGGCGCTGGTCTCCCATATGGAAATGTTTTCAGAAAATCAGAACTGAATTTCTTGTAGCCAGCCTCCCTTTAATCACTCTGTGTTACACTCTCATGCTTATCCATTCGGCATTCCTTGCCTTTCCTGTGCTGGAAAGGTTTGCCAAACGGTTTCACTGACGGGTCCTTTCTCGGGGGGAGAGGGTCTTGTCTCTCCATCTTTACCTTCCCATCACATTCCCAAATCACACCCCTGAACTAAGTGTGCTTTCTCCAATTGTCCATGGCCAGGGAACCTTGTAGACAGATTCCTGTGAGAATTCCATGGGTGGAGGATGGGGCCTCTGGTCTCCATCTTTGTGTAAATCTCGCAAGGGGCACTACTGTTGCACCATCAGTGTTTTTGTGGGATAAATGGGGGGATTTTGAGTGTACAGGAAATTTAATTAGATTTAATGCTAATTAAATTCATTTTTTTTCCATATTAACATGTTCACAAATATTATTGCATCTCGTTAGATTTCATTCTTCTATCCTTACTGAACAATATTCAGTGGTAGTTTCAGATTACAATAAGTTCATTATGAAGATAAGGTGGAATTAGTGTAGGAAGCTCAGCTGGTTGAAGGGGTCTGTGCTTTAATTACTGCAGAGGGTGTGCATATTAATTACAACACAAGTGATATTTACTGTACCTCAGGAACATATGACAGGGTAAAGATACTGACAGCACCAGCTAATAAACTCAGTATGATAATGAGGAGAAAAGACCATAAAAATAGAAGGAAATAAAATTATTCATAAAGTATATTGATCCCAAAGTAAAGACATTAAGCTCTGATGAAGGGCAACAAAAGGGAAGCTCCTCACTTTATCAAACAAATAACCAAAGTAGAGAAATGTTAGCAGAGAGACAGATTGTCATTATCCTGGTCATGTGACCACGCTCCAGAGGGCACATGTGAGCAGTAAAATATAAGGTTTTCTTTTAATAAATCAGCAGAGAGCCAAGCCTTTACCTGCAGGATACCAGTGGGTTTGATGAGCCGGTGGGCTGGACACATTGCAAGGTAATGTTTGAAGGAGGGTGATGGGCACACATCGTTCCTTGGCTGAGGAGCCATGCCCAGCCCCACAAAGGGACATCATGGCTAATTGGTTCGGGCTGCAGTAATTGCTGCTGCCTTCCTTGGGTTTGTTCTAATACTAATGCTGGAGCACTTGTGTTAAACCATTTTCCAGCCACCTTGAACAGGAGCTTCCCATTCAACAGGCATTTGAGCTTACACCAAACACGAAATACACTGGAAAGATCTGCTGCTGGGGCTCAGTGCCACTTCCCCAAGGTCTGCAGTCCAGCTTGCTTGGCTCTTTAGGCTGGGGGACCCGATAGAACTCAAGGGTTCCCTGTGGACATTTAGAGCTCACTTACTATTTGGCAGCAGCATGTGGAGAAGTGCATTAGGGGTGACCTGCTGGCATGACAGACCATCAGGGTGGATTGTATAGACTGTTGTATAGACTCAGCCTGTTGTTTCTGAGCTTTCTTGGGCCTGGTACCAGTTGCACCCTTCCCTAGGACTTATGTCAGGGCAGTTTTGTTCTTTAGAACAAACTCAGGGTGTGCGAGTTGAAAAAAAAAAAGAAGTAGTATAGATAATCTCTTCCAGACATTATCCCCCCAAAGTTTAATGTGCCTGTATTATATGGTTTCTCACGAAGGCCTTAGCCACCAAAATGGACAGGAAGAACCTCCCCTTTTGCATGTAGCTATTTCACACGCCAAAAACTCTGTAGCAATCATTTTGCATTGACTGTTTCAAAAGACTTTGCCTAACTAAAATCAGCTGGAGCAGCTCAGTCCGTAGTGCCTGGCGCTCTAGGCTGATGTCTGAATAAGACCACAGAGTGCAAGGAAATTTTAGTACATCTAATCCTTTTTATTGCAGACATTGTGCTCCATAGTGTGTTTTCCTGTGAGGAATTGTTGTGAGCTGGGTGACGGCGAGGTGAAGCTGGCAAGGCAGTCAGCTCTGCCAGCCATTCATCTCTAAAGAGCCACGTTCAAATCCCATTCACTGAGAGCCGCACGCGGCTGGGCCTTTGTTGTCACCACAGCCTTGGCAGACGTTTGTTACCCATCACAAAGCTCCTGCATGTTGGGCATATGTGTCAGGCTTGGCTTAATAAAGACACCTGGGTTAAACAGCCACCCTTGGGCAGGACCTCTGCCCTCCAGTGAAGCCTCAAGTGGTACCTATTGTATTCAAATGGTCCTTGCACTTTTTGGAGCAATGGGTGGTTTTTCTTTTTTTTCCCCCTTCGATCCTACAACTAAGAATCAACATTTCTTCCTCTTCATTCTTGACAGGTCAAGGCAATAATGTAATAGTTACATTTTCAGCACACTGGTTAAGAACAAGTGGAAAAATTCTATTGTCACCAATATTACCATAGTGCCCCTAAGCTGAATGTTTATTTCCATCTGCTGTTAAAGTTTCATTTGCTGACTACTGTTAAAGATCCTAAACTTTCCACACTGTCTGTATTAATTTAGCTTTCTACGTGGTTGTCCCCCTGACTGGTGCACTGTAAAGGCAGGAATTACACCTTTTTTTTTCTTTTTTTTTACTGTTCTTTTTTAAAGTCAGATACTAGTTTTATGCATTGGGTAAACTACACTGTACTTTAAATATCCAAGCCACTTGAATCTATAAAACAGATTGAAAATACTCAGGAGCAGTTGGTATCTTGACATTTCAGGTGCTTTTATCTAAAGCCAGGAAGCTCAAGAATATGCAAACCAGGAAAAATGATAACAAAAGTATATCACCATTTTCAAAGCCTCAGAAGGGTCTGGTTTATATCTGATAAGGGTGTGGATGGTCTGGGCTTTATTTTATTCAAGTGAATTTGCCTATCCCTAGCTGTAGTTCAGTGAGTAAAAGACTAATGGCTTCCCAGTGGCTTCTGTGAAATGTGTTGGTGTTCTTGGGTCCATTCCCAATTTCTGTAGCAGTAAAACTCCTGCTGCTCTGGGCACTCGTGTTTGACAGAGGGATGGAGGTTTCATTTTCTCTCTCCCCTTTAGAGCTGGTCCTTCCAGGATTAGGACTGAAGCAGATTTGAGGACACTAGGGAAGCATATGTTCTTTCTGTGCATGCTTCACATATCCTTAAATTTCACAGTTTCTGGGCTCTGATTCAGTGTCTTTCAGTGATGCATTTATCAACAGATTTTTAAAAGAGGAAAAAAATAGAGAAAAGTTAACCTCTATCCTAGTTCCTCCTGCAGTTGCTACTTGTGAGGAACAACAAGGAACAAAAAGCATAAAAAACAAAGTCAGTGATGCCTTGATATTTTTGATGAGCTGAACACGAAGAATTGCTGATCTAAATGCCAATAATTAAGGGCTGATTTGAGAAATTTAATTAAAAATAGAATTTTAAACCTCCCCTTTTCTATCCCACTGTAAACTTATTGCCTTTGTTGGAGACACTCTTCACTTAGGCCTTTAGGTGCCTAAGTCATGATTACCAGGTGTTAAGTAAGTAAAGGTGCTGACAGTGCAAACACTGGAGTGTTTCCCTAAGTCATAGTCCTGAGCCTGGGAGAAGTTCTTCAGTAAACTTTGCCTTAAGGCTTAGCTTTTGGCTTGGCTGAGTTCCTGTGTCATGGCCATCAGTAAGCTCAGTTTAGGAGATGTAGAACACAACAGTATTTCTGGGATCAGAAGGAACCCCAATTTAGGCTGAGCCAGCGTGACTGAGGTTTATTTAAAAGGCTCACAAAGTAGGGCAGAAAAGAGTATTGATGGATTCAGTGTATTTAGCCTATCAAGGTTTTTTTATGTAAACATCTCACAAGGAACCTGAATCACTTCAGGGCAGATCCTGCTTCGAGTTTAACAAAACCATTAAAAAAGAGGAAATGAAGCACAAGAGTGAACTGGCCATCCTTGCATCCTTTGCCTTTCCCTCCTTCTCTGAAAGACCCCAACACTTGTTTCTGCTTTCTGCAGGAGCTGATGTGACATGCTAAATCAGTTTGGCTGATCAGGGCTTTGGAACATTTAGAGGAATTCCAGAGCTAATCCAACTGTGTACTTGGCAAATATACTAGAATGGCCACAATGAAATGCAGGTTCTTGAGCATGCTTTTACTTTTTGAATTAGTGCTCACTTAGGAGTCAGTCAAGTCAGCTCAATTAAGGTGCTTTCTCTTTAGGATGAGGCTGCTTGTTATGCCAAAAGAAATAGAATATAATGGGACGCTGGTCAAACTAGATAAATCATAAAGAAGAAAGTATTTTAATGCCATACATACACAAATCAATGGGATGTCCTTACCTTGAAAATCATGGTCACTTTTGGCCACCTTACCTTGAAAATCATGGTCCCTTTTGGTCACCTTATCTCAAAGACATGACAGAAATAGAAATGGTCCAGGGAAGGGCAAACAAAATGAGTAGCACCCTCTGAGAGCCTTTTCTATAAAGCTGCATTAAAAAGGGCAGGATTATTATTTGGTTTGGAAAGAAGAGCAGGAGGAAATGTGGTGGAGGCATATAAAATAAAATAATGAAGGGCATGGATCAGGCCAGTCTGCTGCCTCTCGTTACATTTGTCTCTAACAAAAGGAAAAGAGAGAACTGAAAATAGAACAACAATGGGCCAAACAGTGATTCATTAGTGAGTGACAAAGTGCAGCACACAGCGTTTAACTTGGGCAACTCGGAGCTGCAGGGTGAAACGAAGCCCAAATTATTTACATTCAGAAACTCAAACTGGAACGCTCTAACTGTGGCTTGTAGTCCTTCCAGCCAGGAATTAGATGAGAGTTGCCTTTGCTCTCCATGCACACACGAGGTTTGCCGGCCGGGGGGTGGGATGCATTTTCCCCTGTGGTTCTGTAGTGCCCACTTTAGGTACAGAAGGGGGCAGGGGGGGCCGTGCACCTTTCCCTGCTGTTGGTTGTTATCACAGACAGGCTGCTCTAAGTACAATCAGTGAAAATTATTGCCCCCTGGCAATTTATCAGCTAAAAATTCTCTGTGCAGAGAAGCACCACTTCCCTTCGGGGTCGGGGTTTTACCTCTGGTCTGTGCACTTTGCTCTCTGTCCTTGCTCTTGCCAGAGTGCTGGCTTGGTTGGGGCAGTTAGTTACTGCTTCTGGTGTTTCCCTTCCTCAGCTGCCTTTGGTCTCCTGGTGACTGCAGAGGGAGAATCGATGTACTACATGAGCTTTTAACAGCCTGATCATTATAAGGCAAGAGTGATCATTAAGTGATCCTCACTTTATTAAGTATCTTTTCCTCTGTGTCTGGCAAATGCACTTGAGGTAAGTTAAGAATAATTACCATGCTGAATAAATAAAAATATTACAGGTAAGTAACAGCAAAATGTTAGTCAGGATATCCAGGGCACTCTGGAAAATAGACACACTCTCAAACATCATGTTTAGTCACTGGAGTCCCTGTTCTCCAAGTACTTTTTATTTGTAAATAATGCAAAAATTTACCAGGCTGCCTTGGTGCAAAGAGAGACTTATAGCTGAACTCAGTGCTTGCTTTTCTCTTGAATTCCTCCTGAGATGAATTAAAAGAATAGAATACTGTGAACATACTGAGAATATTTCTTAGCCTCTTATTTGGATAGTCAACAGTTACTTGTCAGCTTTCTGGCTTTCTTTTTATTTTCAGAGAAAAGGCAGGATGTCTTTGTTGTTTGTAATCTCTGATTTGTAGAATACAATTGCCTTTAAGGATATTTGAGTACACAGACTTAGCTTCTGCTGGAACGGAATGTTTAAGCACTTTCCTCCTAAGTGAATCTGAGCTGAAGAGGTCTGAGCAAAGTATGGAAAAATACTCACCAATATTCCCCAAATGAAAACAGAACTGCAGCTGAAATACACAGCAACCTTGCCACGTTTGCTTTCCCTGAACAACGAGAGGTCAAATCACATTAACACAGAGCCTCACAAATACAGAATTTTACACTTGCATTTCCGAATATTCGCAGGCAAGGAAATCCTTCACCATTCTGAGTGTTTGCAGCCTTCAGGCATCACCCCTCAGCCCTGCTGGCCTTGCCCTGTGCTGGTACAGCAGGTTTGTGCTGTACACATTTCACCCGACGTGACCTACCCAGCCCACCCCAAGGGGAAGTTCTCCCTTTCCCTGAAAGCCGCCTCCTTCCCGCCCGTGGCTTTGCGAGGATGCTCCATTGTTCGCAGGGCTGGTGTTTGGCTCTTGTCTAGACCAATGTTCCCTCCTCACAATACCCCTGTCAACGCCGTGCTCTGGATGTGTTAGTGCACTGCTTTACTGTTGTCAAGCGGCCCTGCTGTCATGTAGTGTTTGAATGTAAAAGATATAGGTGACGATGTGAGGCTGCAGATTTGTGCTGGAAATCTGGATTTTAACTTGTCTGCGGCGCACAAGTTGAAAAGCTGAGACAGCTTTACAATAAGTGTAAGCAGTTTAAGCAAGCTTGTAGCTATCAAGATGAGGATGTATGTTTTCCCCTCTGAAATGTGCTGCCTTTCAAGAACACAAGTGTGGCATTTAGGTGACACGGTGCTGCTCATCCGTGTGCCCTTTGCGGGGCTGACTCTGCTTCTGTGTCCTCCTGTATGCACACGCTGGAACTTGGAGGGTCTGCTGTGACCCTGCCACAGGCTGCATGGCCAGGAGGCAAACTCTGAGGGACGTAGGAAAAGATGACAGTGAGGAAAATGGAGTGGCTCTTTCACTCCCATCAGTTTCGTTTCAGATCTGGTTTGGGTTTTGTCCCTGCGTGCTAGAATGCTTTCTTTTCGATGATTTCCCCCCGGTGTTAATTGCTTACCTGTTTCTTCTTCTGTTTTAATCCAATATTCATAGATGTTCTGGGTCTTCCTCCAGACTGCATTGTGGTTGAACTTCCTAAAATCCAGTGTCTGAGAATAATTCTGAGTTCCTGACTTAACTAGAAACAATAAACAAATCACAAATACGAGAAAAGGCTGCTTTCCTTCCTTTCTTTGTTACACAGCACAACCCACAGCAGCCCTCAGAGGGAACTGGTGTCAGAAGACACTGTTTTTTTTGTTACCCTAAACTGGAGCATGGATTTAGCCATTTTCAGAGAAGTCAAAAATGTCTCTTGGTCCATGGCCTGTAGTTCCTGGAAGGTTTACCTGGGAATCCACCTTGATATAAAACCAGGTGAAGTTCCTTGTGTGGACTCTGCCAGTCTGGGTCCCTATATTCCTTCAGAAAATATTACCTTTCCTTAAATAAAACCCCAAAACCCCAAACCAATCCCCCTCCCCAAACAAAACACCATCGAACAAAAACCCCCCTGACACTTGCAATTAGTCATTACCTACTGTTGCTTGCAATTTGTTGGCAGATCAAGCTACAATCTGTTGCACTATGACAGATCAATTTCTGCAATTCATTACAGAACGGAGCCAAAACAAAACAACTTTCTCTCTCCTTCCTCCCTCCCCCTGGAAAGAAGACACCCCCCTTCCCCTACCCTTAGTGCTACCCTAAAATAGCACTTCAATGCCTGAATCCTGTACAAAATACATTAGTACAGTTTTGCTCCAACTTGTCCTTGTGTTGGAACCATTTTATCCTGCCAAAGATTTGGTCAGGGATGGATGGGATGTTTTGTGCTGGATTATTGGTTACAAGATCACCTTTCCTTCACACGGGAGGATGGCAGGGACCTGACAGTTGTATTGCAACATGATTTCCTCTTAGAAAATCTTTGCATTACCTCCAAGAATCCTTAATTAAATAGCACTAATGGTTATGTAGCAGAGAATCATTTTTATTTCTTTTTTTTCCTACTACCTTTTGTAGCGTTTGTCACCTGACTTGGTAAGCACACCTTCAGTGAAAAAATAGCACAGTGACATTTTCAAAACATGCAGTCCCTTGAGCCTGGAACCTAACACAGACAAGAAAGCTCAGCTTGATTCCAACACTGCTTTGTGATGTGTACTCCTCTTTCTCAAGAGCTGGGCTGCAACAGCTGCTAAACACAGAGAAAGGGGGGGAAAAAGGTTGCTGTTATACAGAGTTTACTTGTATAAAAAAATGCTTTTTATGGTTTTACAAGTGAACACACTCGGCATTCCAAGGCGCCCTGGTCTTGTTGCTCGTGCTGCCTTCACTAATTTTGCAGAGTGATGAGCAGCCCCCAGGGGATTTGCTCTTCCTTTTCCTCCATTCCCCAACCTGCTCCAACCTCTGTGATGCCACTGGATCCTGCTGGGGTTTGTAAGCACTGATATCCACCAGCTTCTTGCAGGAGCTTCCCAAAGAAGGGAGGGAAGACCAGCCAATCTTCTCAGTGTTTGAACATGACATCCTTGTGTGGGGCCAGGTTTGTGAAAGTGCTCTCCTGTCAGCACCTGAACAGAGCAGGCAGCCCCTTTGACAAGTGCCAGCAGAACAGCAAATCCCCCTGGGGTTATGAACTAGCTGCATGTGGCACAGCAAGGAAACCTGGGAGGTTAGATTTGGGTTGGATGTTTCTTCCCATGGTGTTGGCCCACCTGTGACCCGATTCCCACATGGCTTTCCCAAAGAATTTCCATCTCTTCATAAAATGGCTCACAGGTTGGGGTGCTGAGCCAGGACACAGAGGGAGGAGTCTCCCCTCTGAACAGCTTGCAAAGCCCCTCATCCTCCCTCAGATTTTTGCCTCCATCCATGATACACACTATTTTCCACAGCAGGTTAGCCAGAAAACTTCAGAATACTTAAAAGCCCAGGTTTTTATTGCTAATATTTCTGTGGCTCTGTTTGAGAAAAAAAATTGAAGCTGGTGTTTGTGGCAAGTAATGCTATGATCCTGACTGTAGTGTCCAGCACAGAAATTGAGATCATGACAGACTGTCTTTAAGCACCTTCAAGCCCTGCTGAGAAAGGGACTTTTTACTGTATTTTGAAGAATAGCATAAGACATTCTAGTTGTGCTCTTGCCCTTTAAGAAAGCTGTAGTCAGAAAGTGCCTGTGCATATTGAAGAGTTGTATGGAGTTCAACACATTAATCTGTTTATCATGGTTTCATAGTGCTGTCCTGGTAATGAAGCTGAACTTCTGAATTCCAAAAGTGAATGGAAAATTCTGAAATCTGAAATGCACTCCATAGAAACTGTCTTGGATATGTGCAGAAATTCAGAGATACAGATGGGAACTGGGGCTTTATCAAATTATTTGGCTTTGATTAGAGCTGAATAAATAGTAACACATGAAACCTAATTCTATCCAATGTCTTTGTTCTGGTAAATTACTACCTACGTCTCTGGCTTTTCTAGTTCCTGTGTTCCTAGAGCGGCAAGTGCTTTTTCCCTATGGAGCATTTTGTTTAAGGATTTAACCCCTCTGTGCCCCGCTTTCCCTCCCCTCAACAATGTATAGACGTTTCAAAAGAAGAACATTTGGAGACAACGACTTTTCGAATCAGCTCTGAGTACAACTCCTCTACAAATCGTCTTCTTGGGGTTTCGATGCTCTTGGCATCCTTCACTTCCTCTAGGCTGCTGGAGAAAGGCTTTCTTGGAACAGCTAGCACAGTTGCAGGGAGATAGAGCATGTTCTGCTCATTTCCACATGGGGCCACATATTAATATTTGCACACTGGTTGCTGCTGTGCACCTGAACCACAGGCCTGGCCTCTCAGTGCTGGGGGCAATGGGTCCCCAAAAGACCAGCCCCAGACACAGACAAACAACGGCAGAAAATATCTCTAATGTTAAATACAGTATAAAGAATCTGGTTTCCCCCCTCTTATTATTCCTATTGTTTTATTTCCAGCCCTCTTGCTAGTGGCTGCCTTTGTGGCACTTCAGCTGTGATTAGATGGGCGGGCAAGCAGCTTCCTCTGGAGCTGGAGCCAGCTGGGGGAAAAGCCTGGCAAAGCCTCAACTCCTCGTCTCCCCACTGCCTTCACGGCAGAGTTTATTATCTCCAGAGCTCTGTGACATGCCCAGCCTGCCTGAGCCAGGGGCTCGGAGCACGAGTCAACACTCGGGAGTCATGGCTCCCTTATTACTGCTCTGGTGCTCTCCTTATTTTGATGTAGTCCTAACCTAAAAATCTGCCTAATAGCCAAGAGGCTGGGGGGGGGGGAAGGGAGGAGGAGAGGCAGAGAGAGAGGGTCATCCACTTCTGATGCTGGAAACCCTGTGATAATCTGTTCCATGCATTCAAATGAAAATATGACTTCTTGGCAGAGAATAGCATTATAATGTAAAATCCCATATGCTGTTATACAGTATGTTGCAATCTGTTTTACTGCTGCCTCTATTCTAACGAGTGAATACTGCCAATAAAGCAATTGAAGATAACACTAATTGCTTATTTCTGTGATCCATAATTTTTATGACTGCCTTATAGCTCTTTAGTCAAATAGATGTTTTTTGGCCTCTCAGATCTAGAACTCATGCACTGTAGCGATTGAGGCTGAAAATCTGCATGCTGGTCTGAGAGGTTTTCCTAAGCTGATGAATAGTGTGTGTGTGAGG
>JAWWTY010000106.1:3486917-3529102 GCA_035222235.1 Margarornis squamiger
TGCAGCCCTTGGGTGAGCAAAGCCCAGGGTGGGTGTTTGCAGAACTCCAGCCCTTCTGTGGTACCTGTGATTGCACACAAGACCCAAGGGCTGCTTCCAGCAGAGATTTGGTCACTCTGCCCCAGCCACAGTGGCTGAGCCTCCCCTGGCGGCTGTGCCAGCTCCTGGGCTTTGGGAGCTCTGCAGCCCCTTCCCTCCTCTTAGAGCCTGTCACATTTTAATGGCTGCAGAAGAGACTTGTCTCCTTAGCCCCGTTAAGCTGCGAGTTTCCAGCTCTGTGTGAAGTAGCACAGGCAAGGTACGTGATGAGATGCAGGCAGGGGAAAAAGTGCTTTTCCTGCTGCTCGCAGGAGCGCACGGAACACCTGTGAGAAGCGGGTGCTTCAGGGACACCCACGTTTGCAAATTGTTCATGGGTATCTTGGAGATAGCACTTCTCTACTTGTGGAGTGATTAGTTACCTCTTCAGCACTGGCAGAGCTTGTGCGTGATGAGCTCTGCCTTCACCTGCAGGTGTTGCCATGGCAAGGGACTCCAGAAGTACATTCAGGCAACAGAACAAAAAAAAAAAAAAGGGATAAAGCAAAAATGAGGAACAGGAAAGAAATGGGAGCAGGGCAGTTGGAATATCACGCTGAACTGGGGCTTTTCACATGGTCTCTGGCTGCCTCCCGTCTCATGTAGCATCGTCATGTCCTGGCAGGTACTTGAAGCCTCCTGTCCAGCTGCCAGCTCGTGCTTGTGCTGCTGTGGTGCTGGTGTGGTCCAGCCCAGAGGAACCAGCACTGTGGCAGCTCTCTGGGGCACAGGAACTTGCAGTCTGAAACCTCCACTCAGCATATGAGGAATTCTGAGCATTTGAGGAGTTCCATTCGCTTAAAGGCTCAGAGTCCAACCATGCCCATCTTATTCTGGTCCTGATTTCAAAGCATTCACAATGGGAAGAGCATTTTTCTTCCTCTCCATCCATGTCTTCCTTTTCATCCTGCTCAAGTAAAACCTTTCTGTGGGTTTGTTTCCCTCTGAGTTGGCATCTAGTTTTTAAAGTAGTTAAAACAGCTCCCTGTTTGTTCTTCGGCTTGTTAGAGCAAGTGCCACAGCTGAGGACCTGCTGCTGTGACATTTTTTCTACTCATCGTTCATGCTTACTGTTCTCCAGAGAAGTAAGTAATCTTAGAAGGATATGGTCTTCTCTGCTGCATCCTAACTGCTCCCCGGGTGAGAAGCCATGTCCTTCCTCTTTCGGTTCTCCTGAGAAGGAGGTGCAGCTGTGTGGAGGGAAGGAGGGCTGTGGTGTGCTGTGCCTTGCCCCCTGGCCACTTCTGGGACACCTCTCTCTTCAGGCTGGATGTCGTCTCTGCTGGCCAAAGCCAGTCTCATGCACCATGGTTGGCCTCTCCCAGGCTCAGCACTCTCATTCCTGGCAGGTTTAGCAGGGGCAGAGTGAGCACAGAGTGAGCACAGAGCTCTCAGTGCCTGCTCCTCGAGGTGGTAACATCTGTGATACCCACGCTTGCCCTCGTTCAGTGAGTGCGGCTTCATTCCTCATTAAGGACTGCAGTAATCAGCCAAGAGGCTCATTGTGTGAAGTTGAGGAGTCAAAATTATTTGTGAATTCAGTTCAGATTCAATGGAATTTTATTTTTTTCCAGCCACCCCAGAAATGTTTCATTTCTACATTTTGCAACAAAGCGCTTTCATTTTGTAACAAATCTAATTTCCTCCTCGGAGTGTGAAATGGTAATTTTGTTTTGCTGTAAAGACTATTCTTGGGTTGATCCAAGCCACCAGTATTGTTGTGAGGTTTTTTGAAGTTTGGTTGTCAGCTTGAAGAAATTAACTATTTGCATAGTTGGTTACATGAGACGGATCCGCAGCTCTGGAGCCGTATCTGGGATCCAGGTCCCTGCCAAAAATCAGGATCAACTGACGAGACTGGACAGACTCCCTGCATTTATTTGGCCGTGGGCAAAATGATGTATCCAATATGTTCCTTACAAAGCTTTGTCTTTGCTGGCTGTGGACTTAAAAGGGTACGTTTAAGGTAATGGCTTGCTGCTTTGTTTCCAACCAGTTTACAGTTCACTGTTATAACTTTTCTTTTGTAAGTATTTCTGTAACATTTTACAACTGCTTTCGTTCTGCTTGGGTTTATGGGTCAACAAATTTACCGAATTCCAGCAAAGTGTGGTTTTTTTGTCTGGGGCCTCACAGAGTATCTGAGCCAGTGCCCCTGAATAGCTGGAGGATTAGATGTTGTGTGTAACCTAGAAATGAGAGCAATCATGGCCTATTTATGAGATATTAACCCATCAGGAATCCCACTCCAAACAAATATGATTTATAAAGTGTTATTACATTGCTGCCACGGCGTCACCCGGCAACTCAATTAGACAGGCACAAAACTGCTGCTTGAAAGCCCGTTTTGGCCAATGCACAGGCACCCTCAGTGCGGGGAATGTGATGTGATTCCAGTGGGTGTTTGTGGTGTTTACACCTGTGCATTTCCCACCTGAACAGAAGTTTCCAGCATTTACTTCACACCAGAGTTTGGGTTTAACCCTTGACCAACTGTGGCGTTTTTCAGTCTAAACTAAAACTACAATAAAGTGCCTTTGGTTGTTATCTTGCCTTTCCCAATGCCCAAACGGGCACTGTGGATTGTGCCTAAGGTGGCATTTTAATCTTCATTGTCTCAATACACACAGATGTGTATATATATATATATATCTATAATCTTTATCTATGTGTTCTTGGAGGTGCTTCAGCTTTTTGTTCCTTCTGCCCAGTCACTTGGAATTCTCTCCCAAGCTTTCTGTGATGTTGAATCACTCTGTGCTTCTCCTCTGGGCTTGCCAAATTTTGTTCTAGAAACAGATTATGCTTGGCCAGTCTTACTCTCCCTTTAGCTTTGGTTTCACTACTCATAAGTGCTCTCAAATGCCTGCCCACTAAAAGAAGGGGCTTCCTAGTTTGGGTCTCTTTTGATAAGAAGCTTGCAATTTCATGATTTTTGAAGCCTTTGCACAATAGCATTTTTTCTGGAGTTCCCTGCATGGATTCTACCGTCTGTTGACAAATGCTGACCCAGAGCTACAGCTGCAAAAGGGTTTGCAAGGATAACAATTATGAGGATTCCCCTTTCATTCTTAAGAGTGTCTGTGCTGTGTGAGCCCACACAGTGACAGTTTCAGCTGCTACAGGTTCCACAAGCATGTAATGGTAGATCCTGTCACAGAAAGACAATTCTCGTCTCACTTGTGTTTTGTATTTTAGGCCCTTTATGCCTTTTGGGGGTTAGACAATGATACCTACCCCTGTAGCAATGTTATCTTTCCCTTGGGCATTTTTTTATACCGGCAATCTGAGGGGAGGAGATATTTCCAAAGGTCATCATGCAAGCTAATAAACTCCTTGAAATGAGCTAAAATTCATGTTTATCAATGTAGTTTTTGTGTCTTGAACCAGGTCACTGTTCAGTATTTCTATTCAGAGGTGTCCCCAAACAGACAACTCCTGTGCTCTTCACATTTTTGTTTTTCTCAGTATGCACCTCTGTATATTTATTTGTACCATTTTGGCCAAAAATACAACATCTTATTAAGATGGAAGTTCATTTTACCTGCTGCCACCTCGCCCTTTGTACCAGTTGTCTATGTATCACCTCTTCATGTACAGCAGGCAAATGTGGTCCGTGCCATTTGCTTACCCTTGGATTCTCTCTGTGTGCCTTGGTATGCCTTTTAATTAGATGCACTTCTGTTCTTTCATTGCTCATTAACCCTTTCTTTTGAGAAGCAGTTTGCCTTAGCCCTGCAAACACCCTCTGGTTTTTTCCCAAAGTCAAGTCCATTTCCCTCAGTAACCTTGATTTCACCAGCTATCGGTTACACCACAAATAATTCAGCCTCTAATTAGTCCATCTGTTAACTATTCAAGTACACATGACTTATCTTTATTATGTAACATAATGGTCAGTCGTCAGTGCTCTTACCTGCTAGTGATATTTTGGTATGAAAAATATGTTTTTCTGCTTGTGACATTCCCACGTTGCCAATGTGCCCCCTATGGAATATACTGCAGATTACATGGTCTTACAGTCTGTGCCGAGGAAAGGGATAAGGATTTCAACCTCTCTAATATTTTGTTTCTGCAATTGTTGTCACTTCCAGGAAAGTGCAGGGGCCTTGTAGTTACTCCTTTCCTTTGCCAGATTTTCTTCAACTTAGAGAGGTTGATACTAAAAAATTTTTATGGAAAAAAAAATTTACCTCTGATAAGGAAAACAGAGTAACTTTTACCTTAATTTCCTGCTGTCAGCACTACAGGCCAAGGTTAGATTTCTGTCACATGATAAGAGTCAGTATTAACTGCCCACTTGAAATACATAACCTGTAATTTCTGATATGGCAAAGAGTTGAGAACTTTTCATCCTTTCAGAATTGTCATATATCTAGAAAACTATACTTTATTGGTCATCTGCAGGGCTGTGGTAAATGTTCCTAGTTTCTAAATTAATTTACAGGGAGTTATTTGTGTTTTTCTACAATATTTGTCACTATTTGGAAAAAGAACCCTGTATATTCTGGAAGATCGTGTTTAAGATTTGGAAATCAGGAGTGAGTTTGGATAAACCCACAAGCAGCTTTACTAGACTTGTGCTTGTGCTCACAAGGGTTTATGAGACCAACTTGTTTCGAGCCAGGAGAACTGTCACATGCCTGATAGTTCTTTATTATCACACTGTCCCTACAAAATGGGGAAAGTGTATCTGGAGCCTGAAGAAAGTTCTCCTTCTGCAGTCCTGAAAAGATCTCTTCTACAATTCCATTTCCATGGCTCAGAATTGAGGTGAAACCTTATGTTATTGTAGGTCTCTAACTCAGAGAGCGATTTCAAGCAACTCAGCCAGCAGTCAAAGGTTTCTGGGAAACTGGACAAGACTTCTGGATTTTACTTGTGTAAAAACCCCATTGTCACTGTTACAATTCTGTTGCCTGCCTTGAAAGCTGTGAGTCAAAGCTGTAGCTTTCACCAGCTCTTTGGAGTGTTGTCCTCAGAGTAGCACATACCCTTCACAAAGCAGCCAACAATTACAGCAATGGGTTGTTCAGTGTCATCTCTAAATCTCCTTTATTCCTCCTGCCGTTCACGGAGAGCCCCAAAAGTTCTTTGATGGGACAGAGCAGACTGAATGCCAAAGTTGAATGAGTTACAGCCGCTAGCACCTAATTAAAATGATTTTGTGCCAGTTGCTTTTGTTGGGTAGGATCCACACATAATATGATTTTAATCCTGTTTATGTGCACTCCTGGGACAGCTCGGAGATCAGCACTGCCATTTAGGTGAGGTTAATCAAGCATACTGTGTGCAGCCTTTGTTTCTGTGTGCTGTGTGAAGGGTGGCTGGAGCTGGTGGGATTCCTGCAAAGCCCAAACTTTCTCGTCCCCAGCCCATGAACCCACCCCCAGCCCTTGGAGCTGTGCAGCTGGGGGTGTTCACAGAGCAGCTCCCAGTTATCCACTGGATCATCCTGACAGCGGGGACGTGGCTGTGCAGAGGGTGGAAAACAAGGGGAAAATAATTACACCTTCCCCAAAAACAAACACTGTTTTTTGTATTCTCGGTGCGTTTTATGTATATGTAAAGGACGTTATGGCAAAATGAAAAAGACCCTCATAAAAATCCTTCTTGAAAAGTATTGTTGCTGACAGCCGTGACCTCTGTGAGTCTGCATGTTTACCCATAATTCATAATTAACAAAGACATTAGAACTGCCACTAGAGGATTCTGGGCTTTATTTCTTTCTAACTGGGCAGTACTAATGCTGGAAGTGCTCCCAATTCAGTGATTTAACATTTCAGGAAATCTTGGAGAGGCAGCAGAAGCCTCCTTATATAGTTCATACTCTGGGACTGTGGTTATACAGATATGGCTGAGATAATTATTCAGCTCTTGTTATTGCTATAGTTCTGCACCTGATCCCTGAGCCATTAGAGCACTCTGCAGGTTATTACAACTATCAAACATCAAGGTCTCTTTTCTAGTCTCTCGACTATGTGGTTATCATTTTACTTCTTTTAAACCCTCCATCTGCAGAGAAAGCTTCTATGCTCTAACTTGGAGATCTGCTAACGCCTTTTTTTATGACTTCCCAAATGAGGCCCTTTCCTTACCAGCACATTAACATAAAAATATGAACTTAGAGTTTCTCTGCTTGTGTTGTATTTTTTTTCCCCCTTTTGTTGTTTTCCTCTTCGAGACACTGCGCAGCTACACTTGAATCTGGGTGGAGAAGGGGCACGGGGAGTTGGGGGTCTTCACAGGCATAAAACCCCTCGAAATCTCCCCAGGATTTGGGGTGGGTTAAGTCAGTGCCGATTTTTAGCTGATACACTTTGCTTTACATACATTTCTACTTCACTGCTCCTTTTCAAGCTGGATAAAAATTAAATGGTCCCTTCAAATGAGGCTTTGACTGTGGCTGTGCTTAAAGAGCCCTGACTTTGTGTACTGTAGGTGGGCAATCCCCAGGTAAAAAACACAACCCAAACCCACGTAGATCTGAATATCCCAGTCCTTCTTTTAGGCATCGAGGGTGCAGGCATTCCCTTGGATGCCACTTAGGATAATTTTGTGAAGGAAGAACCTGGAGCAGACCTCTGTCAACAGGGGAACCAGGGAGCTAACACTGCTCTATGCGCTGGGGAGCTCAGCTTTTGGAGATCTGTGCTTTGCATGACAGCAACAGAACACCTGCAAAAGGCATTCCATCAGCACCAGGCAAACTGGCAGGGAATCTGATGCACCCAGAGTCAGGGGCAGTCACAAATAGGATGGCAAAAGCAGGAAACATATGGTTGCCTCACTTAATATTGCTGTACTGTCGTCCCACAACATATTCCCCTAAATGGGCATTACCTTTATGGGCACATCAGAAGGATGTGGAACGCAGGAGAAAATACAAACATCATGTATGTGGGGGGTTTTTGTTGTTTGGTGGGGGGTTTTCTCATTTTTTTTAAACACAACGTGTAATCTCACAGATATATAATTTATGTTCGGCAGAGGGATGGATGTATAATGCATACTATGCTATTTCTGAAATCACAGATATTAGCGAGGCTCGGGAAAGCCGTGGGCTTGTGTAATGAAAGCAAAGGGTAATTATGCTTTCACTGGTGCTTTACTTCTTCCCTGGCTATTCTTATGTATTTTTACTGTCTCCTCTGCATGGCCTTGCATAAGAATAGCACTTTTGCACCAACTCTTTGTTAAGGTCTCTCAGCAGCAAAATTTAATATTTTGGCTTAAAAATACCCATAGTTTCCCAACTGTGGTTTATATTCTATTAGTGTGGCATTAAAATAAACTGACTTCACCCACAGGTTGTTGGGAGGGTCTGGAATATTCTCTTGTATTGGGATAACTCTCTGGAATATATAGAGGTACATAAAGTAAGGATGTATCTGACCAGTGGAACTGGTCAAAAATGGTAAAAATATATGGGGCTTAAGATTTAAATCCTCCATTAATATTTTTTTCCTAGACTTTTGGGAGCTACCAGACAAGGCACCTTTTAAATCTTCTTTTTCTTTTTCAAGAGTCCATTGATTAAGCTTTAAAATTACTGTGGCTGACAAATTGTAAGAGCACATTATTCGTGCACACAACTCCAACCAGCTACAATGCAGGCCTGAAGAGCCTTTCAGCTTAAGGAGTTGTATTTTAAATAAAGTAAACAGTCTTATCATTCAGGTGGCAAATATAAACATGGCTAAACACACTGCACTGCCCAAGGAATTCCTCCCCAGTGCAATAGATGAAAGCACAGCTAGGGAAATAAAGATAATTTCTACTTAGCTGAATATTACTGGCTTTCTCAAAGTTAGATTAATTAGGAAGTGGGATCAGGACCGTTTAGAGCAGAAAGAAAAGGCTCTGGGAGCAGCACTGAGGAGATAAGTGGTGTCACCCTTAATACAGAGTCCTGTTGTTCTCCATAGCTTTCTCTTGCTTAAAATCAATGTGCAGCTGCCACTTTAAAGCCAGAGTTACAATTCCAGGTGTATGTGCAAAAACTTGTACTTGCATCCTGCTGGATTTAGGACAGGTGTAAGAATTGGCTTTGACCTCAGGATGAAATAATCAGCACCTCGTTTTCATTAATCCTTGCCTTTAAATAATAATAACTAGATTGATGGTATTTATTAACTGATAACTTGCTTTGGAATGTGAGACCACATCCGTCAGAAAAGAGGTCATGAACTAATTTTCGGGTATTTAATATTACACTACAAGTGGAACCTTGTTATGATGTCTCTCATAAAAGGTGAGTAATGGGGATTTGATAGAAATGGTTAATTATGCATTTTGACTTTATTTTAGGAACCCGGCAGTAAAACACCTCGGAATGGCAGAGTTCTACGGGTGTTGACCTACCATGGGGCTCCCTGCTCCCCTGTGCCATCCTCACTCCATCACATTTGGAGCCATGTTTGGAGCACTGCGGGCGCTCCGAAGCCCTTGGAACATGGGTGAGCTCAATTCCAGATCTTCCCGTTATGGACAGGGACACAGCCTGGTTTGTTCTGTGCCAGGGAGCAGGGGTGGGCTGGGCTGGGCTGGGCTGCTCCAGGAGAACGGGAGGGGGACAGAGGGCTGGGAGAGGGAGTTGGCTCCCCAGTAAAGGGCCCAGTCCTGCAGCACCAGCACGAGCCAAGGTCACGGCCAGCACGGAGACGGGAGCAGTCCATGTCCTGGGAAGGGGAGTGGGGACAACAACAGGTCACCGGGCTAATCCACAGCCAAGGGAGCACTCTGAGCTCAAGCCAGGAAGGCAGGGTAGTTCAGGATAACCGAGGTCTGTGGCACACCAGTGGCTGAGGGCAAGGTCTGGACCTCCTGACCTCAAATGCAGCTTCTGTAGAAACAGCAAAGAGGAAGAGACCCTGGCAAGGCTCCTCACCCAGCTCTGTGCAGCAGCCTGACCCCAGTCACAGAGCTGCAGGGTGTCAGGGGTGGCCTTGGATGTGGGCCCTGGGGGCTGCATGTGCAGGGAAGTACACATGGGAGAATGGCATTGTGTGGTTGGGCTTTTGGATAAACAGAACAGTTAAAGAGTAAATTCTTAGTTTCCTGGTTTGTAGTGTCTAAGCCTAACACTGACCCACAAACTACAAATTAAAGGTGAATTGCTCTGCTTAAGTTTCATGGTGTGGACTTAGGCACACTGGCACCTGCAGAGCCAGTGGGAAGGAGCAACAAAATCCTTCAAAACATTTAGAAATATAATACTTGGAAAAATTGCTGACTCACATGTCCAGGACTCATTGTTGCCCTGGCAGATACCAGACACTGAAAGGAAAAATATCCATGTGCCTTTAAGAGATGTTTTATAGGACTGTATTCTGTGCTACTCAGAACTGGTGTCAGGTTTCCTGTGAGTTGCACAGATGCTTCTGATGGCTGGGTTACACCTGTTATTTCTCAGTTCAAGAAAGCAACAAGTCCTAAAACCTAGTGGTAGAAGGTGTCTACTTTACTGTGTGGAAACTTTTCAAAAGACCTGTTTTGGTGGTTGTTTTACCAATGGATGAGTGTGTGACTGTTGGTAAAATCAGAGTGCAGGGGAAATGCCTCAGGCTATCAAGAAAAAGTGAAGAGAATACAAAACAATGCTTATAAATATTATCCTTCCATGTCTCCCACCTCTGGTCCAGGGGTTTGACCCAGATTCCTCCTGGTGACAAAAGGGATTAGGACTTCTTTGGTAAAGGGGTGAGTTGGCCACTCAACTAATTATTAGCACACAAATATAATACCGGGAATTAAAAGATCTCACTTTTAGGTCAAGAAAGCCATCACTGCTTCAGGGTTGAGAAATCCCAGCTGAGATGCACTGGCATGAGCACCACAAACCCAAAGTGGAAGCCTTGGCCATGTCCTTCACTCGCTCCATTGCCACTGTATTTGCAGCAAATGTTTCATGTGAACTCCCCCTCCACCTGGCCCTTGGGTAATCGGGGAGTGGTAGATGTGCTTCAGTGCTTGTGGATTCCTACTGCAGTTACACCTGAATGGCCACTGCTTTTCTCATCTTTCTGATGGATTTAGAGCAACACCTGTTTTTTCCCCCCATAGAAAATATGTTTTGAAGAAGTGAGGTTGAATTTTACTTTTTATTCTTGCATGGTAGTCACTTGCCAATGTTTAAAGTCTCTATTCCTTCTCTCTCTTAATGCATGCACATCACTGGTGCTCAGGTGTGAAGTGATATATCCCTTTCCATTTCAAAAGCATTGATCTAAGTCCCCTTCACTGAGAGGGATTTCTTCTTCTTCTTCTTCTTCTTTTTTCTTTTGTCTTAAATAAATCTTAGTGAAGCACCACTCCAGGTCAGTGCTGTAGGCCCACTCTGGTCCCGGTGCAGCCGCTGCTGCAGAGCATGGAAAGTTGCTGGCACAGGATTGCAAAGTGACTCTGCAGGGGCTGGATGACTTCCAGCCAGCAGTGAACCACAGCCAAGAAATGCCAATATGGATAATGCAAACAAGAGAGATTTGGGGCACATTTCGATTTAACCATCTGATTTAATTGACAGAATAAATGCACCTGTCATCGGGTAATATTCTTGTGATTAGTTTTGGCTGTGCTGATGAAACGATGTTAAAAGAATGTCAGAACAACCTGTCCTGGGACTCCTACAGGCAGTTTCAAGCTAAGGAAGGTCAGTTTTCAACGAGATAAAAGATTCAGGATTATTTCTCCTCTCGTTCCTCTTTTGTGAAGTGTCTTTTACCCAGACACAGGACAATTTATCTTGCATATTTTCCCCCTGCAGCCATAACAAAGTGGGTCCTCGAGTCTAAACAAACACACTTAAGTGAAACCATTTCCTTTTTACAGGCTTTAAGGCCAGTCTGCTTGGAGGGAGGTGCATTCAGAAGGGCAGACACCCTTTGCCCATTTGTCATTCAGAGTGGGTGGGATTTGTGGAAATGGCCCCTCTTTAAGGAGGCGTGGAGTGCACCAAAGCCTTTTGCATCCCCATTTCCTGGGTAGTAAGGAAAAGAGATGGGCATCTGCAGCCTGGGGCCGTGCTCACCTCCGGGCATCTCTGCACCAGGAAGCGGGAGTGGGTTACAGAGCACCAGGACCTCCCTTTGGCTGGGCCAAGTGACAGTTTTTGAGCCATCTCAGTGGATGTAAAGGTCAGAAATGGGTTAATCAAAGTTGTCTTTATTGTTACTGCCTGTGATGGGGTGTGTGAACATGCAAGCTGGGGATAAGGCCCATTTTGTTGGTGCATGATAAGGGAAAAGTCTTGGTCTGAAAGAGAAATTTGGTAAGATGGACAAAGGTTTTGAGAAAAGACAGTGAGGGTCTTCATTTTATAGGGGAACTGTTCTACTGGAGGGGAAGGGACCCTAAGAAGGAATCACCCCTTCTCCATGAGTGGTTTAGTAGGACTCACACCCTCCCCACAGTACCTGCTGCACAAACTCCCGTTGCGTGAAGAGGCTGTGACCACATGGCTGCACATCCCTCAGTACAGATGGAGCTGCATCTGTCCCTGCTACAAAGGGGGAAATTGAGGACAAGGCAATTGGATGACTTGCCAGAGGTCACAGCTGAGGTCTGGGACAGCACAGGCAATGAATCTCAATTCCTTCAGGCCTGGGGCCTTAGCCACAAAACACGGCTTCTGTTAATAGCAGAGATAATATTTTGGTTCAGCACCACACTTCTAGGGGTGTGTAAGCTTCATCCTGCTGGATTTAAGCGCTTCAGAGTGATCATTATTGGTTTTAAGCAAGGATGTTAGAGAAAGGAACTCGAGTGACAAACCTTGTTGAAAGCCTGAACGTACAGTGAGGACAACGTCCCCCGTGGGCAGTGAGCACGGGCCACCCAAACCCACTCCAGTGAAGTTAGACACTTGGGTATCCACTCTTGGGGAAAGGGAAAAACTCCTGCATCTGCTTCACACTGAGATGGCTGAAGTAGCAGTGCCAGACAGGGATTTTGACTGGATAAATAAATTCAACATTTGAATGTGTTTGTGTGCTGAGATACAATTTGAGAAAAACCAAATTGCTTCTCATTGACAAGTTACAAGTGTAGGGGGAGGGAAATGTAAGTCAACTTTCTCATGAACAGGATCGCAGAGCCAAAGTGGAACAAACCAGAAAATATCTGTCATTTGATGAAAGTTTCTTTTACTAAGTCCACGTGAGTGAGACTGAAGTGGTGGGACTTGTCCCATGTGGAGACTGTGCAAAGATTTAGGTGCCATCGCGTTCTGTGTTGTGTGGGGTTTGAGACCACGCTGCTTTATTGCACAGGTGAGAGTTTTATCCAGAGAGCAGAGAATGACCACACACTCCAGAGTGCTCCCAGTGGGGATGCTGGTTGGTGACACCACAGACAGAACCTGCTTTTGGTGATGAGGGTGGTGTTAAAAACAACTTCTAAATTCCATTTGTGGCTCTCTTAGAGGAATCTGCTTTTATAGTAATTGTCTAATTTTATAGTAATTGTTTACAAGTGCACCACCGATGGAACAAAGATGAAGGGTTATGTCTTAGATGCTATTTAGTCCAAACAGGCCTGCAGTGGCTCCTGCATGTTCCTGGCATGTTATCCAGGTCTGGGCACAGGGAAGGTCACAGCTTAGGGCAGATGTGAACTTTTGTGCCGCTCTTCTGCACAGTTTTATTCCCACTGATGCCAATGGGAAAACTCCTTTAATTGAGTATCACCACTGTGAAGGTGCCATTTTTTCAGGAATATTTGATATCTTGGTCAGTGCCAATGCTCCATTAGACAAAATTCTCCTTTTAGGAAGCTTGTCTTAATACTTTATTTTCCATGATGCCTCCTCCCATTGTGTGTCCCCTTACAGAGCATTGGAAATACTCAACTTGAGAGATACTTTCTTCTAATTTACATGAGAAGAGTGTTTATCAGGTGTAATTGTATTGATTTCAGGGAGAGTATGTAAGGCAGGAGCTCTAAGACTTCGTAACAACTCAGAGAAATGGGTCTGTGCATATTTTAGACTTCAGTTTGTCAGATTAAACACATTAAAATTCGATGAGAGAAGAAACACTAAAATATCGCTGTAAAATGAATTTGGCAGATTGTGCCATGGACAAGGCTCACAGGAAGAGAGGGGAGAAAGCAAAAACAAGTTTGAAACTTCCACGTGGTTGGAAGTGTGGCTCCTTCACCCTGGGCTTAGGGAACAAAGTTCCAAGTTACCATGAGAAAGGGGGAGACTGAGCAATGTGTAGTATTATTTAGAAATAGGTTGTAGCTTTTAAACCAGGGAAGCTGGGGGCTTTTTCAGTAGTCCTGGAGGGACTTGGCATTAAAGAGAGAAGACTACCCTCATTTGGTTTTGAAAGTAAAATCGTCCAGCAATTAAAATGTAAATGGTTTTCCTAGTTCCTCTCTGTCTAGTTTTTAACATTCTACAAGTTATAAACTGAAGCTCTCATGAAAACCTGTTACAGGTTTAAGTTGCAGTGACTGCTCGTGTAGGTGTGTCCCAGGTCACAGCAGCCTTCCTGCAGCTTGTAGGCACCCTGGGTGATGGATGGATGGGCCACTTCCCTGCACTGGTTCCCTTCGCTTCCCCGAATTCCCCGCCTTCCTGGCGGTGGGCACAGCTCTCTTTCGCTCCTGAGTCTGGGAAAGGAGGCAATGAACCCCCTGTGTGTGCCGGCTGAGGGTGAGTTGGGCTGAAGGGAGTCCTGAGGGTGGAGCAGTGGTGTGGTCAGTGGTCATCCCCGTCCCAGGGCTGGTGGCAGGGAGGACTCTGAGGCAGCCTGGCAAGCTGGAAGGACCTTCTTCCTCCAGAGGAAAACCCAGAGCGTTTGGAGAAAGGAAAGAGGAGTTGAAGCAATATTTATTTTATTCAGCTCTGTTTCTACATAAGGTATAGGAAAAACAAAGTGACTTTTGATCCTGAGAAGCGAAGTCTAGCGTGGAGTAAATGGGTTCCAAATCTATTAGGATAATGAGCCGCGTGCCTGCTGTCCTGGAGGTGGCTTTGGCACTAAGTCTTCGTATTAATTCCCAGTTCCCATACAGCTATCCCAGCGCATCATTAAATCTCACAGGAAATGCAAATACACGTTGCCTGTCATTATTCAATGAAAATATTGTTTAACATTTGCAGTGTATACACAACCCATTATAAAACTCAGTGGTGCATGCTCAGAAGCAAAATGTATTACTGTAGATATCAGTAGATAACTATTTATAATTAATCCTGTAGGAATAGCAGTTCTAACAGTAAGAAACATCTAAACTAAATGGAGGGTGAAAACGCCTTAAGGTATTTCCACGGCTGTTTAGGTTACTGGTTTGGTCATTTCAGGGTCAGCCTTCACTCAGACAGCAAGAGAAGTGAGCTGGAATTCGTTGCCCAGCAAATAGTAACTATTCAGAGAGGGGCTGAGTCTTATGCCGTGATCTAAATTTTGGTGTTTTGAATGAAAAAAAGTTCTGTAGGGATGACTGCAGGGATAAAGCAGATTTCTTTGCAGAAAGCCCTGCCATAGAAAAGAGTCTGGCTGAGTTCCAATTTAAAGCTAAAGCAACCCTGCAGAGGTGCCTGTCAGAGGTATTTCAATCGGTTCTTCCTAAGGAAGAATTGTTAATTCTCCTTAATATTCCCATCATCAGTTGGGGAGAGCCCTCATTTCCGACTATTAGCCTGGCTTCCACCTGTAGGACATGACAAATGGCCCGAGCTCAGTTCCTAAGTGAACTTCCTGAGAAATGACTCCATAAGCGATTTTGAGCTGGAGAACACCCTGCACTAATGACATTACTGGCCATCCTGCCTCTAACACCTGCCCTGTCCCCTCTGCTCCTGTCTCCTGCCGTGGTCAGCCCATTGCTCCCCGGCCTGGGGAGCCTTTGACACCTGCCTCCTGCTGTCTGAGAGTCCCCAGGCAGAGCCGAGTGGCCTCCCTTAAATAAAACTGCACCAAGTGGGAATTACCAACCCCAAAATACAGCCATATATTTCTGCTTGTGAGGCTGGGGCAGGGTGTGTTCCAGGGCTGACACACTCAGGGATACATCACATTGAATATATCTATATATATCTATCTCATCCATTTATTATATACATTTAGGGGCTTTCATTTGGGTTTTGGTTTGTTGGTGTTTTTTGGTTTTTTGTTTGTTTGTTTGTTTTGTGGAAAAGGGGTCTTGTTTCTAAGCTAATTTGCTTCCTGGTCTTTGTGGTTGCTTATTCATACTTACCAATTCTCTCTGTCACTTTCTCTCTTTTAATATAAATGGTATTTCTTCAGTTTAAACTTGAAACGTATCAGGGATGTGATCACCATTTGCTGTCCATCTCTGGAGTGTTAAGACAGAACTCCAGGCTTACCCTAAAAGCCTTTCAAGACAGAGGAAAAACCACAAATGAAAAACGAGTTAAACTCTTACACATCCTTATGGATGCACTGGAAAACATTAGGATAGCAGCAAACATACCAAGGTGGCAAACTTACAGATGACTTTTCACAGACTCACTTAGGCTGGAAAATACCTGTGAGATCACTGAGTCCTACCCCTGACCCAACACCACCTTGTCAGCCAGACCAGAGATCTGTGTCACTTCCAGTCTTTATTTAAACGCCTCCAGGGATGGTGACTCCTCCCTGGGCAGCCCCTTCCAGTGTTTCACAATCCTTTCTGAGAAGAAATTCCTCCTGATGTCCAACATGTTGTGTTGGGGACTGAATCCTCCACAATATGTTGATTACGTGGAAGCTTATCTTAACTGTGTCCCAATAACTCAAAGCTGTGCTCGATATTCAGTTCTGCATTGAGGAAGTAGACTTATGTGAGCTGCCTGAGCTCATGCTCTGTGGTTTGAGCATTTAAAAGTACAGAATCCCAATAGTTAGGAATATGCTGCTGTGCAAACCCGTGTTTCAGACTGAGTGCTCCAAATCACAGTGGCATCGTGGGCAGAAAAGTAGTTTTTTATGGATTTGCCAGGACAGGATGAGAGAAGGACAATGCCCTTCATCCAGTAGACATTTGTCCTCCGTGACAGCAGACAGTTCGAAGCAAGGTGCGAAGATATGATTGAAACAAACAGAAAATATTTGGGGTGAGGAGTGCATTTCGGTGCCATTGAGTCCCTCCTCCCCATCAGCACTGATTTTAAATCTTGCTCTGCAGCTGCACCAAGAGGCTGATGGTAACTCCTGATAATAAACGCTGCACCTCTGCCCCTCTTCTGTGTGCAAGCTGGACAAATGGCTCATTTAAAAAACAATACATTAACTTTTAATTTGTTTGAAATCCTTGGGAGTTTGAAGGGAGACATAACTGTTTATTCAAAGCAGGAAACTGCGATGAAAAAAAGTATCTTGGAAATCCCTAAAAACTTCTCAGCTGACTTTTGGTGTGCACCAGCCATTCCTACCCTCCTCTAAAAACCTTGCCAAACCCTTAAAATCTGTCCCAGTCACAGCATCCTGGGGAAGCTTCCTTCCCGTTTAACTGTTGGACCGACACACTTTCCCAGAAAATACTAAAATCAGAATGCACAAATATGACCCATAGTAACCCAACATTGTCCCACGTCAAAGACTCCCGGGGTTAAATGCAGGAGTCAGAGCTGAGAGGTGCGTGGTGCAGCGGTTTTACTCTGGCAAAAATAGTAAGAAAAATCAAAGTATTTGCTATCCTTAAACGTGTGTTGAAAGAATATTTCCTGCTAATGGAAACAGTTTGATGTGAGCTGTACCTGAGTACCTTTGGAACATACAGCACAAGGAGCCGTGATTCCCCCCTCAGCAGCGATCAGCCATCTGATCCCACCCCACAGCCCAAAGCTCCCCTCGAACCTATTTGTTTCCATGGCGCAGAAGAGGCAACAAGAACAATTTATTTGACTGAGTTAATATATATGATTCCATTACAGTTTTGGTGCCCTGAAGGATGGCACACAGGGGTTTTGTGTGACCTTTCCCTTAATGTTCCAGAAGTTCGGGAGTGCCATTAAGAAGTGATCAGTGGGAATTGTCTTTAGGATGCCACCCACCCTTCTAAATAAGGATGTGCTGTGAGACCAGACCTTAAGGGTTGATTTGATTTTTAAAATGGTCTTGCCAGATAAGAAAAGGGTGTGAGTTATCTTCTTGGCATGCAAAAAGCTCCCCTGGAATAACAAACCCACAAACCTCAGTTCCACACCCTCCCTCAAAAAAAAAAAGAAAAAGAAAAAGAAAAAGAAGAGCAATTGATCGTGTCCCAATTCTGCTCTCATAATATCAAATGTAATATAGAAAACAGAATATTTCATTTGGAATCAGCTTCCATGGTTACAAATGCTCTAAACTGATGTTGAAGATAGACCAAACACCCAGTTAATGTTACACCCATCATCATACCATTAACATTTTCATGATATTATTAGTGTAACTCTTAGGTATTTTTTTCCTGTTTCTGTCATTCATATTAAATTATGTTCTCACTTCCCTGCCTTCAGTAGCTAACTTTGTACTCTGCAAACAATTTATTATGGCAGCAGAGCAAAGCTGATGGATCTGTGTGCGGGACAGACTCTGCAGCATTCGTGTCAATTATATTATATTAGGGCTTTCCATTAATTTTGTCTTCCAACTTCATGAAACACTAGAAGGCAGATTCATCTTTCCCCTGATGTAATTGTATTGATTTCAGTGGTGTTATTACCAAGGGGAAGAGCAATAAATGACAGGAAATTCTGGCCCCAGTGTTTTCCCAGCCTGAATTTTGTTCCAGAAGAGTTGCTGGACATGATTGTTATTGTTTGTTTATTTACAGACCTTTTCTTCCTGTGATCACAGTAATCTGTGACTTCTGTCATTAGGCAAATTGCATAATCCTGTTTGACATTCGTTTTCAGTAATTCAGCATTTGGTTCTAGAGGGAGAATCTCATTTTGTCAGAAAATCTGTGTTATACTGCACAAGCCATTTGTATTCCAAGGTATCCTCTTAATAGACTATCTCAGATGTGATGCACCTTCCTCTCTCCTATAATCCTGTTACAAACAATCTCTACATTAAAATACTTCCTCATGCATATTATTTGGATCCCCAGAAGGAATTTGTTATGAAGGAGATGAGCTGCAGTGGCATCTCATTGTTCAGTGTCTATGATTTACATTGGTTTTCATATAAATGGCAGAATTCTTGATTATCAGTAACTAGCTTATTTGTTTTAGAATAACTGCATAATTATGAATGAGGTGCTCTGATAATTTTATCTTTTTTTCTGTTTGCATTAGTTGAGTTGGTGGTGAAGTATGACTTTTACTTAGTTTTTCTAATATTTACTGCAGTTTTTCTACAGGTACATTGACTAGTGCTGTAAACAGCACATAAGGTTCCCTTGCAGTATCCATTTAGTCCAAAAATACAATAACAGGTATTGGTGTATTGGAAAAAGTGACCTGCAAGTGTGCAGGTGGACTGGCTAATGATTAGAATAGAAGGAATAATGGTTATTTTTATGGGCTTATGACTGTGGGCACTCCGTAAATACAGAAAGTAGACATGCCCTCCAGAGACTGGAGACTCCTGCCCTTGCAGGTGGGCAGGACAAGTCCAGCATCCTTCTCTCCCTCTACAAACACTTCGTGGGTGGGATCTGGGGTAAAAGTGGGAAATCTGAACAGAACTGGGAGGTGTGGGCAGGTTCCTGTTCCCCGTTTGTGCAGACCACCATAAACGGAGTTATTGAGTCAAAACCAGACAAACAAAGCCGATCAAGTAGATTTTAGGGAATGCTGACATGGAAAAAGCGTGCCAGTATCAAGTGTTTCATTCCCAAATGTAGCCTTTGCAGTGCAAAGGGAAAAAAAAGTAATGCTAACAAAGATCCCTGCAACTATCTAATAAAAGTGAAGAAGGAAACAATTGCTTGAAATTACAGTCAAAACACCAGGTAAGAGGCAGAATCACAACCAGACCAAAATGCTGCCAATTCCATATGACATCTGAGAGGAGATTACGGTGCCAGGGCAGTGGAATCACACGCTGAAAATGGTGTTTAAACTGCATTCCAGGAGCATTATTGTTATGCTGCAGTTCTACTGAACAGGAAAGTTTCTGTTTTTGCATGTGTCCTAAGTGTGAGATGAATGTCTCAAAAAATCAAGATAGTATCTAAAAATTTGCTTTAAAAAAAAATAAATCCCTTGTTCCCATGTTTTGAAAAATTGAGTGTTTAGATATGGTAAATGGTAATATGACTTTCCATTTTTGCTAGCCCAGCTACACACCATCTGAAGAATTCATATAAATAGTTGAGGAGGATGGCCTGTGGATATTGTACACAAATAAGCTTTCTTAAAATATCTCTTTGCTACCATCAGTGATGCCTACTTAGAATAAACTGACCTCCAGGCTTCTAGCACTACAACTGAAATAGATTTTTTTTTTTTTTAATTTACTTCTGAGGAAAAAGAAAACAACCAACCCCAAAAAACAACAAGTCCCAACCTTCAGATCATTGTTATTACATGAGGAATGTTTGCTGCATGAAATACATTCACAGATGGTCCCTAAACAGGAGCAGCACATACTGTGTATACAAGATAAGTCATCATTTAGTTTCTCTGGGTTTTCACATTTAACCTGTTAGGGAGGGAGGGGAAAAAAAAGAAAGAAAAAAAAAAAGATGCCAGAAAAGAAATGTCTCTCCATGCTCAGATGTTACAGCCCAAATGATCCTTTGTGCAGCTGCTGTCTGGCTCCTCGGCCGCCCGGGCTTTGGGAGGAAATGGAGCTGCTTGAAGAGAAGCTTTGTGACAAATTTATGGTTCTGCATGATTTTAGAAATTTCTTTTAGTCGGAAGTTCACTTTATCTTGTCCAGGCCAGTGTGGTGTCTGACAGGGGTTGGAGACCTCGTGCAGACTCCAGAGATGGATGGCCAGGAAGGCACGATCCTGCTAATCACCTTCCCAGCAGCTCTTGTAATTTTATGCCAATCAGACACCCCGAGAGAATTACTCTGATTTCTCAGAGACGCTTATGGAATCCTCTTCAGAATGTCTCCCAGCCGGCTTACAGGGAAACGCAGAGCAACTCAGTGCTTTGTGAGCAACAACAAATGCATTTGGCCGGGCTCTCCGTGCCCTGGGATCTCCTGTCACACAGAGCTTTGGGGATGCCAAAAGTTTGCACACGCAGTGGTGGGAGCTGCCGAGCACAGCCATGCCCTTTGCCCGGGGAATTCCTGAGCAGCAAACTCCTGGAGGCTGGAGCAGCAGCTGCGGGAATACCCACCTCCCTCTGCCCTGTGCCCCGGGATAACTGGGGGTAGGCACTGGCTGGGTACCAGGCCAGGGGGGTAGGACGGGAAGCAGGAGAGCAGATGCAGACCCCTCGTTGTCCCCTCACAGCAGAGCCGGGCCCCGTCCCCGCCGGCATTAGCGCTCCATCCATCGGCATCCCGGCAGCGAATGGGCGCGCTGGTGGAGGACAGAGCTCCTACACAAAAGGCACTGACTCACTGCCGGGTCTCTGCGCTCTCTTCGGGTTTCTTTGGGACCCCGGGAAGTTTATGAGCTATTAATTCCTGGTTTACATCATTTTACTTCTTCTTCTGGCTGCTGAAAGGGATAAAGGTGGGAATATTTTTCATTTAGTGCATTAAACCCAAGTTCTACATAACCACTTCAAAGGGGAAATTGAATGAGGTTGCATTACTAAGCAAGACCTCAAACTTCAATAGACATAAATCTGGAGGGGAAAAACTAGCCAGCAAACCTAAATGGATTTCTTCTTTATGTGAGTTTACTGGGAATCAAGAGGATAACCCCTCCTACAAGTTCTGTGAGAAGAGGAGGAGAGGATTAGCTCCCAAAAGTTCCTCCTGGCACCTGTGGGTGAGGCTCCTCACTAGATCAGTAACAATCAATGGACCAGTTGTGTAGAGACTATTCCCCCAGATCTACAGGTAAACCTGAGGCTAGTCCTTAATTAGAGCTTCTCAAAAGTAGAAAAGGAAAAAAACACTCTGTTTTTAAGATACTTTTTTCTTAGTTCTGCATCTTCTGATTTCCAAGAGGAGTGAAGAAAGGAATGCTGAAAATAAATCAAGAAATACTAATCTTATTCCTCAGAACCATATTTTGGATTGCATTAAAAGTCCTGTTCTTTTTGGACTGTCAGCTCTGATGTGCAGGCACCCAAAGTTTCCAGCTCTGTAGATAAATGCCTGTGTGTGTGTGAGAAGCACTTGGTGCTTTTCTGGCTTGAATTAACCACCCAGCTTTCTACATCACTGTACACCTTGTGGTGTGGATCTCCCAAGTTTTGTTACAGCTTTATTAAATCATCTCTTTTTAAAATGATTTCTGATTTGCAACTCTCACTTAGAGTTCACTCTCCCTCCACTCCAAGAAATCAACAAAGCACATTCTTGACTGGCTGCATTCAGCTGGATTAATCTCCTGCTTAAAAGTGACAAATGGGTGTTTCTGGGTCGAAGTCTACGAGGCAACGGGGTGAGCAAGGGCTACAAGAGAAGGTATAACACAGGATCATCTCCAGTTTTGGGTTGGACAGTTGGAGGTGCTGGAATTTAAGTGTGTTAGTTTATGTCCATATCGTGTAATACTGGGGGAATAGAGGTGGAGATGGGCAGCTTGGTTTGCTTTAATTAGAGAACATAAAGCTGACTTGTGGCTTTGGGGGAGATGAGATGCATGGGGTGGAAACCAAGCCTCTGATCCCGCTGAAGGCCTGTGGGACAGTGTGGCCAGGCTCATATGGATGCTAGAGAGGAAGCTTTCAGCAAACTGGCCCTTCCTGCTCTGATGTGTTGTATTAATATTCTTTTCCTTCGTGGTTCTTGATGTTTTGAGTATGTGGCTCTCAGAACAATCATATTTTGCCTAATAAAATTAAAACAAGGTTAAAAATTACTGTTGCAGAATGGGAGGCCTCAAGTCTCTAAAGGACGTAGGCACTTGCATTTCCAAAGCCAACCCGAGAAGGAAACGTTTGCTGGCTTCATTATGGTGTAGGAAATACAACTTAATATTGAATTCTCATCAATCTGTGCAACGCTTAGAATGTCCCAGATTATGTTAAAGCAGACAAAACCTCTCTTTGCTAACATTTTTTCTTATTTCCTTGCACACTGTTTTGCTCTATTGTGCATTGAGGCTGAGGGAAGGGAATGTCCTTTATATGGACTAAGTGGGCTCCGCTGTTCTGGTTTGGGTGATGTAAATCAATATCCGTGTTCAGAACCTTTCCAGCTAAGGGTATGGCTCTCTCTCCAGTGTGGCTTTTGTGCTACGGCATTAGAAAATTCCTTTTCCCTTCACATTTATTGTACACGTTCTTCTGTAGAGTAGCCGTTCTGTTCCACCTTTCCAGAGGAATTTGGGTCATTGTTTACTTGTGGCTTCATTAAATAATGTCCAGTAGGCACCAATTTCCATCGTCAACCTTTGAATATCAAACACACTATTATAATAGTCTTTGAAAGCACTGCATGTAGCACAGAAACCTGAGAGACGCCAGAGCAGCTCTAGTCAAGTTATAAAAAGAGCACAACCATCGCTGCCTGAAAGAAGGAACGTGTGGGGAGATCGAGGGCATTGCCATGACAATTCCGACCGGCGGCTCTTTGTTCTTGCCACGTTCCGACATAGACTTTCTTGTTCCAACATCAGGCACCGATGATGATTATGAGGAGCCGTGCTTGTTGTGGAGAATACACGGCCAAACACCTCTTCTTCTGTTTGTTGGAGCCACAAAATACATGGCCAATGGAGTCTAATTTGAATGAAATTTTACGGGCTCACAGAGGTTGGTGTGAAGTAAGGAACGCTCTACTTTGACCTCTGTAGCCTCTCTACAGAGAGCTTAATAGAGAAATGTTTTAAATTACAGTATGTTCCAATTACTGTACATTTATGGGACGGTGTGAGCTCCCTCTACGGGCTAATTTAACGTCTGCAAATCCCAATAATTCCTTTTTGTAACAAAGCCTCTGTGTAGCCTCGTGGATAAGGTGCCTGCCTAAGGTTTCTAAGGTTGTGCTCTTTTGAGCGTGTGCAAGATGGCTGCCACAGAAGTGTTTGAAGCTGCCGCGTTTGAAGCTGCCGCGTGTGTTTGAAGCTGCCGCATTTGAAGCTGCCAGGTTTGAAGCTGCCGCGTGTGTTTGAAGCCGGCGCGTTTGATGTTGCTGAGTACGTTTGTAAATTTGAGGCAGACTTTAATATTGTTAGACGGTAGGGGAGTCCTTTTCAACCTTTTTTCATTTTTCACTTGAACTTTTAAAAAGTTTTATTTTAACTTTTTTTTTAAACTATTTTAACTACTTATGTCAGCTGAGGGATGCTGTGATTCACAGCCATTATTGTAAGGAGGCTGTTATGTATTTTTAGTGCTGCTGGGACCATAGGAATTTTTGAGTGACTTTGACTGCAGACAACAATGTGGAGAATAATCCCGGCTGTGAAAAGTGCTGTTGGGGCTGCAGAAAAGTACAGAATATTTTTGACCAAGGGCGATCATGGCTGCTCTAAGAAAAAATACAAGTGTGCCCGGGTGTGGAATTGTGGGTCGCTGAGACTGGGAGGAAAAAAAGACTGCTGGAAGGAGAAGTTGAACTTTTGTAGTGTGTTCAGTTAGCTGGGAGCTACGGGCTTGGAAAAAATAATTCTGGTGGGACTGTGGAGGAGCCTTCAATGGTGCTGGGAGTGAAGACCTTGAGCTGTCGGAACAGCAGGGGCAAAGTGTAAATGGTGCCATTTGTTGAAAGCTACGAGCTACCAAAAGTGCAAGGGAGGGAATGCTGAGTGCATTTGTTGAGAGCTGGGAGGTGTAGGTTGTTTCTTCCGGAGCAGAACTGTTCTGGAATGTTACATTATTTAGGACTGCAATTTTTCAAGTCTAAAACCCAACCAAGACTGGATATGGGACTGCAAAGTCATTCTCTGCTAGGTGGGAGAGGGAGAGCTTCTCCAAGTTTGCTGAATGCTGAGTTATGCACGAGCTTACTGTACACATGAAAGTGGGTATTGGTTGAAACCTAGAGCTTCATACAGTTTAACTAACTGGGTGCTCCTCACACGTAGCCAGTTCACTACCAGTGACCCTCACGGGTGGATGAATCCTACTGGTGTTCATCATTCAACTGGGACTTGGGAATGCTGTGCTGGAATGATTTGTAGCTCCGGGTCTCAGGAGGTCTGCTCCCTGTCACTCTCAGCCAGAGCTGGAGCATCCCTTTCTCTTGAGGTGTGTTCACTGTCTTGGAGACCCCCCATTGGCTCTGGTACTCTTTGGAGCCTGAGGAAGTACATCCTGGAGCTGCTCTCTTCACATGTAGCCCTTTTACCATATTTATCTATCACTTATCAGAGCAAAATCTTGGCACAGGATTGGGATCTGTGAGACTGTTGAGTCTGTACCTCAGATAATGGGCAACAAGATGGTGAGATCACAGGTTATTTTGCTTATAGTGTCGAATCTCCCTCCGATTAAATCATCGCCTTTTCAGTTTTCAAGACTTGTCTCCTCTGGCTGGGGACTCTCTGCTCAGTTGTGCTCATTTTGCCATCGGAGCTGCCAATGCTGAACATTGTTTTGTATGGAGTTGCACAAGTGATGAAATGGTGAAAAAACGGTGTGGACCATGGCAGGGTTGGGTCACTGCTGATGGCTCGGCTTCCCTGGGAAGGTTTCTCTGGGGGATTCTTAATTTCTGTACAATAACCAGCACCAAATGGGTCTGGCTGATACAGTTTGGGATAAGTTGCCACTTCAGTACTTTGATTTGTCTCCAGGCACTCCTCCTCCTTATTTTAGAATATTTGTTATGTTTGTTCAACTTACAATGTTGTTCTTACTCTCTCTAGTTTATCAACCACTTAATGAAATTAACTTCAGTGTTTTCTTTGCTGATTGCACACACTTTTCATTACATTGGAGCACTTTTTTAGCTAAGCCAAAGTGGCCTCTGTGCCCTGTCTGGTAAATCTCCCAAGGAGCTCAGCTGGATTTCTAGTCCCAGAGCCTGGCTAAAAACCCAGTTCTTCTTGAATTTCCCATGCATTTGGAGCAATGTTTCGACCTGACTCTATGCATCAACTTCCTCTTGTAATTTCAGTCACATCTATGGCAAGTTGCGATCTTAATTACCATAACAGATATAATGTTTTTCTTGGTCAAGAGTAACCTCCTTGCTTTCATTTTGCTGGTAATAGAGTTTTTTATTTAGTATTATCAATCTTCAAACTGTGTGGTTTGGTGATTTTTAAAATAATTTCGTGTTAGGTTTTGGTGTGGTTGCTGCTGTCTTTCTGTTTGTCTTCTCGGTTTGGCAGATCAGGTGGTTATTTACTTTTTGGACAGCATTGCTAACAGAAAATGTATTGCTATTCATTCTAAACTTTAAATACCTTCCCAGTTATCATTTTGGGTGAGGTTTTTTTCCGTGTGTTTCTGCTCTGTCCTTTCCAGTCTGTTGCATTCCCTTTGTTTTGCTGCGGTCCTTGTTGTTACTGTGAAGTGGAAGGCGCTGTTAACGTGTGTGTCCTGCCACCAATTGGGTGTAATGCTCCTGCTCTTAGCATAACAATGTCATTATTGATGGTGATCGTGCTGGAAAACCTGAGCAGCTTCTCTACCTGCGAGCTTGTTATTGCTGTCAATTAATTACAAAGTTCTCCAAAGCAAGAGCATTGCATGAGCTCGAGGTAAAATATCTTGACTCTTCCCAAAGAGAGGTGTAAAATTTCAGTCCGTCAGGTCCTCAGTTATTAATTAAAATTAACAAGGTGAGCCCTGGCGATTTACATCTTCCTCGTTTCTGAAGTTTGTTGTATTTTTTTATCCCTTTGCCAATACCTGTATGATGCAGTTTTGAGACATCCAAAGCTATTTGAAACAGGAATGCCTTGGTTTTCCTCTCATTTGTGATCCTGTAAACAAGCACTGATAATCAACCTTACGATTCTCAGTTTATATTAAAATTCTGCAACATTTAGTCCTTTTGTTGAAAATATTTGTGGAAACAGCGAAACAAAAGGAACACTGTGCACAGTGCATTTTTTCAAACTATCAGACAGAGTCTGTCCAGTCACTGATTTTTTTTCCATTTTCCTCATGGACTTTTAGCAATTTGTGGTATTACTAATATATAGTTGTACTTAAAAACTAGTATACTAGTTATACTTAATTATATATAATTAGATTCTGCTCTCAGTCACATACAAAAGCTTTCCAGTGAGTAAGAATATGTGAGGGGTCTCACTTATTGTTCCTTCTGGTCTATTGTGTGGTTAATGCACAAATGGGATTATAAGGAGCGGGGATGTGGGGTTTGCTTCCCGTGCATTTGCCTTACTTTAAGCTGAATTTGTATTTTGCATCCCTTGCTCTACTAGTTTTATTTCAAGAAAATTGTAATTCAACAGCAGCTGCATGGCTGTAAGCTGAAAATTATTTACGTTACTGTTTCTCAGATTCTTGGCTTCCTTTTGTTTTGCAACTTCTGTGGTTGCACAGACAACATGTTCCCAGTTAGACATGCTTCCAGCTAGTTAAACACAGTCCAGCTCCATCCCAAGCCGTGCTGCCTAAAACCCAGCTGGCAAATCCAGGCTGAGGTGGAGCGACCTGGCTTTAAACGTGCTGAGTTTTGAGATTCCCGAGACCTGGCAGGCGATTAGTACTTTTTAGGGACACCACACATGTGAAATGTGTGGTTAATGCTGTACTTTAGTCACCTTGATTTGAAAACATTAACCTTTGCCTCCTCGAAGTTCAGACTGTTGTTTGGATTTGCACACTCCTTTCCCCTAAAGCTTAGAACCAGAGCAAAGCAGCCCAAGCATAGCCAGGTTAGAGCGTGACATCTGGGAAATGGAATTAATGGGATACTCATTTTTCTTTGTTTAGCTATGGAAATTCATCTCAGGCTCGTGTCCACCCTACCTCATTTCTTAATTTTGTGACTGTGAAATTTGGATCTCTGAAAGGGGAAATGGAAGGGGTTTTGTTGAGCTGTGGGCAAACACGTGGAGTTAAAGAACAAGATTTGTCTTGGTGCATGGTTCATGCTTAGCCTTAGTAACACCCCTGAAAAGTTGTGAAGCAGTGAGGTTTGGATCATTGCACAATCAGCCAAATTTGGGTTTGGAGCAGTGACACAATGATGTATTTTCTATGCCATGGCTGACCCATCCATTTCAGTCACCTGATTTGATTCCAGCTTGGGGCATCCTTTATTTTGTTCCCTTGCCAGAGGACACAGAAGTGCCATTTCCTCATTAAGGTAAGAAACATTAATGAACAGGGCAGGTCTAATAATATGAAAACTCTCCAGTGCTGTTTTGGTTTCTTCCTAGTCTTTGTTTGGCTACTTCTGCTCCAGGAATATATGTCTCTTATGCACACCTGTATGTGCTTGTTAACAAGTTATTTATATTCAAACAAAGCATTTTCCACTACCTGGTCATTTTTTTGTTTATTAATTCGTTATGCCTTGTGGAGAAATTCCATCCAAGAGAGAAAACAGAGCCCCGTGATTTTTAGGAGTGGTCACATACACTAGAAAAGTGACCTGCAGAATTAGATTTCATGTTGCACGAACAGTGGGAAAGGCTTGCTTTGTGAAAAGTGCAGGGAAGAAAGCAAGGCCACCACCTGAATTTCCAGCACTAAGATACCTGCATCTTGCTTGTGAGCTTTCCTTATTTATCTCTGAGGATCTTTACCATCTGGATGGATTCTGAGGTGGTGGAATGTTGGTGTGTCCCACCAGGAAAGCTCCTGATTCACATATCAATGCAAAGCAGTGAGACCGTGCATAAAACCCCTTCCCCTGTCACAGGATTTAAAATAAGTAGCTTTAATCCCCGAACTGGCATGGGGAAGCAGGAAGAGGTGGTGTTGTTTAAGGTCTGTGAGCAGACCTGGGGGTGAGATTGGGACCAGCCACATTTTCCCCCGTGGATAATAAAGTTCTGCACATGAAGGGAAATTGGAGCATTAATACAGCACCTTTTCTTGAAGCTCCAGGACTGCATTATGCATCCATATCTTGGGCCCAATAAAATGAATGGATCCTTTTAGTTTTTCTACTGTTACGGGTTTAAAACAGGCAACGTCGTCTATTTTTTCCACTGCAATTTAATCTAATTTTAATATTCCCCAGATAATAGTGGAATAACCAATTCTGTCCGATCCTGCCTTAGATAAAAGCATCAGCATGTTTGGAACGTAAACCTTATTTTACCTTTTGTTGAGCTGCCCAATTTAGTAGGAGCAATTCAGTGCTACATCTTAAATGTAGTATGACTTAGAACACTGGAAGCTGCCTGGAATGTGAAAAAAGGGAATAATTTATATTTAATTGGTCTAAACCTACCTTTCCTAGGTCAATAAGAAGAGGAAAATCAGCAGCATTAATCAAGATAAAATTATCAGCTGATTAATCAGTGTTCTAATTACTGCATAGTTCTTTCCCTTTTCAGTTTTAATTACTAAACTTCATTGTCTTTTCCATATGGCCATCATGCATTCACCGTACACTTTTTCTCCTGGTGAGATCATTAATATAAAAAATGTACATTCAAGACATTACTGAAGATATAAGAAATTGCTACTGCCTACTAAGAAATTGCCAAGGAAGCTGCAAATCAGCCATAGGTTATACAGGAAAAGTCTAATAAATCTACTAACACTTAAGAAAATAGATACAGCAGAAATGCAATTATGATTATCAAATCAACCTTTGTCCTAAAGTGAGTTTTACCAGTCTTATTTCATCAAATCTGTCTCTTGGTTGGGTCAGAAACCAGCCACAATCTGATTTAAATTGGCAAAATACAGGGCAGACTCCTTAAATTCACAGGGTTATCAGAGACCACACAAATACTCTCTTAACATACTGTCTTTAGCAGAATATTGCCTCTTGCTAAGGCCTCAGAGGTGTTTGGTCGCTGCACTACCAACATATTTCAGTAGATACTCGGTGTCTAAGTATCTTCCAAGGATTTCAGCCCAAATAAAGAAGTAAGTCTGTCATGTATCATACTGGCAGAAATATCTTGACTTATTTATGCAGTCATAAGGAGAATGAGGAGCTGGGCACTGGCCTTTAATGTTGTTTTTGAGTAAGGAAGGGGTTAGTAAAGTCCACAGCAAAACTGGGTTTCTACTGAAATCTTAACATCTCCTAACCATGGCAGCCTGTAATCTCACAGATGCCTCTGTGGGTAAGTCGGGAACTTAAAAGACAATGCACGGGATGTCTTCCTGGAATTTATGGAAGGTACCTGAGTTAGCAGGTCAGCAAGAGCTGGGGTGAGGTGAGGAACTCGGTGTTCCCGGGGGAGAGCGGGTGCTCCCTCCATTAGAGCACCCCATTCCATATGCTTGGGAAACACACGGCATGCTCTTGCAACATTTTAATCTTTGGATCAACGCCCTCAAGCATTGCCATTGCCTGGCATTTCTCCACCTGCTATCTCTCACTGAGGGGGCACATGCAAACCTGCCTTCGTGCAGTGAGTCTCCTGTGTGACCTGGGGCTGGATTTTTGAGCTTCTTGTGGTTGGGCTGTGCTGTGGCAGAGCAGAGAGGCTGCTGAACACCCCCTGCCTTCATCGTGAGCTCCCAAGAGCAGCATCTCAAGGGTGACTTGGGTCTAACTGCACCCTGATGTCCTAAACATTTGTTGTCTCCTCGATCAGAGCGTGTTAAGTGAGCACATGTGCAATGTAAATATGAGGTCTTTCTGTGGGTGGTTTAGCCCTGAGATAACTCAGGAGACTGGACGAGATGAATTCACTTCAGTGTGGGTCCCTTCCACCTCAGACTCCTCTGTGCTCCTGTGGATTGCCTCTGAGAAATACAGCTGTAATTGAGCAGCATATCATGAGAGGGGCCGTGGGCATGGGAAGAGCCATTCCCACAATCCAAAGGCTGTTCCAGCCCCACAACCTTTGTTTCTGCCCACCTGGCAGGTTGTGTATCTGGTCTGCAAGGTCTCTGCCTTGGGAGTGCCGTGTCCTTCAAAATGTTCTTCATCCACAATGTAGGTGGTGGCAATTCAGTATGTTCTTCATCCGTGACATGAATGGTGGATTTCAACCATCCAGCTTCCAACAGTCTTCTCTTTTTAAAAACATTTCGGTGTCCTTGCCTGTGTCATTTAAAAACCACGTTTTCCTGAGAAGAAGTAGTCATACCAGTTATTTAGTTAACTGATTAGTAATTGAAGGCCTAGTTTGGAAATTGTACAAGTTTCCTATGAATATTCATAAAAAATAATTAGCTTGGCTTCTGATTTAGAACCCAACAACAGTTCAATTTTTTTTATTTTTTTTTTTTTGATAGATGAGTTAATTATATGCCGAGGTCTAGTTGCTGGGGTTTCTTTCCTATGTGGTGACTGACTAACTGCTGCTGGTGACAATAATCCCGGGTTGGGGAGGCTTTTCTTTTGGTGTGTGTTTTGCTTTGGGCCGTGTTTTTTTTGTTTGTGTGAGTGTGTGTGTGAGTGTGTTTCACAATGTCACTCTGCAGCTGGAGGTGGCACCTCGCCACCACCCCACAAGGAACGTGGGTGCCCTGATGCAAAGTCCCTCCACTGGTGGACCCGCTCCGGCTTGTTTTCTTCCCTAAAGCCCCTGGAGATGAGGGCTTGGGGAGAGGATTGTGATTGCGAGACACAGATCCCTGCAGGACCTCAATTAAAATTCACAATGGAGTAAAATCCCCGCCGTCCCAAAGCAGCATTGGCGAGGGGACCAGGGAGGCTGCTCATCCCTGCGAAGCCTGGATGGGGCAGGGGCCCGGCTGTGCCTGTGCTATGGCACAGGAGCGGGAAGACACTGGAGTGGGCTGTGGAACCACCATCCCTGCAGGTGTTTAGGGGAAGACTGTCCATGGCACGGCGGTGACCTCAGCGGTCCCTCCAGCCTCACTGCCCCTGTGATTCTGTGCAGCCCCAAGGCAATTCCCCACTTGGGGAGGGGCACACCCGCCGGCCGAAGGGCAAGGACAGCGAGAGCCACTGTCCCGGCGGGTCCCCGGTGCCAGGGAAGGCAAGGCAAGGCAAGGGGATGGGAAGCAGGGAGGGCAGAGCCGCCGAACCGCAGCGCTGCCGCATCCCGGCCGCGGAGCAACGCTGCCATCTAGTGCCACCCGCGCCCTCCCCGGCCCTGCCATCCATCCCTCTCCGCCTTTCTTTCTCTCCTCGTTTTTTCCTTTTTTTTTTTTTTTTTTTCTTTTTTTTTTTTTTTTTTTGCTTTTTTTTTTCCTGAAAGGTTTTTATCCCGTCAAGGCAAAACCGGCTCTTGGAAAACAACCAACTCAGTTGGAACTCGGAGATAATAATCAGTTTCTCTGGGCTTGTGAAATTGGCTCATTAAGCGTGCTTTTTAACAGAAAATATTGGAAGCGATTAAGTCTGCTTTAGTGAGTGGGCATGAAATGGCCAACCTTCGGCCACCCACAGCTCCTGGGGGCCTGGCGCCGTTTTATGCATGCGGCGTAATGTCTTTACTTGAAGTGCTGTTTATTCATCACCTGCTTATTTATCTCTTTGCATTTGGCAGGCACATCGATCAATGTTAAACTGTCACACAAGGTTATTTTTCTTTTACATAACAGTACAGGCCTAAGGTAGTGGCATATTAAAAGTAATAACTTTTCTAACTTGTAGCTCGAGATGACAGCGCCGTTTGTAGCTGAATATATTACGGCCAGGAATTCGGGGGGAAGAATTAAAAAAGGGGAGGAAACGTTAAAGAAGTTAAAAAAACCAGGTGATGTCTGCTAAGAATTAATGTTCCCCCCAAGGTCAAAGGCGGGAAGAGAGCATTCTCCGTGTTCCTGTAACTGAGATTGTGCCTAGTGAAGGCTCTGCACCACCAACAAATGCGCCCCTGACCCACGGGAGGTACCTTCGGGCCGTAACACCCCTGATAAACCTGCTCCACACGCTGTTCAGCGCCCCACCTCATTGATGCCCTGGCGATCAGTCAGCCCTACTCGGAAGCGATCCATGCCAGTGCTGGGATCCAGAGCCTCGTGTCCACATCCTCCTCTGCAGCACTCACCTGGAAGTTCAGGGCATGGAGGTGAACAAACAGGGAGGGGTGCAGCTATCAACAGCCGTGCCCAGCCCTCTGAAAGACGGCAGAAAAGTCAATGTGGAAGTGAGGCTTTTCCTTCTGGTTTCTCTCACCCCCCACACCCCCCTTTTCTTTTTTTGGTTCTAGTATTCTGTTGCTTTCAAACACTGCCCAGCTTTGATAGACTTCCTGTCTTGGCACAGGGCCAGCCAAAGCTTTCTCTGTACAAACAGGTTTTCTTTTTATTTTCAGTCCAGCCTAAAAATGCCTACAGATAGAAGAATGTCAGATCTTTTTAGTGTTGAATTTCAAAGCGGTCCTTAGAATCCTTTCCTTCCCTTGATGTCGTCTTTGGATTGCAGCTTGGACTCGCGCCCTGTTTCTAAATATACACGGTGGACAGTGGCTTTCTAGCAAAAGGCTTGTGTACAGGGGAAGGAGGCGCTGGTGTCACACACTGCCTCTCTGCCACCACTGCTCGTGGAGCTGCCCTGGCTGCAAGGTGTCCCCTGGAGGAGGCAAGGCCATGGAATGCACTTCATGCGGATGGCATCTCGCCTTCTGGATTTATCGCTGAGCCTGGCCTATCTTTGGATCTGTTAATTCATGTATTCATTCCTGCTCTTGGGCAGGCACTTGTGTTTTATCTCATGAAGTGCGAACCTGGAAGGGAGGGAGAGGGAAGCTTGTCCGTTAAAAAAAGCAGCACCTTCGCATGTCTGTGCTCCTGGATCAATATTTGCATCAAAGTGGTTTAAATGTGTGTGGCTCGAGGGCTGTCCATTCTTTCAACCTGACCTGCAGCATTGATTAGGGCTGGTAGAAGGCAGGGAAAAGAGCAAATCCGGTAAGATAAAATTAAAAAAAGCCAGGAATGTCACTGTGACTCCTGAGAAAGAGGCACTTAAAGTGCTCCCGTCGTTTGTGTGACCTCAGCAATCCCCTTAGTTAGACACTGCCCCTCTTCACCACCCACATGTGGCAGCTGTGGTTCATTTGGTTGTATTTCTGAGCATAACAAAGAATTCTTCAGGTTTTATCTGAACTGAGGTGAAACTTCCCTCTTTGGGATGTATGAGTTACCTTGGTTCTGGATAAAATATTCACACGGATTTTTTTAATTCCTGCTTTGCTTTCTGCTTGTAAATCATAATTCATGGGAGGCACAGAGAAAGTTTGTGATGTGGATAGGAATTAACTTTTTCGTGTTTTCTTCCTGCATTAAGACTGTCAGCCCCTCCCCGCACTGCCCTGGACATTACACATGCAGGGAGTGCGAGGCAATTTACACCCCGAAGAGATTCTTATCTCAAAAGGAGCACAATTAAAGCAAAGCTGCAGGACTGACCCTTGAATTTTCCTCAAGGAAACGTTTTGCTCCTTCTGTTGTTTTTCCTGAAGTATCTTTCCAAATCATTTTGAAGTGATGGAGATTGAAATCAATAAGGGAGAGGTCACTTGGTGAAATCTTGGCTGTGTTTGAATAGACTTCACCAGGTCCTGGATTCCACTGGAAGACTTTGCCTTTCTGTGCCTGCTGGGATTGGATGTTGTCCTGTGGCAAGATCAAGGCTTACCATTTTCCCCCTTTTTCCTTATATATATATTTTTTTTTTTAATGTATAGACTAGTTAGTTTACATTTCTGTTGCAGTGGCTAAATTTGAAAAGGCAAGTTACAGTCTTTGGATCTGCTTTTCTTTCTCTTTGGTCTCAAATAGACTTTTGGTATTGAATTCTCTGGGTGTAGGATCAGCCTTTAAACTTTGACCCGCATGTGTGATTGCTTAGGCAACAGCTAATTTCGAAGCAGAAAAAGATTTAAGATCAGCTTTTTTGAAATGACTGCGATTCTTGATAAAGAGAAACAGAAAAACACAGTGACAGAACATGGTATAATACATAAAACTGAGAGGGAAAAAAAATGACAGCTAAGAAATTTATCATGTAAACAAAGAAGTCCAGCCTATTGGATGGAATAAAAGTGAATAAATAGAAAGATCTCTCCTCCATGCTCTGCAAGGACTCTGCTGGCAAAGCACTTAGCACCTACTCAGATTAAGCTGCATGAATACAACAGTATTAAGTTTGCCTCACAAAAGAGGACTTCCAGTATTAGGAGTGATCAAAGGATTTTAGCAAGGCAGGCTTGCCCACAACCATAAAGGTCCCCTAATAAAGTAGAATTGAGCAATTAATTTACTTGACAGAATGTCTGTGAGCAGTTTGCAATTTCCTTGTATTTACTTGTTATTCGGTGTGACTTGGCCTTTCTCTGAATGGATCATAAGGATTCGATAGCTGATATTTTAAATTTGGGCCGGGTTGGTTACAGCCGGTTGGTCATTTCCGAGGGAGAAGCAGAAGATTAGCATGTCTGAGACATTTGCCCAAATGTTAACCCACTGCTGGCCCCATAAACCTGCCCTGCAGCAGTCGGCATTTATTGCCCGTTCCACTTGTCTCACTCCACGTGTCTCCCAGACATAATTTAGGGTAGGAGCTGCCAGTAGCCCCGTCCTAAAACTAATATACAGCTACCCATAAACCAGCTCTGTCCTGACCTGGCATCAGTTCCTCCTGTGTTTGTCGTCTGACAGGATTTTATTATCCCTAAGGAGAATGGCTCCTGCAGAATGGCTTGGGATTTCGTGGCTGTCCTGGCGATCGTGGGCTTGTAGCACGAGCTTTGTGTGTATGGCAGGTGGGCCCACGGGCTGTGGCTTGGGGGTAGGGAGGAGAAATCATGCTCTAGGGCATTTCTTCCTCCACACACTGGGCCTGGGTGGTATCTTACCCTCCAGAGGCTGCTGATTACAGTGATTCCAGGTAGGCTTCAGGTGCATCTGGAAGTTAAAAGTGTATTTTCTGGTTGCATTCTATTAGCAGCAGCCTGGCGAGATGCAGGATTGGGACTGCTGGAGATCCCGAGGCGTTGGTAGTTACAGCAAATCCAGGTTCTGGGGTGTTTTCATCTGAAACCAAACTCAGTCGCTATGCAGCATTTTTAATTCATGTTATTTGGCCACGCACAGCGGGTGGGAGCACTTCTGTGGAAGAATGCACAGCAAGGAGGCTACAGGCATAATAACCTCCATCATTTTATACACTCGAGTTCACCAAAGTTCTTTTCTGAGGGCAAGCACCTGCTTTCCTTAAAGCAGTGCCTAGCTCTCAGGAACTTTGCTTTTAAAGGAGTTAGTATTTCCCCAAGTCTCTCCTATTTTCTCTCCCTTCTCCTCCTCTCCGAATTCTTCCCTCTCTGACAGTCACAAGGCAAGTGTAACATTGTTTTGCCCACCAGGCAAGAAATTGGCGATTTACTGCAGTAGTTTGTCCCGTGGAATAAGTTTTAGGGTAAATGTTTCTGTGCTCCAAAGGTGGTTATGGAGAGCAAAGAGAACATTTAAGGGTAGAACTATGGCAATGAATTCATGCCTGATTTTTCCAAGAGGCCGTGTTTTCAGTCACCTGCCTTGTAACACCTCCTGCAATCAGGTCACTTCTGTAACGTGGATGTGAGTTTCTAATGTTAGCCAGGCAGGTGTTGTAACCTTGGCTCTGCTCCATTCCCATGCAAAGGTGAGGTTGCCTCGCGGTGTTCTAACGCGTCCCTGTGTCTTGAGCAATGTCTCTGTCCCACTTACACTGCCTCTTGGGTGCCAAAGGATCCCAACGCTGTCGTCTATGCTTCCTTAAAGTATGCCTAATTTTTAATTAAACACCAAAAGGAGAAACGTTTTCATCTTCCTAAGAAATCTTGCCCCTGTGCTTGGTCTAAGCATGTGGGAAACTCCATGCTCAGCAACAGTGGTGTTTGAGAAATAGAAGAAGAATAGGGAATTGAATCACAAAGTTTCATTGCAAAGAAAATCCACCAGAAGTACCAGTTTAGAAGGTCTCTACTTCCAAGTCAACATGTTATCTGGACCTGCGGACTTTGGAAGTAATGTACAGAAGCCCAGTATGTGTGTTGTGCAACCCCCTGAGATTCCGCTGGGCAAATATGGCATGAAATATCAACTCCAGTTACACTTGGCTAAAACCTGCTCTTTTGAAATCTGCTGCACTGTGTGGGCCAGGCTCATCTTTAGTTCAACGCTGAAAATAACACTGGAATAGCTTACCCACAGGATGTGGAGCACTGCCCACCCCTTCGAGTCCTTCAGTCACTGCTGAACACTTTTCTGAAGGCAATGCTCTAAGTCAGCCCAAAATGACAAGGTTTGGTACCAGAATTTTTGTGCAAAGTCCCTGATTTAAGTTGCAGAAGGTGTCACACTGGATGGTCAGTGGTGCTATGCAGACCAATTGTACAGTCAGCAGTGCCCAAATAGGAATTCCTTGTATTGAACGAATGGATGCATGGACAAATTAAAATTGGCTGACATCATTTTATGACGTAAATGAGAAGGGAAAAACCATCAGCAGTCAAGGACGTTGCAGAAAGTCCTGATCTCTCTCTTTGTCACACAGTTTGTCTTGATGTGCTTTAGGTGCATCTAAATAACAGATATTTGAATATTTTCTTGGTGTCGGTAAGGATTCAGCCTTACAGCCAGTTTTTGAGCACCTCCAATTCAAACTGAAGCTCTTTGTGGAGCCCTAAACATTCTGGTTTTACTCATGGGACTCCTTCCTCAGCCCTGGAGATGTGGTTAATGCCCAGCCTAAGGTCTTGAGAAGGGCACAGTGGCCCAGTACTTCCCAATTTGAATTTTTTAAGACTTTTGAGACTTTAAGTTGGCAGCAGGATGAGGAACTCCCGGTACCTCGTTGCTTTTGGGAAAACTTACCTGTAGATGAGGTGCAACGCTTGTGTTCTTGCACAGGAGCCAAAAAGGTACCTTAAATGGTGGCTTTTTAACTTCGGTGGGTACTTGCTAATGCAGAGCAACGCTGGGCAAAAGCAGCCAAGGACATCAGTAATTCAGGTGGTTTTACTCCTATTTAAACTATTCTTGATCGAAGCTGAGAAGAGACAACACATGGAGAGACGTGTCTGAGGATTCTCAGTTGATGAAAGTGCTCATTTCACCTCTGCTTCCACTAAACCCACACTTGTGTTGGATATTCTTTGTCCTGGAGCAGCAGAAGGCAATTTCCTTTCTCTTTCTGTCTTTGTTAGACCTAATTCTTGTTTACTGTGTTTCAGTTATATACTTGCATTGAAAGTGGGTCGAGAGTCCTTAAGAAGTTAAAAATAGTCCATATAATGATCTCAATAGGAGGGAGATTATCAAATTGAGGAGAAGAAAGTGGAGGGAATTAAGATGTCAAATACTGTAAGACTGTGTTAATAGTCATTCTGTGTACTCTGGAGAAACAAGTATCCTAAATTCTCTGAAAAACCCCCAAAATGTACCTCAGCAAGGCCTCACTCAGCTGTTCTGACCTTCTTACAGTTGTATTCAGCCCTTTTATAACAGACTAAAGTTGACTTTAAATCAATTTAGGGAGGCACAGAGAGAAATTGTATTTAAAATGGGAATTTTCAAAAGAATGTTGTAAGAATTTGGGAACCCTAATTCTTCTGGGAACAGATGCACATCATCATCTTCACATGCCTAAATTACATGCCCTCAGGCTATGAGTGTCAAATGCACCTTTATCTTCCAGCACTGTGGCACATAAATAAAGATGTTTCTGCAGCAATTTTAATTTCAGAAAAAGGACAAATACTGACTGAATGTGATCAAAGTGTTCTAGATATTAGAGCGATATTAGCCTGTTGCCTAAGAGGGGGCATTTTAGGATGTAAATTAGCTGGTTTGTCCCCAGCTTTTCAGTGAAAAATACCCAGAGCAAAACACAGGCCCGTGTAACAAGTCCCCGTTGACCTTAGCGATGCTTTTGATGCCATCAGCCTTCCAGCCCTGTGAAAATTGTTGGCAATATTTCCCAACTCCTGGATGTCCAGAAAAGTTTGTGAAATTATCCGTCATCTGCACAATGGTGTGCTGGAGAGAGGCTGGGGCTGGCACTCTGCTGGATCCATTTGTAACAGCAAAAGGAGTCAAGCAAAGGTATATTTTGGCACAGGCTGTTCTTTGGACTGTTCTTTGTAGTAATGATTGATGATGCCACTGGAGACGTGATGCCAGGAATATTTATTAAATTTTGAACATCTGGCAAGCTCTTTAACCTGAGCAGATTGAAGGCCTCCCCAGCACTGAAGGAGAAGGTTATATGTGAGCTCCTCTGCGCAGGTGGTTGTGCTTTTGTTGCACACACTATCGAAGACCCCTAGTTCACGACCAACAAATTTGCTGTGGCAGCCAAAGGCTGCAGATTTATGGTCAGTCAGAGGAAAAGCAAGGTTATGCACTAGTCCAGAGCTGGGGAAGCATCTGCAAGGCACAGCCCCAAAACCAGCCTACTACTGTGGCTGATGGAGTTAATTTATTCTTTAAGAGACCATCAGATGTCTAAGAAATCATACGTGGAATTAAAAATACATGTTTTGCATGTGACATTGCATCATAAAGTGACACCTGCGTGGTATCCCACAGAATACTAGACTTGGTGTTTATTTTGCTGTAGTAATTTCCACATTAGTGTGTGGCTGTGAAACATGGACAAGTCATTGCTGGCACATCAAAGAGCTGGAAAAATTCCATCCCCAGCACCTTCAAGCTATTATGCATATTAAGTTGTAGGATAAGAATCACAAATAACAAGATTTTGCAAAGAGATTGCACAAACAGTATTGAGGCAATTATTATTATAGCATTATTTTACTGGACTGGACATGTCCTCTGTATTTAGGACACAAAGCTCCCACAGTAGATGTTGCTCAGTAAACTTGTGACAGGCAGCAGATCAGAAATCAGATAAAAAGAGAGGCATTTGTCCAGGAAAAATCGCTCCCTGGTTTCCACACAGATGCCATCATTTGGGAATCTCAGCATCAGCTATTAATGTGGAATACTACAGTGTAAAGTGAGACATGTTGGTCAATGGAGCTGAAAAATAATTCACAACTCAAAACTTGTGAATTATTTTGCCCTTGCTGAACATCTGTGATTAAATTACAGCCTCTTTATGTGTGGCTGTACTGAATTCAGTCCTGAAAGGAACCAAATCATTGCTGAGGAACACGGAGGCATCGCTGTCTCCGTGTCCAGTGCATGGGGAAGCTTGTCTCCAGGAAACCATCAGGAGAGGAATGTTAGAGACGGCACTGGTGCTCCTTCCCTCTGTCCAGCCTGTGGGACTCTATCCACACCAGTCTCCGGGCAGGTGGAGCTCTGCTAATGGAGTGGAAATCAGGAGAGGGAATTGGGCTGAGAGAGAAGAAACCCTCATGCGGTGCTAAAGAAGCTCCACAGCAGCCAGAAAGAGAAGGCACAGGCTCGGCTTCCCTTCTGGAGGCACCGCAAGGGTTTAGGGCTGGCTCCAGGAGGAGGCATTTTCCTTCCACAGCTCTCCAAGGAGGTTCAGGGGGGACGGAGAGCTGCTGTCACCAGCTCCTGGGGTCCCGGAGCGGAGCACACGGGGGGCTGGAGGCTTTGGAACATGGAAGTTCCCTGCGGATCAGGATTTCTCCTCATTTCCCCCATGTCAGGGACCCCTGCGAGAGTCACACTCGGCACGGGCCTCCTCTCCGGCAGACAAAGGCACAAATGTTCAGGGGTGTTGTTCCCTCCCGCCTCCTTAATATGCAAGCTCCTAATAGAAGGGAGATTGGAGGGAAGGAAATAATCAGATCAACCGCTGTCATTTCCATTTAATTGCCGCATCTGCCGTCTCAGCACCGAGCACCGAAATGTGCTCAGGGCACTCTGAGAAAGCCAGCCTGGTCCAGGAGCTGTTCCAGTCCCAACACAAGATGCAAGGTGCCCCCGAGTAGCTGCTGCACTGAACAGGTCAGAGGAAGAGCACAAAGCACATCCCAGATTCCAGGACCGTGTGGGTAATAAATGTAAACAAGCCAATTAGAATATATTGTTTGCTGGAATGAAACTTCAAAACCCGGGGTGGTTGTACACAACCTGTAGGAGATGAAGTGGAAGCAGTTCAGCGTGTGTAAAATTGATAGGCAGTTTTTATCTTGCCACCCTTTTTATCTGGAGCATCTGAAACCCAGTAAATATATTCACTTGCCCTACTTCTGAGAGTAATTTTTCATCACATTTTCAGTAATTGGATATCACGTATTTTACGGTCTTACCCTGTGTTGTTGGAATAGCCAAAAAAGGAATAAGATGATAAATGGAATTACTTTAGGTTGGGCAGTTTTTATGGGGAAGGAAGATAGACTGGATGCCGTAGGTGGAACCCTCTAGACCACGTCTGAAAACTTTCAGGGCAGTAAAACTTCCAATCACTGGTGTGCAGTATTTCATCTCTGAAACAAAATATTGTTTACTGAAAGAAAAAAAAAATCGGCAGTGTTTTAGTGTAAAAGCCTGTCTAGATTTTTAATGAAATACTGGAAGGAGGAAATACTTTTGTCCTGGCAAGACCTCAAGGGTGCTTTTCTTAATTTCTCAGTTCATTTTGTTCTCTTATCTAAAGTATGTAAAAGGGATTTTGTATTTCAGTTATGAAAATGTGCATATTTTATGCCACAAAAGAGAACCTTTTTTTTTTTTTCCCCTCTTTTGGTAAATATTCTTTCAGAAGAAACACAATCGATGTAGTCAGAGCTAACAAGCAGATGGATGTATTTGAATGCCATTATCTTATGTACAATGATATTATCTCTTTCATGAAAAATTCAGCAGTTTGGGCTGCTTTAGTCAAGGAGAAGGAGGAAGTAGGGAAGAAAAAATAGTGAGAAAAACATGATCAGACTTGGAATCCCTGAGGGGGTCACATTGCATCATTTAGCAGGAGAATAACCAATGCAGAAGGAGCAAAGTTGGTGGAGTTGCTGTCTGCTCTCCTTATGGCGTTCTTGGCTCCGAGCTCTCTCCAAGCCCTGCAGCTGTAGGTGGGCAGCTCTTGGGCCTGCTAAAGCATCACACCATGACATTTTTATCATCAGTCTAGGAGAAGAAAATAAATTTGCTAACAGAATATAGTTGGCAGGCTAATACTGCCTTGTCACATTCCAGACATCTCCAGGTCTGGCCTGAGCCAGAGGAAACAAGGACGAGGGCCAAGAAGTTCATGATGGACATGTTATATAAAGAATAGAAATGCATTAAAAGGGGAGGCTTCTCTGTGGTGCAAAGTAGGTATTCCTGGTGATTTCAGGAATACCAGTACTTGCACCTACGGAATACCTATCCCCTGGGAGGCGGAAGGCTCTGTTTCTGTAAAAGCTAATCTTAATCCTCTCTGGTGGCTGTGCAAAATTTTATTCTTTTAACTGAAAAAAAAACCCCAACCCAGAATTAAAACTCACCCTTTCAAGAGTCGTGCTGTGCCCTCAGGTACCTGCTGAATCCAGTAACCTCCAGCAGCTGGTCGGAACCACTCGCATGCAAAGGATTAGGTTTTGCTCCCTCTGGGAATGGTGTGTGGGAATGATTCCCACTGCTGGCATTTGGTGCTTGTGGCATTTTCTGCTACACAAACCTCTGTCTGTGGGGACTTCACCTATGGTGGCTGAATGCGCAGAGTAGAGAAGGTGTGTCACCACAGTTTTCAGGGAAGAGCTGGCTGGAGAAATGTAAAGGTCTCACCAGGCAGCTCTAGAGCTGAACCATGTTAAGGATGGGTATTTCAGCCCACAAGGAATGCGTCTGGTGTGATCACTCAGCTGGACTGTGCCAAATGTCTGGCAGAACAGAAGGGCAAAGGCTGATTTGGGGAATTTCACACAGGGGTGTTGATGTGCGACAGAAAAGTCACTGCTCAGCCTCACTCCCGTAATCTTTCAGTGTGAGATGAGTTCCATCAGAAGGCACACTGGTAAATTCGATGTATCTACCCAGCCCAGTGGTGTTCCTGCATCACGGGCTCTGTGCTCCACAAGGATGGTGCTCCAGAGGGTCACTGCTCTGCAGGGCACACCCAGCCCAGTGGTGTTCCTGCATCACGGGCTCTGTGCTCCACAAGGATGGTGCTCCAGAGGGTCACTGCTCTGCA
>JAWWTY010000106.1:3529202-3558389 GCA_035222235.1 Margarornis squamiger
GGGCGCACCCAGCCCAGTGCCCTCGGCCATGCTCGTGGCACTGTTGGACTGAGCTCTGTTTGTGCTAAAGACAAGACAATTCAGGGAAATGAATAATTGAAAATAGACATTATGCAAGCAGTGCAACTTCTTTGGGGTTCTGGCCGTGTCACAGGATGTCTTAATGATGAATGTTTATGAAAATTACTTTCATAAGTGACCAGGTAGATTGCCTGAGCTTCCTGGAGCTCAGCTTGTGGGAAGAGATGTGTAAACCCAAATCAGACCTTCAAAAGACCTTGCCCAATACTTGGTGTTCATACCCAGTCCTGCTGCCTTTTCCACTGTGATTTGTCACACAAAAATAAGATTTCGTGTAAGGTCTTGGATGTTGTTGCGATATTCTGATTAACTAAATGGTTTATCTGTGTTTGAATTTTATTTAAAACAGTACCTCAGGCTGAAGTATAAAGGTTTTCTTAGCCAACCTTAAAATTACTCTGTTGAATAAGGATTTTTTTCCCCCCAAAATGCTGAGTTACTCAATTCCTGTGTCATGTCCCTTTAGAAAAATAAAACCATTAGTTAGGAAAATATTCAGGTCATTCCTATAAAAATAACCTCCTTTTTTTTTTTCTTTTTGATGAAGTGGGTTTTATTGAAAGTGCTGGCATTTGGTGGGCTGAAAGAAAAAGTAGGACTGAAAAAATATTTAATCTAAGTTGTAAAGGAGCTTGGAACCACACCACAAGCATCATAATTAACTTTAATAATTATAAATGTAAATGCAGACAAGCCACAAGGTTTTAATGGTGTGCCACATGCTTCTGCTAATTATTTTAGAGTTTGGACACATTCAGTGCCAGCTAATTATAAACCCTGCTATGGAAATCATCTGTTTATATTAGACTTATTGATCTCTAGTGTTTAAGCAATATGAAAAGGGAAATCTACAATGCTGTACCATCTGCTTTGTATTCCTAATTGCTTTTAAAGAATCAAATATATAAATAGTCAGCTTTTTATATGTTGGGCTTCAAACTCATTCAAGAAACATGTTTTGCAAATGTAAGCGAGCGAGAAAGAGATGGAGCATTAATAATTCCTCTCTGCCCCTCCAACTTTTCTTTTCCATCCTTGGGCCTCTGCAGTTCAGTGACCTCAACATGGGAGGACAAACCCCAAAGTCTCCCAGAAGTGCCACATACTGGTCAGGCCAGCTGAGAAGCTGGGCACTTTATCATTTACATCTTTTAATTGCACATTTTCTTTTACTCCTTGCCATCAAACACACCTTATGGCCAGGAACAGTTCTTGTTATTCCACTTAATGGATACACAGGAAGAGGGGAAGGGAAATTAATGTTCAAACTAACGATCGCCTCCTCTGGGAAGTATTTGGCTTTATGGCAGATTAAGCCTATTGGGCTGCACGATGGGCATTTGCTTGGGGGAGGGGGGGGAGGATTCAGACTTTGATATAGTTTTTTTCTCTTTTTCTTTTAAGAAGTAGCACTATTACGTATTTCTGCTATTTCACAGTAATTTCTTTGTTAAATTGCTGATGTCCATGCCATATAAAATAACTGTTGTCAGTGCTTTAACTGCTCGGGGTGTCGCTTGGGCTGGGATAAGCTCTTTTGTTAGATGTTTACTATTCTTTGACCCTTTGTTGTGGTTTAACCCTGCGGGCAGTGAAACACCTCACAGCCATTCCCTCACTCCCTCCTTTCAGTGGGATGGGGAGAGAATCAGAAAAAGAGCAAACTTTGTGGGTTGAGATAAAGATAATTTAACAGGGCAGCAAAGGAGCGGGGGAAATACACAAAGCAAGTGATGCACAGTACAGTTGCTCACCACCCACTGAGTGATGCCCAGGCAGTCCCAGAGCAATGGAACTGTCCAGCTTTCCATGCAGTTCCTCCCATTTCACCCACTGCCCATGCTGTCCGGTGGTTTGGAACATCCCTTTGGCCAGGCTGGGTCAGCTCCCTGCAGCTCCTTGTGCAGCTCCTCGCTGGCAGAGCATGGCAAACTCAAGAGTCCTTGATTTAGGTTCAATGTTACCCTCACCCTAAACCCAAACCACAGGACTGCACCAGCTACTAGGGGGAAAATTATCTCAATCCCAGCTAAACCCTTTCTTTTAATAAAGCTGGGGGCTTTAAAAAGCTTTTTTCTCTTCTAAAGTCAGAATTTTTCTCTTTCTGAAGGCAGAAATTCCAACATAACCAATTGCTTTGTTCCCCCAAGGGGAGGTGTCTCCCTCTGGGGTTCAGCGCTGGTTTGCAGGGATGTTGCTTTTGGAGGAATCCTGCAGGGCACAGGAGAAGGGGAGTGAAGATGCAGAGGGGCGTGTGGTGTGAGCTGTCACAGCTCTGGAACTTCTGAAGCCCGGGCTGTTCTGATTATCTGCACAGGACAGGCGTGTGCCCTCAGAATCACCAGCTCTTTGACAAATTGAGAATCTGGGCCAGATCCCCAGCTCGTGTCAGTCGTAGCAGCTCTGCTGAAATCCGTGGAGCTGTGCCAGGCTGCACCAGCTGGAGTCTGGCAATAGCCGCTTCAAATTAAACAAGTTAATGCACTTGACTGCTGCAGTTAAGGGGTCCTGAACCTCCGCTGCTCTGCCCATCGAGGAGCTGCTGCCACAGCCCGCCTTTGTGGGGGAAAATGGGGAGGAAGGGGCCCTGGGGGAGAGGGTCTGGCCTTAAAAACACACCCAAGAGCTGCTGGGTGCAGACCGCTCTTTTTCTGGAATTTCGTTCTTGTGTTCCCTGTGTTGGTTGCACTGCTCTGCTCAGCCTGGCACTCGGAAACAAAAGCCTGCCACTTAGGGCTTTGTGCCTATCCTTTCCCAGGGCACTGGACACCCTCACTGAGATCTGTGTGTGTATATTAGTAGTGCAGGATTCCATTATTGTCAGAGTTCACTGTAATTAGGGCTCCCAGTTTTCTGCAGTTCAGCAGGGAAAGAAGTGCAGCTTCAGTTCTCTAGTTTTAAATCCAGGCTTCTTCCCAAAAGTGAGGTACCAAGCAAAGAAACAACACTGGAACAGGCTTTGAATGACCTTTCTAGTACATCTCATGTTTACAGTGAATAGTGTAATTTGGAAGCTTTCAGAGAGCTCTCCAAACTCCTGTTCTGTTTCTCAATGGTCACCTTTTTGTCCATCAGCAGAAGCAGTGACAGTGAGAAGGATCACTGGCCGTGTAGCATCACCCCTGTGCTCTCCTGCTCTTGGGGAGCAAGTGTGGAAGGATGGATCCCCCTTGGTGAGGATGGATCCCCCTTGGTGACACTTGGCACAGGGCACGCTGTGACAACATGGGTTTTGGTTTGGAGAGGAAAATATCTCAGTTATCTAGAAGGTTTTTATCGTGTGATGCTGTTCCTGGGGAATCCACCACCATTGCACTTCCCCTAAGGAAAACCCAGGCCTCCAGGGGAGACCGTGCAGGATGGAATAAGCACAAGGATTTTCCTTTCTGAGGATGGGCATAGGAAGGATTATTTTTTTCTACTCACAGAAACCAAATACAATTATTATGAGCTACCCTGGTTCAAGTGCCCTCTTGGAAATCATCACCCGAGCCAGCGATGATCTGTCTACACGTAGTGTTTAACTTCTCCGGAATGCAAATGTTACACCTCTCCTGCAGCACTTTCGGAGGGCTTCCCTGGTGCCATTAGCATTTTAACATTATTATTAAGATCTGGATTGCTCACTTTGTACCTTCGGATGGCGAGGAAAACGAAAGTGAAATGTCAGATGCAATTAGGAGAGATGCCACCTCCTGTATTCCCTGGGCTCCTTTGTTTGTCGCCTTCCCACATGACTCCTGTTGGGAGCAAAGCTGCAGTAGTCCTCAATGAAGTTATCATGGATGGAGCTTGTGCTGTGAGCATGGCTCTGGCATGGTCTGCTTTACTCAGGGCTTTTTAGGATCACAGAAAGCACCTAACATTTCATCCAAAAGGGTCTGAGAGCGGAAAAGAAGCAGCAAATTAATTCCATAGTTTTACTGGATAACGAAAAAACAATTCTATCCTTCCAGTAGCCTTCAGCTATAGCTCTAGGTACTGTGATGTTAAACAGTTCAGTCTTAACTTTCCAGAGGTGGGGATTATTACTCTTGCAGAGGAAAAATTTGGAGGTGGAAGTGGTGGGTTTTTGAGGCTGCTCTTGTGTGGACGAAAGGATTGCTCTACAGCCTGAGATGGCAGCTTCACACTTCGGGAACACCAGTGCTCACCCCCTCAGCCAAATCACAGGTGTCCCACACATAACCTGGAATGTGAGATTACTGCCTAAAAGCCCTGCCAGAACTGTGGTGATACCACAAGCCGGGCTGGCTTCAGCCCTGCTGTAGCTACAAGGCTTTGTCACCTCCCGGGGTGAGGACACGGTGTCTGCGCAGTGATGTCTCCTTGCACCTGAATGTCATATCCAACTCAGAGCAAATGGCCTTTTGTGTGCTGGCTGTCATAAAAGCAGTAAAACCCTCTGATTGCTGGCAAGCAGGAGCTGTTCAAACTGAACCAAACTGCTGCAAAACAATAATTCTGTGAGGTAAACCAGTGCTAACCTGCACGGCAAGTTGGAGCTGACACACTGCGAAATGGCAAAGGCATTACACACCCCTAAGGTAAGGGCTCGAGTGGGGACTTCAGTGACCCTCCAGTACAGAGGGGCTTCTGTGGGACTGTAATTAGGGTTATTGCCATGAAGTCAGGCATATAAATGTTAACATTCTGCTCATTAAAACAGCTCTTTTCTGAGAATTAAGGATTCTGCATTTTACATTCATAAAGTGAATAATATAAACTTAACTTGCGGTTTCTTTGATTGTGTGTTGGAAAGAGTTAAAATTCTCTATGTAGATCGCTGTAGTTTTATTATGTAAGATGACCTTAGGAACTGTCATCCCCCTTGAATTTATACAAAGAATTCAAAGTAAAGGTTTTCTAGGTTACACTTCTTTTTTCAACCCTTTGTCCTGTCAGCTCAGTCCTAGATATCTTCATCTGCCGACATGCCCAGATGTGCAGTGAATGTTGATTTGAGCTGGCCCCTCAACCCCTCCCTGCTGGTGTCATTAAAACCAGGGAGGTAGCTGCTCCCCTGGCATCTTTGGCAAGGCTTGGCTTTACACTGCGGACTAAATTATTGATGAAGAGCACTTCTGTCGCAGTGTGTTTTACCCACCTTTAAATGAAACAGTGCGGATAGAGCTGTCATTGCCTCCTCACTCCCTGCAACTTCTACATGACATTTATGATGTGGTTCAGATTGCACTGAAGCAATTAATTTCCAGTAGAGCCTGCACTCAGAATGAAGTTCCCTGACAATTACCAGGGGCTGGGTTTTCAGGGAGCACAGCACACAGCCATTGATACAGTACACAAAAGAAAACATCACTATATACTGCGAGGGTTTGTTGGTCTTTTTTTCCCCCTGAATCCGACGCTTAGTGCCTGAACACCCTTTTCACACCAGTACCCTGTGTAACAACGTGGGTGAAACCTGGTGTTCAGCCCCGTGCTTGGGCCCGATCCTGCTCTGAGCCGAGTGCTCTCAGATCCTGCTACGATCAGTAGGACCCAAGTTTTGCCATCTGTTAAGAAAAGCCTTACCAAAAATGCCTGTCATTTTTGGTAAGAGACAGCCAATATCTTCACATCAGACATCTGTCTGCACCTGGAAGGGATTCCTGTTTTCTAATTCCACACTCAGCCATTAAAGCGGTGCTGGTGCTGCAGGAGCTGCTGTTTTAGATCTCTTGTAGGTGCTGTCTGAACACAAGGCCAGGTTTCTCTGTGAAGAGGGTGTTCTCCTTGCTTAGGATTTGTGTGGGACAAAGAACAGGATGGATTTTATTGGGTATGTTTTATTCTCATAGCCCACACTCCCCCTCAGACCTAGGAGTGAGTCTGCCACGTGACCTATCTCCCAGTCTGTGATGAGGAAGATTTTTCCCCAGGCTCGGGCTTTACAACCTGTTTATTGCGGGAGGAAACAGTGACCTGTGCACGGGACTGTGGTGGAGCCACCAGCTTGCAGAGTGGCTGCCAGAGATGGACAGGAGCAGCCGTGGGTTTGTACTTCACTTGGAGCACAGTCAGCTCTGCTGACAGCGCTGTCAAACTAACACGGGGTGAGAATTCCAACTGGCACCTCTGCATCAGGCTGATGGGCACTTTAGGAATGCATAGACAAAAATACAGACAGGGTATTGATGGATAAACTAATGTGTGGACTTGTACTTACATGCTCAGGCTCAGAGGTGAATATTCTGACAACTGAAACATTTTGACACAAGTACTTATTAAGAAAACGTGTGAACCGGTTTGGAGGAAATTGAATGTGTCTTTACTCCGACCATGAAACAATCTGCTGGAGATTTGGAAAGACTACTGTGAGTGGCCTTCCCTACAGCCCTGGTCCTCCTCCAGTACCTCACGGGTTAGCACCATCAGAAGGTGACCCCTTGAAACGTGATCTAATGTGTTCTGGCCCAGGGGATGCTCTGCTGTGAGCACTAAGTTCAGCACAAGTGTGTAGATTTAGGAACCTCTCCTTTAAAATTGTAACTGTACTGCACTTGCCTGTGATTTTTCCCCAAATACATGATACTTGAATTTCCTTTGAGGAAGAGGCGCTGGAAATAAACCAAGTAAAGGGATATTTTCCCCATGACATAATTAAGTAGAATGAAACTAGAAGTTCTCAAAAAACACCCAATGCCTCCACCCCCCAAACCTGGTTTAGATTAGGGCTCAGAGTGGCAGAACATCTGCAATATCTTGAGGGAAAAGCTGCCTTCCTTCTCCTAACAAGGAAGCTCTTCCCCAATTGCTTATCTCAGTTTTGTGGTGAGCTAAATTGTGTGTGTAACTCACACTCAGAAGCTGGTGGTGTGGCTGCAGTACTTCAAGCTGCCTTAAAACATCTCTTTAGGACCTACCGGCGGTCAGAGGAACTAATATTGCAGTTGCTGGAACCTGAATCAGATCCTGTAAAAAGTGAGCAGGAAAGTGGCGTGTTCTTCATGCTTTAATTTCCCCATGGTTCTGCAGCTGGGGTTAAGCACAAAGTGTTACAAGAAGCATGGCAGGATTCTGTCAGGGAATGAGGGATGCTTATACAGGAATTTTAGGATAGCAGGCAACCTTTAAGGACCATTTCAGAACTGCTGTAGATATTTATCACATGAGCGAGACACGGGGAAAGTCTCCCGACTAAGCCATTCACCTTGAAGCATGTTGCCACTTTTGCACCCTAGTGTTGTAATGCAAGCCTGGTGCAGGGTTTTCATGTGAAAACACAACCTGTCGGCCGGCATTTCGAGAGTCCAGTGTCTGTGGTTGGCAATGTAAACAAAATTGCTTTATTTTCAGAGGCTTGGGAAACACGAGGGACCGGTTATAGTAAGAAGGAATCATCAAGGGTGTGAAGAAATAGCATAAGAGCTCCAGATTTTTTAATGGAACAGGTTAAAATTTCTTTTTGAGTGAAAGTTAATACATTTAAATACACATGAGCAAATTCCCTTGTCTCCTGGAGAGTTCGGCCATGGCTGTGCTCTGTAGTAGCACTTTTCTGCTGGTGCTGCAAATGTGCTTTGTACCCGTGTTAAAGAACGTAGACACAAAGCAGAGAATTGGACCTCGGTGTGTGAAATGGGGAGACGATGCAAAGTAATTCGAGCAGGAAATCCTGGGACATTAGTGATGCTCCAAGTGCAAATTTTAATACGGATTTAAGTGCGGAGCTGCTGCCGAGGCCTCAATAATGTTATTTTAAGGTTAATTTGGAAGGCTCGCTCGGTGTTCTGGCTGCCTCACAGCCACTGTCATTAGTGGGAGCCGCATGGGTGAGTTCCAGCGCTCTGCTCTGAAAACCTCCCTCTCCACACTTGTTTGTGTACAGAGAAATAAATGAGCAAATAGACCGTTCTTGGAGGAGACGGTTCCGTGTATAATAAGGCGTTAATGTTTTAATCCAGTCATCTGTACTCCCACAAGGCAGGCGAAGGAGCTTCAGATGTGAGTTCTGAACCTTCCCTTAATGACAGATTTCTTTGGTCAGAAGCAAGTCAAGCTCTGCCTTTGTCATCCTGGCTTATTTTTCAGTCTTGCTGTCTTTCCACAAGACAGCAGTGAGAGATTGCTATGAAACTAATTAATGTCTGACAGGCAGATCGAACCAAATATCCAAAGGATTCACTGGATAGTTCATTCCCCTTTACACAACAGAATACCATGAGGCAAGCAACATATAGATGACATTATTATACTAACAAATAGCTGAGGGAATTTTCCTGCTCGTTTTAACCAAATTAGACGATTTAAGACAATTATGGTTGAACTCCCCTCCCACACTGCAGCTCAGTTACCTTGATGTGTTGGTAGTTGCAAAGAGATACATATGAAATATTACCTAAGAGGGGAGCTGTGTGCTTTAGTGGACCTCTATTGTCTCTCAGAGTGCGATCACAAGGGAGAAATAAGGGTCATGTGTCATATATGCATAGCCAAAGTATGGAAGATTTATGGCTTAGTGAATATGTAGATACGCTGGTGTTCTTGACCAAGCTGTGGAAGCTGTCCTTGAGCGTGGCTGAGGTTTCACAGTTAGGAAAAAAATACTTCGAAGCAAAAAAGAGACAAACAATTACACACACGGAGTCTTGGAACACTTGGGCAGTGTTCTCTGCAATCACAAAAATAATGACTGCTCATCCCGGTCTCTGGGGGTGGGAATTTCCATATTTTTGCTTTCGAGGCACTTTCAATGCCATTTACTGCCATAATTCATACACCGCTGGATTAAGAACCATATGCCTCTTAAAATCAGCAAGAGGCTCCGCGGCGGATTTGCTGATTTAAGGAAAAGGCAAAAATAAAAATAAAATAGGCAGATTGAGACCTACTTTTACTTCAAAGGATATCATAATACCAGTTTGGAAGTCTACTCATTAAGAAATAGCTCCTAATTAATTGGATAGAGTGACAGCAAAAACCATCCAGCCCCAGTATACTGACCACTGCATTTGATTTTATATTGTGTACAAGGTGCTGTAGTATCTTGTGGTCACCTCTTACGTGTAATTGCTGGCTCGACATTCAACACAAGTTGTATCCAGAGGCTTGTGGATCAGGAGGGGAATATTTCACCTGCAAAAGAGATGCCTACCTGGGATGGTGCTGTGATATTACCTGAGAGGGATCACCACTTGCTACCTGAGATTACAGCGTGATGCAAATCCACTGCGCTTTGCACTGATTTCACTGCTCTGAATGAAAACACCCCTCACTGGTGTTATTGCTACCAGCATGTCTTTTGGATTGTCTAGTCTGCTCTCTGGAAATTCAGGTCTTTTGGGGGCTGTGCTGGATTCGTTACAATGCAGCTCGTGACCGCCCTCACACCCCACTGTCTCACCCATCTGTACACACACACACACGCACCCCCCAACCACCTCCGTGGTCACAAAGGAAACTTTTCAAATAACAGGCTCTGAATTAGTCTGAAAGTGACTGCCTCAGTCTGCAAACAGCCTGGAAAAATAGCTGCCAAAGGGTCGTGGGAAGGCCACCGATGGAACTTCCAAACACAGCCATGACCTCCCACAGGCAGTGGTTGCAGCAGATGTTTAGCCCAAAGAGCCATAATTCCTGTGCATGGCCAGGGGGTGGGGAAAGGTGCATTGGCATAGTTGGCAGCTGCCAAACCCAGTAACACATTCAGGCTCTTCAACTAAATTGGAAATCATTCGTGCCTGGAAGTGCCCAAGGCCAGGTTGGACGGGGCTTGGAGTAACCTGGGACAGTGGGAGGTGTCCCTGCCCATGGAATGAGATGAGCTTTAGGGTCCTTTCCAGCCCAAACCATTCTGTGGTTCTGTGATTGATTCTGTGATTCCTAATCTTTTCTGCAAAGGGAAATGGAAAGAGAATGTATTCCCTCTTCATCATCTTGATTGCTTTTTCTATTTAAAGCCAACTGGCCCACCGATAACGTCATTGCCAGCAGATAACATGACATTAAAGTAAAATCAGCATCAGTGCAGAGAACATGGGTGCAGACACAGTATTTATATCTTCTTGGCTAAATTGTAGTTATTATCTTTTCCTAAACTTGTGTCTGATTTTTCTGTAACAAGTTTTTTTGGGTTATTTATTTGCTGCACCAAGGCACGCTTAAAGACAGGTTTGCTCCAGCTTAACTTAGATCTTTCTAGCATCAAAATAGACTCTAATGCTTTGACCCACTTCCTGGCCAAGGTCAGGATGGCTGGACACATGGAAACTGGAAGGCACATTCCTCTTCCCTGTGTGCTAGTTTTATTCCTGGTAGGACAAGGGGAGTGGGGAACATGAGAACGTGGTGGGAGTTGTGTGAGCGCCCGCTGTGTCACTCCAGTGAGGTTGGGTTTGGGGACTGCACAGTGACTTGTTTAACTCAGTGTTTTGTAGGAACTTTTGTCATTCTACTAATGTATTTGCTGAGAGAATTTAGCACAGGAAATTAACGCCTTTTTATAAATGAGGAAAAGTAACTACTTTTTATGCTTAGAAAATGTTTGTAAATCTCTACCTCTGCTTCTAAGGGAAAAATGCTTCTTCGTTCATCTGGGTGAACCCTGAATGGGACTGGAATGGGGCTTGGGCCCAATGGCATAGGTCATTGTTCTGCATTAATATCTTTTTTGAGGTCTTAAAAGCTTAAAAGAGACCTGACCTGCACCTCCAGTTGCTTCCCTCCCCTCTGACAGATATATGGGACATCTGAGGACATAGACTGAACAAGCCCCTCAAACACAAGCCTCAGAATTCACTTTTCCCTCCTGGTGGAAAGAGCGAACAATCCCCTCTGCAGTAATGTAAATTTTGCTTTCATTATGACTGTACTCCCGTGAGCTAATTACATTTCAGACACAAAGCCTGTCAACTTCCCTGCTCTGTAGTGGAAAAGGAACCTGCTGGGTAAAATAGCCAGCACTCAGGTGTCGTTTCAGGAAATATCCAGCCAACTGTGGGACAGCAGCCTTGTTTTTGTGCTCAAGTGAAGAGCCAAAACAGGAACACTCTGGTGTGGCTACACTGGGCAACCTGCTTTAAAATTAATCCGAGTCTCTGTTTAAGGAACCTGTCTGGGTTTGCCTTGCATGTCCCCCTCACGTTTATTGAGAATACTGACTCAAGGTGAGACCCTTTCCTCTGGGATTTAAGGCTGCGTGTTTTCCTTTGCTGGAGTTGGTCCAGGGGATTGCTGCAAGAGCAGCTTCATTTGCTGCCAGCTGATGTCCTAGGGGTTATCCCCCTAACCAGCCCAACCAGCTGCTCAGGGAGAAACACCCATCCCATCAGTCCTTCTGCACTTTAGTGCTCCTGCAGCCACTTGCTTTGGAGATCTGTTTCAACTGAGCCAACTGGGGTTTTTTCCCCTCCAGCGAGGAGGCACATCGTGCTCATGGCGAGTTCCTCATGCCATATATCCTGGGTTTGGTGTAGCCTGGGCCAGGACAGTCCCGGGGCAAGGAGTGACCTGTGGGCAGTGCAGAGGAGCTGCGGAGAGGATGGTGGGATGGGACATGCTGTTCTTTTGGTTGGTTTGGAGGAGGTGCCCACCCCCAGGGCTTTGCAGCTTCTGTCTCACTCCACACCTGGACATGGGGCTGGGGAGGGGCAGAGGTGGCTTGGGGTGTGGTGTGGGATGGAGGGAAAGGCTGGGAGGGAGAGGGAATGGGAGCAGAGGGCAGAGGAGCTCTTCTTTAGCTGCCCCCATAAGTGAGCCCCAGAGCCTCAGGAAGACGCCGTCTCTGCTCAAGAAGCAGCTGATGGGAACCAGCCTTTCTGAGCCGCTGTCACACCATGAGCCACTGAACATCCCCCAGTCTCATTTTAGCAGCACGGTGCAAGATCAGGGAGGTCGGGCTCTGCCCTGGCTGTCCCACTCCTACCTTTGCTGATGGTTTCAAACCTTCAGGTTTCATCACACCGTTGGTAACCTCCAACTAAACTTGGGTAAACGTGCAAGCATCCTGTTAAGCAGTGCTTGGTTGAACACTCTCCCCATTAAACAGTTGTTCTGAACTTGGCATTTTGAGAGGGAATGGTGAGGACACAGTGGCTTAAAAAAGCCCTGATAGGGCAAAGGAATTTTTTTTTCCCATACATTTTCATGAGTATTTTTTATTATGCATTGCATACATTCTAAATACATAATCACATGCTGTCTTGGCCGATTGACTAAATAATACATTTAAAAAAAATACGAATATTTAACAAATGGAGTGCAATGGCTTCAATGTGGGGAACATAATATAGGTTTAAAAATCCTGCCTAATTATGCACTTAACCAAGACATGAGGACAGTTCCTCTAGAGCCACTCTGGCCTGTCAAGTAAATAATATGCATTGTACAAAACCAACTAATTATGGATTTACCCACGGGACTGTAAAAGATCTGGAGATGCAGGTAAGTAATATGCACTTTATAGCTAACCATGCATGGGGAATTTAATTTAATTAAAAATGTGGTAGGTAAAAAAAGGAAGAGTAAATAATGCCTATAATGTCTCAAAACCCAGGAAAATTCAAGTTAACTTACCTCCTGTACCATCTTCAAAAAGTCAACATACCAGTGCAAAATATCACATGGGGGGAAGTATTTTTGTTGAAGGGGATCTTATTGCTTTCCTGAAGTTCTCCATGGTTCTGAGTGTCTCCTCTGGCCATCAGGAATTCCAGCTCAGGGCTCCTCTTTGGGATGGCATTGTGGGTTCAGGAGTAGGGCCTGTCCAACCTCTGCTTTTGGTCACACGTGTGCCCTTTTCCCAGAGAGTTTTATATGAGATTGACTAGGAAAAAAAAAATACTGGAAAACTGGGTTCATATTTGGTTTCATCACTATGCATTCTGAAAGATGCTGGAGGAATTTTGGGTGTGTTTAGGGGGTACAAAAATGCCTTGTTTTAAGCTGAGATCGTGCTCCTTCTGAACTACTGGAAGAGAAACACCAGTGCTTGAACACTCCATCACGTGTCCCTTTTGGAAATGGGAAAGAAAATCAATGGTACAGAAAATAAAGCAAAAGGTGCCATCAAGACTGTTAAAGAGTTCTGAGTGAGAAAAACATTCTGAGCTTAATCTTGTAAAGTGCCAAGAATTTTGTCTTAGTGTGTCCCTAATCTTCTATACAGACTGCACAACTGGTGCTGGAGGAAGGCTGGGCTTTTACACAGGTAATGGTGACCCATCCTTTCCTCTTCTCAGATGGGGCACAAAGCAATTTTGTGTTTGTTTGTTTGTTTGTTTGTTTGGTTTAGTTTCCCTCTTTTTCTCTACCCTCTGCCAAACGATGCGGATGCAGCCCAAAGGCCCCGTCCGCTCTCGGGTTGCTGGGTGATGCACAAACACACTGTGTAACATTTCCCCCCGCTTTACACACCAGATGTTGTGTTCTGAATACAAACTCCTCCAAGCTATCAAGATCACAAGTATAAAATGTGAAACTGCTGGTTCTATGATGATAAAGGGACATGCTCTTTAAAGGAACCCATTTTTGCTGCAAGCAATGAACATGAGATGAGGCAAGAGACCTGGATTTGAAGTAGAGTTGGAAATGCTGCAGGGATTCCATTACATCCTTCTAACACTCTTCTCCCTTGGTCAGATAGCAGCTTTTTCTCGTTGTTTATGTGTTTACTTTGAGGATGTTAGATTGGAAAACTTCTATTAACCCTCTTCTTCTTGGCTCCCTTTCTTTCCCCGCCTTCCCCCATCCCCCCCTCCCCAGCATTTATGGAATACAGCAGTTCTGTCTGGGATCTGAACAGCTATACTGTTCAGCCACAAAGCCATCTCCTACAGCTTTTTCTCTTTCCTATAAAATGCACTATTCTTTTAGAAATGCAAAGTAGGTTCGTGGTGTTTGATTACTTAGTGAAACCAGATACGGAAGTTTTTTATTAGGAAATCAAGTTCCGTGCTTTCAGAGACTGGAGCACAGTCAAATTAACAGCCTGGCTTGGATTTTAACTGTGTTATGGTCTCACCATTCTGCTTATTTCTCACAAAATAGCCGTGATCACGGATTTAAAAAAGCCCAAACCCACAACTGCTGTTTATTGCTCAGAAATAGCTGCTTTTCCCTCAGATCCTGGAGGAAGCAGACGAGTGAAACGAGCTCGTGGCAAGCTGTGAGGGCTTCAGGACCTTACACTGCAGGTACAGCTCACCTGGAGCTTTTGAGGAGCGAAAGATCAAGAGTGCAGCGAACAATTTCTTGCCAGCAATTGCCTTGACCGCCGGGTCACCATCGGAAAAATAATATGATAATCTTTGCATTAACTTCAGTGCTTTCCTTTGTGCCAATTGCTCCTATTGTGGTGGGCTCGGCCGAGCTGTGCCAGCGCTCTGCTCCAGAGAAGACTTGCTTGAGAACTCAAGCGAGGTGAATAGGACTTGGGGAATCTGACAAAAATGTTTTATCTGAGCTGTTCTCTTAATTAAATTAGTCCCATTCCAATAGCCAGCTGAATAGTGATGTCAAGGAGGAGACAGCCACCTTGTGAAACCTCTCTTGTAAAACTTACTGTATTTTTAGATTCTTGGATTCTTTCGGTGCCATCTGGAGCTCACACATCACACTCTTCACCGTGCCATTACCTTCCAGAAGTAGATGGAAAATCAGAAATTATTCTAGCTGGGTCAGACAGGGAATATCTCGTGAAAACTCCTTTGTGAAGGGGGAAATCAAGCCACAGCATTGGGGAACACAAGACTCATTAATTTAGATATTCTTTTAACATCAGTGGTTTTAGTAGCAGCATGTCAGGATCATCTAACAGCCAATGCTGATGTTATTGCTGCCTTAACAAGAGTTCTGGCCTCAGCTTTAGGCAGTTTAAGGAACATTTTTGGCTCCTTTTTTCTCTGCTGGCCAAGTGCTGTTGGGGAGCTCTTCACCACCCGTGCCCTTTTGCTGCCGTGGTTAAGACCCTCAGGACCCGTCCCTGAGACCCCTGGGGGGGTGTGAGGGTTTCCTGGGTCCGACATGGGAACCGTGGCCATTCTCATTCCTTCCCTTTCTTCCTCGGCACACCAGCAATGCAGAGGGGCCTCGAGTCACATTCGGGTGGGATTTTCTGGAAGCAGAGGGGAGAGCTGTGCCCGCTCAGGGCTTGCCTGCTCTGGGTTCTGCTGCGGGGTGGCTGTTCCATAGAGTGTGAGTGCCCTCTGCTGCACAGCCCGCGGAGCTCCTGGGCTCGTCCTCTCTACAAAGCTCAAACCTGCTAAAAAAATAAATAAAAAAAAAGGTGTTTTCCCTTCTAAAGCACAGCTGACTGCAGCAGAACTTTTTAAGGAAGGGCTGCATTCCAAGCTCAAAGGGTGGCGGTGCCGGCGCTCGGTGGGATCTACTGCATTGGCACCTACTGTAAATATCAGAATATTTTATGAACATTTGCAGTGGTGAGTAATTTCCAGAGCTGTAGTAACAAGCTTGGTGACTAATTCCAGTATCTATATGTGAATTAAGTGAAATGCTTTGAAGTACTTAAAAGTAAATTTTAATATATTCCCTGAGTGCTCAGGTCATTTATGGTCGTAGCTCCTCACTCATTTATTTAGAACAAAAAAAATAATTTAAGTTTTTGAGGTGGAGCTTCTATAGAATCTAGCAAATCAATTTCAAAGAAAGTGTTTTAGCTATTAAGTATTCATATTATTTTGTGCTTCTCCACATAACTTATACTGACAGCAGCTTTTATGGAATACTAATATTCTCTCACACACATTGCATATCTAAAGCCACTAATTACAAATCACATTTTACACAGGCTTTGAAAAGGAAGCCCAAACACTTTGTAGAATATTCTTTTAAATAGCCTAGTACAATATTAAATAATCATTAGACAAAGATTATTATAAAATCAGGCTGCCAAATTACTGACTTTGTGTTTTCTGCGGCCCTAATCTTTCATTTCTTCCTCAAGCAAAACTCCCACTGATTTGAAAAATGCAAGATTTAGTTCTCTCACAGCAAAGTGGAACATCCCTGAGATGTAGCTGGGTATAATATGTCAGTATTGCCCAGAAGTTGTGTGCAGATTATATTTTGGGAATCTGCAACAGGCAGACTTTGCCAAGTGGTCTGAGGATGCCAACAGGATGTAAAGCTCCTCCACAGCTGCCCCTGTGCACGTCAGCTGGGAAGAACTTTGAAGTGAGTCCCAGGCTGCCAGTAACCAGCATTTTGGAACCTGCTGCAAGGGACAGCTCTCCACCCCTGGCAAAGTGCAGCCTGTGCTACACTGCACCGAGCAGGGGCTGCACCCGTGGTGGCCTCTCCTGAGTCACTGAAAATACCTCCGTGTTTTGGTCCCAAGTTCAGCACTGCAATCTGAAACACCTCCCTGAAACGAATGCTGTGGGAAATCCATATGATTGTTGTTTAACCCCCCTGAAGCTCCCCGTGGCTGAGCTGTAGGATCCCCTGGGAGGAGCATCCCACGAGTGGCCCGCTGTGTCCGTGTCTCCTGACGCCTCACTTCTGTCGGCTCACCCCAGTATTTCCTGGTGCTCCCCACGGGGATGTAAATCAGAGCTCGCCGAGCAGCCCCTGCAGGAGAAATGTGTGTTGCACAGCTCTGCAAATCAGGGCTCAGGGGCCCTGACAGCCAGCCCTGTGTGCTAAATTCACACGCAGATCTGTCTTCCCTGGGTCTTCTGCTCTCTGCTGCTGTCCTGTTGCTTCCACAAGGACTGCAGCTCCCCTCAAATCTGGAAGATAAATCAAACTCAGGGCCTTAAGTGGATATGCAATTCCACAGAGAACACGCCTGACAAAGAGGGCGAGGCTGATGCAGTTGTGAGGCAGCCATCGAGCCCAGGGCTTTCCTTTAATGTTCCTGCCACTGTTTGTGTTCTTGCACAAACTCAGCCCTGGGACAGGCAGGAGTGTGGGATCTACGTGGGATCCTGGAGGAATGAAGCTGCTGGAAACAGGCAACACTGTGATCCTGGATGTCGGCAGTTCCACGAGCTGGTAGGGAGTTACAGGCATGGAGGAGGAGGTTTTAACTTTCAATTCCATGCCTGGGAACTTCATAATGCAAGTGAATTCTGTCTGTTTGGATAGCAGATCCTTGGAACACACCTCTTAATCTCTCCTCTTACACACTCAGAATTCTAAGAGCAAAACTTGAAACTGAAATAGTTTCTCGAGTGTTGGGATTTAGCCCTTTGTCTGAAATAGATGTCTGGATCCAGGCACTATTTAATAAGCTTGGCCTTCTTAGGAACACTGTTTGTCTTTTCTGTTTAAAAACACCTCTGCAGGCGGTCAGGGGTGATCAGGGCTCCCAAGAGCCGCCCTAACACAGTGCCACGAGTCATGGAGTGAACTGGCTCCTGTTTAAACACCTTCTCCTCCACTTCCATCCCTCCTCAGCCCTCATTTTTGGCTGGGAAGGACAGGCAGTGGCTCTCAGGAGAGCTCCACACAACGTGAAGTAGCAGAGGTGGTTCCTGAGAGTGCATCTCCTTCAGTATCACAAAGCTGTGTAAACATTTCATGTAGGATGTCTCACAGAATGTGTCTGACATTAATTGACAAGCTGTCACTGCACTGCAGCTCTGCAACTGGGGAGAGTAAGGCAAAGCAACCACCTTAGGCTGAGCCTCCACATGAGAAAGAGTTGTTACCAACTTTTTTGCCTTTTTGAAGCCTCACTCATAAAACTTAGGAGGTGACAGACAACTGCTGGTGTTTTCCTTAATGCCAGGGTTTGCTTTTATGTGTTTCTCTTTAGAAAAATGGGGTTTGAGCAGAAAGAACATATGGCTTGTAACTCTGGGAAATTGCAGCTTACTAACTTAGTGCAAGTTGGTACAAGAATTGAGGAAACTCGGAGCTCTGAGCAGATATTGGAGTGAAATCCGTAGTTGTGCAGGAGCAGCTGCCCTGAGCTGACCTCAGCATGGCACGGGGTGGGTGTTTGACAGAATGCTTTCAAAAGTGCTGCCAAGCCAGAAGTGAAGTACAAATTCTGTCCTTTCCTGCCTCCCACACAACCCCCTGAGCTCCAGCTTTACCCAGTCCACCTGCACTGCTCTGTTCTGCATCTCCTCCTGCCCCAGGGCCCCTTGCCAAGGGCAGCTCCACAGAACCCATTTCCCAGGCCCTTCAGCAGCTCTTTCTCCCCATCGATTGGTCCCAGGTCATGCCCAAGTGGGATGGCCCCACCCCAGCCCCACCATTAGGTGTCCTACCTTTCCCTGGACAGGATGTTTTCTGCTCTTCTTTGTGACTCTTTCCCAGCACAGCGAGATGGTTTGACATGTCCTTCTCCATCCTGGGGTTCCTTCTGGAATTCCCACTCTGGGTTGCTCAGCATCTCTTGTCCTTTTCTGTGGACAGTGTGGGTGTTTCTAATAGCTCTGGCAGATGGGATAGCTCTGGAAAAGGAGAAGCAATCCTGGCCACTGTGGAACCCAAGAAGTCAGTAAGGTTTATTTGGTCCAGTAGCCAGATAGAACATTTTTGGCTGTTTTAAGCCTCCCCCAGCTCTAGGCTGACAATGCAAATTCGTGAGGATAATTGTATATTAATTTCATATGCAGGTCTCTTTAAGAAGAGGAAATATCAGAAATTAAACCTTACAGAAGCAATTATAAAATGAGTAGATTATAGTGGTAATACTGTAAATGGAAATTCACTGAAATGTCAAAGTACTTGCCATAAAATGTAGCAATAATATGATACTAAACACAATACAGAGAGCTTTCAAATATTAATACCTTTATTATTTTCTCTATTAATACTGATAAAGTTCAAACAATCATCACCAAGCTGATCAGGGGAATAATAATATCATTACCATCATCTGCTGGAGGGAGCTGTAATGGTGCTGTCATTCTGTCCTGCTGGAGGATCACTTAGGAACTGAGTTGGAGTCTGACATAAATCCCTGGAGGTAAATGACAGGACATTACAAGGCTCAGAGGATAATTGTAAACTCGCATTCTAATGACTCAGGCTTGTAGAGATACCCATCCTAACAAAACTGGGAACAAACAGTAAATTAATTTTTCAGCTTGGTTGGCACTGTCTGCTCACGGAAAGAGTTCTTTGTGTTCCAAGGCTTAGTGAGCTTCACTTGCTGTATTTATTCTACTGTTATTTCCTTCATAGTGATCTGTACATAGAGCCAGCTCTCATGGCTGCCTTATTTAATGACCTCACCACCAGGCAGCTCCTGGGGTTCCAGCAGGATGGAGATGCCTCCTCCTTCTCGTGGGAACAGAGCCAGGCAGGGAAAAGTGGAATTGAGTCCTTCTATTCCTCGAGGCCACGCCAAGAACACGGTGTGGCCTTCCTTGGTATTTCTATAAACCAGCTGTGTGTCTGGGGGGATCCTCTGACTCGGGGGATCTCCTTCTGCCTTTACATGAGATGGTCAGTAAGAAATGTGGAGAACAGAGTACAACTAGTCTGAGTCCTAGTCTTCAAAATAGGTTTCAAAATTTAGCATTAAGATACAGTAATTTGTTTTCTGCTTCATATGAGCTGCCCCAAGTCAGTCACACCAAGGACTGGGTTACAATAACTCTATCAAAATGAGAGATTTACATTAACATATACATGAATATATGCATAAAACCCATTATATTACTTATGGGCATAGATACTTTTATATCCATTATAAATCCATAATACAAAGGAACACATTTTGGGTATCAGGTTTGCCATCAAGGGCATTATTAACTGCTAAGGATGGGTTGCAGCAGGGCCTCAGGCAAAGCTGTGGGCCACATTTATTGGAAGTGATGGATTACATTTCATTGCATGGTGGAGGAATCTGGTGCTGGGCAGGTACTTCACAGGTATGTTTTAAAAGTTATTTTTGTGTTAGAAATAACAACAACAGCAAGAAAAAAAAGAAATTGCAGGAGAGCAGCCTGTGCATTTAATTATAATACTGAATATTAATTAATAAAAAACATCAAAAATAAGTTGCTGGCTGCTGTATAATTAGGTATCTACACCCATCAGATCAAAGTATGTAAATGAACTACATTCTAATAAGCCCCACTGTTTAGCTCAAGAATGATAATGAATCTAATTTGCCTGCCTTAACTTAGCCAAAGCCACTAACTATGTGATTTTCTTCTCTTTGTACATTTTTTTGAGTTGGTACAAACCCCAGCTAATCAATAATGGGGGATGGTCTCCTGAGTGATTCCCACTAATGCTAATGGGAGTTAATTGCTTATATTTAGAGGAGCCGGTGCAGTGCTGGCACCCCGGTGAATATAAATTACAGAGATTGCACAATGGGCTAAATCATCCCCACCCACAGGAGGAGGGAAGCTCCTTCGGGAAAACCACTTTGTTCCTCCCGCTGCTCACGGGAGGGTTTTGCTGGCCAGGTGAGAGAGGTCTCACAGGGCACGTCCCCAGGTGCCTCCCTGGACCTGGCACCTGTGGGATGTGTCCCTGGTGTCCATGGCCCCCTTGGGGGTGGGCAGTGCTGGATAACCACAGAAAGGGAACAGCATCTTGTCTGTGCTCCCCCTTTCCCTGCCCGCTGTTTTCACTTGCCTCTTGCCCTCCTCTTGCCCTCCTGGCGCCAGCCCCAGGGCACAGATGAAAGCCCTGCCGTGGGCTGTTGGCTCCAGGAAGGGCCCGAAATCAGTGGCACGGGGCAGAGCAGCTGTGGGCTTTCATTTACCCCGTGTTATGTTGGCATCTGCTCCTGTGGTTCGGCACCGAGGGGCTTGGGGAGCGCAGCTGGAAGAACGGGATCAGCTTGAGGCATCTGTGGCTCCTGAGGCTTCACAGAGTGGGGTCAGAAAGCCACAGGGTGCTGTGCTCTTCCTGAATCCTGGAGAAAGTTGTGGAGCTCAGCCTGGAACCGTGGAGTGTCCCCTGATGGAATCAGGCCCTGCCAGGTGCCATCCAAGGAGCAGCCGACCCTGTGGGACCTCTCCTTGCTGGCACAGACCTGGCACTAGTGAGGGGCCAGCAGGTTCTCTGCGCGATCAGGAGTCTGGCAGAGCCTGTTTGCAAGGGTGTGCAGTGAGGCTGCCTTGCTAATTTCTCCCTATTAGCATCGTGTAGAACCGAAGTTCGGCCACCTCCCTTCCTAGTCTCCCAGCATCCTTTTTTAAATTAAATCGGCCCAACATGCCTTTATCCATTTCTAAACAAGAAACAAGACAAAACAAACAAAAGCTGTCACAGTTTAGCTGAGTCTGTGAAAAGTGCTGTATTATCTGAGCCACAAAGAAAAAACACCCCATAGACTTATTTGAAGATGAAATTCTGCATATTGTTAGTCTGTAATTTAGGCACTTCAGGGTTTAAAAAAATTATATGGCTGAGTTATTTACAGCAGAAGAGAGGGAGTTGTGTCTCAAGCTTTGCTTCTTGTCATCATGTTTTTAAATCTGTAATGGCCATAATGGGTCTGGCTGTACAATGGTAATTTGCCAAGCCCCATTGATTTCAATGAAAGTGCAATGAGGTTGCTGAAAGGTATTGGGAGGGCCGGTGCTTCCAAATGAGGGGAGATTAAAAAGGCCAATATTAGCCAAAGGAACAAATGGAAATGAATGGGATCAGCCAGAAGGTTTATGGTGCAGAAGTGCAGGCTCAGGTTAGCTGGGCACTGCAGAGGAATCTCCCTGTACTGAAACTCAGCACAAGAGTTTCTGTCCTGCCATGGCAGGTGTTTGAGTTATAAATCATGTCTTCATTTCTTATGCACATCAAACTGGTGTTCCCTGCCTTGGAGGTCATTCACTGCTCTTACTTTGAGAGGAGGCTTGGGAAGGAAGGCAGAGTGAGCCCTCTGGATACCTCGGGAAGCCGCCCATCCTGGCACGGAGGGGGTTGCTGTGTTGGGGAAGGTGCTGCCCAGGAGCTCTCACTCTCTGCCTTGAGAACCAGCCCTGGCTGAAGGAAGCTTTTGAAGCTCGCTGTGAGTCAAGAGTAGATGAAACTAAAAGTGTTTTCAAGGGCTCTCTTGGTTCCTGGGCATAGAGGAGTGGTGGGATAGCAGTACATGCAGCAAATTAGTGTTCTGTCTGCTTGCTCCCTCAATTCCTGGCTGTTCCCCCCTGGCATGGTGAAATGAGGCTGCTTTTGAGCTCCCAGTGCTTGTGTTTAATAGCAAAATGCTGGTATGACCCTCCTTCCCTGATCTCATAATCCATAAAAGCTTGTCCTGCTCTCTCTCTGCATTCCTGTTTTAGGTGTATTCGGCTTCTGCTCTGAGCAGCTTGGCTGCTCAGTCTGAATTTGGGTCTTCCTTTTGCTCAGCACAGGCTGAACCAAGAGAAGGACCCACCAGCTCCTTCTCCTTTTAAGTTTTTCACTATTCTGTGTAGTCACTTCACAAAGCCCTCTCACTGTTGCTTCCTAAATCCTTCCCCAGAGGAACGTCCTGTTCCTGGGAAGGGAGGAGTGGGATTTTCCTGTGACATCTTTGTGACAGTATCTCACCTCCATTCCGAACAGAAATGGTGTTCCATTTTAGTCTTGTGGGAGGATCTCCCCCAAGTATCACCAATGACAGTCTCAGGAATCAGTGGTTAAGGCGCCATCAAGGCCTAAGTCAGTGAAAAAATGACAGCTTATTTCCAAGCAGCGAGTTCAGCACCATCAGAAATAGGAATAGCAGCAGGAAAGACTGGAGCTCTCAGTTCTGTGACACATTGCCATTTTGCTGTCTTCCTGTATTAAGCAATAATTTTTATAAGCATCCAGCATCTTACTGCTTCTGTTAAAAATGATTACCTGAGGTTCAGAGGCGTTCTGTGCTAATATGAGGACTGTATGTACACAAAGACAGGTTCTGGTTTTTTAAGGGCTGGGGTACAGAAGGCACTTCATAGTAACTTTATATCATGCTGGGGAAGAGTAATCATCCTTTAATTCCTCTTTTGAAACTGTTGGGACAGGATGTTATGCAAAAATATAACAACAGCTGGTGTGCAGAGATCCTAGAGAGTCACATTCTTACTGTAAATCATGAATTTTCTAGGTTTGTGTTGTGATGTTAAACTAAGTGAACTGTCCTGAAGATCTAGAAATTATTTCTTTCATATCAGCTTGGCATTGTTTGTTACTGTTCTCATCAGTGACAGAGGGACAGGAGGTTTTACGTCTGGCATTGAACATGAAAAGGGAGCAATCCCGCCAAAGAACAAAAAGAAATATCAAGATAATATCAAGAAATACCATGATTAATTTCAGGGTGTTCCCTGACTCTGCATTTTGAGGACCAAAAGCCCCAAAGCAGCTAAATAGTTATGTCAGTGCTGCTTAAATAGAACCAGTTTTACATGGCAGCTATAGAAAGTCTGCACCAACAAACGTCTCCTTTTAGTAGTTAACAGTAAAAGTGATACTTTAATGCCTTTGTAGATAGTCAAGGCTATCTAGACTGCCTTATGTTCCAGCTTCACTTTTGTAAATGGGTTAGGAACAGGGCCCCCAGCACACCACACACAGACACACAGCAGAGCCTCTGGGGTGTCACTGCTCTTGTGTTGTGCTGGATCTCTCACTCAAATGGGGTAACTCATGTAAAGCGCGGACACTCAGATCAGGGACTGGGTGTTGAGAAGCTGATTTCTGTGTGCTTAGGCCTGGACATAAGTGCAGCTTTTCAATCCAAAGCGTGCTTTATTGTGAACTATGTTCTTCCACTTGCAGTAATGTGAGCTCTTTATCTGCCATTGGCAGTGCTGGTGCAGGTGTCTGTGCAGGAACATCTCCTTGCAGCAGTCAGACTGACACCAGTGGCAATCCATCATCTGTCCCCACACTCACACACCTCTTCCCTTCTGCCTTGGTTTATCCAGGAAAAGAGTGCCACGTCTTTAGAGGTGAGGCATAAACTGCAGGAAATGGGCTGAACTCCAGAGTACAGAAACCGGTTCTTGTTTTTGTATTTCAGACCATTGTCTGTATTTCCAGATATAGGCTGGGACATGACATGTCCTGGCTGAAAGGAAAAGAAGGAAGAAAAGTTGCATAAGAAATTTAAAGTTGAGGTACTTCCCCAGAACTTCCTGTGATTATTATTGTAATAATGCCCAAGCCCCAGGTATTTGCCTTCCCTACGAAGTGACACAGAACAGCTCAGCTGTGTCTCAGGTATAGTTATTTTTAGTTATTTTGCAGCGAGGGGGCTCCTTTTTTTTCCAATTTACTTATTTTACAAACGCACAGTTTAGTGTAGATCAGTATTACACTGTGTTATGTGACTCTCTGGTGTCTCTGTGGTCCTTCAGCTTTCTCAAAATCACACTTTTGGGGCCCAGTCCAAAGCCTGCCGCTTGATTTTAGGCTCTTCAAAGAGCTTTGGGCAGTGACTTCTGGCTCACTCAAAGTCTCAGCAGCATCAGAGAGATGAGACCAGGAGTGCAAATTATATTGCAGGTTTGGCCTGCCCATTCTGATCAAGTGAAAAATGAAACAATGCAGTTTAATCTGAATGCCCCTCGCCCTGGAGGTCCCATCCCCTGGCAGGAGGGCTCCCACAGCCCCGGAGAGAAGGGCAGTGTGTTTGCAGCCAGGCCCCAGGCTGGCTGGGTGTTTTGTGCCCCTTCAGTGCCAGAAGGGTCTGGGGCAGTGTTTCTGTGGTGACTGCAGCCTCAGGTGCACTGGGCGACTGGCAGGGTGAACACAAGGAGTGCCACGGCACCGACACCTGGGGAGCCGATGGAAACCTGCAGGGAGCTGCTTAAATCTACTCCCCTGGGGTGGCCAGCCTGGGAGGACAAAGAGGTCAATGCATCCATAATAATTATTATAATTCACTGTTTAAAATATGCCAAGTTCTTTAGGAAAAAAAAAAATTAAAAGAAAGAGTTTCTTTTAAAAAAACCCCACATTTTAAATTACAGCTTCAAAGCATTAACTTGTCTAGCAGCTTCCTAATTTCCCCAAGGATCTAAGAAATAGGCATTAGGATTCCTGGAGCAAGACAAAGACTTTTAAAAGTCTAGATTTTTAATATACAAGCATTTTTTATATGTTCCTGAAGTGGAGCAGCTGATTTGGTGTGACTGTAGCTGGTTACTGGAGCCTGTACAAAAGCACACAGAGCATGCCATGTTTTTATCCAAGCCTCCAGCAGTTGGAAGAAACAAACCCATTTCCATTTTGTATGTCTGCCTAGCAAGATGTTTTGCTTGTGGAGAAGAATGACTTCTATTTCTGAATTTGGAAGTTTGTACAGGTTTTAAATAGTGCCCCTCTTACATGTTCAGCATGTTTATTTTCTATGGCAAACAAACATGCTCCATGGTGAGGACAACGAGGGAAACATCACCAATCCCTTATGCAGCACTCCAGAGCGTTCCTTTTGGCATAGCAAGTGAATAATTCTCCTAACAGCCTTAAGAACTTTCCAGATAAGCATTATCTTTCCTGGGATAAGTCACTGACAGCATCAGTATTAAAAGAATGGGATGCTGAATTCTAATTTTCTTCCCTGTTCTAGTAGGGAAAGTTGGGATAAGTGTGTGATAGCCATTCATAATGTCACTCCAAGAAGTTTATTGTGCCAAATGACAGATGATGTGCCACCTGCATCCCACTTGCCCCTAGTGCAGATTTACAAGAAGTGTTACATTAGGAGTGCTTTCCCATCAGGGAATATTCAGGAGCATGCAAGGGTCACATGTCTGTAGGAAAGGAAAGTGTTTGCTGGAAGAACTGTTGTACTTTGAAGGGCTAAACTAAAAACCTCTCAGCTTGGAACAGTCAGGGATGAGGTTATTGGGAAAGGGGAAAATGTAACAGGGGCATTGATGCATCACAGCATCTAAGCACAGAAAAAAGAAGTTACCATTTCTGGTGGTTTTGTTTTGTATTCAGGCAGGAGAGCTGCCCTGTGGTCAGACCAAGTAATGGTAAGGAAACAACTTCCCATTCCAACCACACTTGGAGAGAAATATTAATGAGGAATTTCTCAGTGGGGAATGGCAGGATATAACGTGTATCCCTGGGTTTGTTGTGGATGGTCTGGCAGCTCTGAGGAGACACCACGGCCACAAGGGCTGATGAGATTCTTGGCATGGGGATTCAGGGCATTGGCTTGGCTCGGCTCACGGCTGAGGAGGGGAACTCTGGAGCAACCTGGTCTAGTGGAAAATGTCCCTGCCATGGCAGGGGGTTGGAACAAGATGGGCTTTAAGGTCCCTTCCAACCCAAACCATTCTGGGATTGTGTTTCTCTCCTGTAACACCCCAGCTCCAGAGCCACAAGCTCATGGACTCAGCCAGTTTTACTTTAAAATATATATATATGGTTCTTTAAAACCTCAAAAGACCATCTAGAGAATAAGCCATGCACTTGTTTCCCAACAGGCCCTTTTAGTGATAATTTAGGGGAGAAAATAAGGGAACTTGGCAAAAGTTCCAAAGGGCACCACACAATCCAGACAAAACCTTTCACCACAGAACAGACCCAGCACATGCTCATCCACAACACTCGGTCAAACCCTAACCCCTCCAGCTCCAGGCCACCCAGAGCATCAAGAGAGGAACAAAGCAAGAGGAGCAGAGGGAGAAAGGAGAGGGAGAAAGAGGGAGAGAGATCATAGCACTCCCGCTGGACCTTGTGGCAGAGCAGCTCTCACATGCCCACATGGCAGGGCCGTGACCACATGGACAGCACATGCCTTTGGTTTGATCTGCTCTGGTCCCTGTGGTCACCCCTCCCCAGGCCCCCTCTGACCCACCAGCCACTCCGGGGCTCCAGGCCAGAGTAGGGGGCAGTGCCCTCCCTGTCCCTGCCCACCTGAGCTGGGGCAGAGCTCCAGGAGCCATGGATGTTCCAGGGTGGGCAGTGCCCTCCCTGTCCCTGCCCACCTGAGCTGGGGCAGAGCTCCAGGAGCCGGGGATGTTCCAGGATGGGCAGTGTCCTCCCTGTGTTGCCCACCTGAGCTGGGTCATGGGATCCAGGAGCTGTGGGTGTTCCAGTTTTCCCAGGCTGTTTGTGACTGGCAGCTGCTCCAGGGCTTCCCCATGTGGGCTCCAGGGGATCCATGAGGGATATGATGCCACCCCACCTCCATGAGGTTCTACTCATCCCTTCCCGTCCACACAGACACACTGGGGTGGTTGTGACCTGGCAATTACTGCTCTGGGGTGTCACATCTGCTCTGGAGGTCAGTGCAATCCCTGCCTTTAGATCTTCTCTCTGTGATATCACAAGGAAGGGTCCAAATGAACCCTGTAGACCTGGAGTTGGCAAGGATTAAATCCCTCCTGACATTTCAGAGTTGGCTCTGCTGAGGCAGGTAGGAAACACTGGTTCCTGCCCTGGCACTGTGTTCTCTGTGTGGCTGCAGGGGCAGCACCTCAGCTTGGCTTGTGGCTAATTTGGTTAATTGGACTCGTGTTAATTTGCACCCTGGTGGGTTTGGTTCCCAGTGTGAAGATGTTGTTCCTTGGACATTGAATTTCAATGATTTGTTTGGCAGGACATTGTTTCCAAGGCCAGTGTATTAGGTCTTTATGTAAATGCTTAATAACTTTTATCACAATAAGAAGAAAATCATTATAGCCATGCTATTATATGTAAATTAATTGTTGGCCTTAGCAGAGTGCATTGTAATAGAACTTTGCAAGGTAAAATGTGTCCTGATTAAAAGGCTTTATGAACTGGAGGCTATACAAGTAACTAATTTTAAAGGTTAAACCTTAATAATGTAATGAAGTCTATACAGGTATGTAGAAAATATTTGCTTTCTTTTTTAGTTGCAAATTAGAAGTTCATATCTATTATTTTCCTTTGAAAATATGGAAACATTAAGAGACTATTGATATAAGAGGTATTAATAGTCTGAAGTACCTTTTGATACAGTTTATCTTTCCATGGCACTGGATTTAAGGTCATTTTATTACCTCCTATTTCAAGCTGCATTCTTGGGCCTCATAGATTTCAGAACTCTGGTAAAGAGGTGTGTGTGATATTAATTATCTTATGAAAAAACTGTCAGTTCTTTTCAAGCATTTAAAAAGACTTTGTTATTAAATTAGTCACAAGCTACAAAATACCACGAGAAAGAAAAAAGAAGATGTTGGTTCAGGGTCTGATGACACAGTCTGGTGCAATGGATTTGCACAAAACTGGGTTCTTAACTGCTGTTTCAATAGTATGGAATGCTGGATTCTGGGAAAGCACGGGAAAAGAACAGGAAATTGTCACATCAACTGAACAAAATACCATCTCCCTGAGTAAACAGTCTCTGCTGCAGGAATGGAGCAGCAATCCCGTGGCATAAGGATTTGTACTTCTCCGTGCTCCTTGTGTTCTCCATCCTCAGCTCTAACTGGGCTGACAGACTCCTGCTATGGGAGGGGACAGAAGGAATTAAAAAGGGACAAAAGCAGTGAAAAAGTGCACTGAAGGACACAGAGTGTAGAAGGAAAAGTGTCAGAACTTACTGCAAAAACCCCTACAAATTCAGCTTCTTACTCTAGGGAAAAGCATATTTAGCTCTCCTAATAAACTAGAGCCATATTTCAACTTAGAAACCAGTATTTTCTTCAAAACATGTTGCACAAGTGATTTGCCATTTTAAAATCTTTTGGCGGGGGGGGGGGGAAGAAAAGCAGGGAGTTTTGTTTCCTGGATGAAGTCATAGCTCACTATTTAATTTCTGTTTTTATTTTGATGCATCTTTTAATCCCCTGACTGTAGATCTGAGGACACTCCTATTCTGTAGGCACAAGCCTTTTGCACTGTCTGGTGTAAATGTGAGCCTGGCAGGACCTCGACTGTGCCACGGTCTGCGCTGGCAGTTCCTGCTCTGGAGCCGTGGATGTTTGGATGTGCAGATGCAGAGCTCCCCCCTGGCACGCACCAGGATGTCCCACAGCCCAGCCCAGCCCTTTTCCCGGCATGAGCCCTTCCCATGGACCAGGCAAGTCCTGCGGCACCAGCGCTGGTTCCCTCCGGGTCCACAGCTTAGGTAGAACATTTCGGATGCTCTCGGTGGCACAGCAGCCCTGTGGCTCTCCCCAGAGGGACAAGCCCTGCCTGGGGTCCGCATGCTGCGGGAGCAGGAGGAAGGGATGGGATGGGATGATGGGATGGGATGGGATGGGATGGGATGGGATGATGGGATGGGATGGGATTGGAATGGCATGGGATCGGAAGATGGGCGTG
>JAWWTY010000106.1:3558489-3672062 GCA_035222235.1 Margarornis squamiger
CCCACCCTGAGCAAACCCTGCTAGACAAGACTGGTGTGGTTTTCACATGTGGAAATGGAAAAAAAGAGGATAAAGGACCATTTCCCATCCCAAATTCCCAAAGAATTCATTTCCAGGGGATTGTTTCCCCTTCTGGAATCCCCCAAAACAAGATGATGCCCTGGTTGGTGCCAGAGCAAACCCAGGCTGGTGACACAGATGTATTTTTGACCTGTGGAAGTGGGAAAAAAGAGGATAAAGGATCATTTCCCACCCCAAATTCCCAAAGAATTCATGTCCAGGGGATTTTTCCCCTCTGGAATCCCCCAAACCCAACAGCCCCTCGACATCAAGGTCCCCACAGGAGGGAAATAAAGGGCTATAAATCGAAATAAATTAAAAAAAAAGAGAGTGAAATACATTTAAAAAAAAGGCAAAGTGAGATTTCTAATGGCAAGTGAATATTTTCTCAGCAGGACTTGGCTCTGCTCAAAATCCCGCTCGGAATGGCCCTAAATCCAGGGAGAGGCAGCAAATCCAGGGAGAGGCAGCTCCAGGATTTTCCAGGAGCACTTTCTCAATGAGCTGCCCACTTCAAAAGGAGGAAGGAGCACAAGGTCACAAATGCACTCCTGGCCCAGGGGGAAAAGGGAGGGAGGGATGTTTGAATATTCCCTGGAAAAGTGGGGGGAAAAAAAAGGGGAAAAAGGGATTTCTGGGATTGTGGAGCATCCTGGGTGGGATGAGGAGGGATAAAGAAGGGGAGGGGTGGGAATGGGATGGGATGGGATGGGATGGGATGGGATGGGATGATGGGATGGGATGGGATGGGATGGGATGGGATGGGATGGGATGGGAGCGCCTCTGTCCCCTTCGGGCAGGGCAGTGTGATGGAAGCAGGTAACGAGCACAGATGTTCACTGCTGTCTGGGGAGAGGACAGACTCACACTTTGGCAGCCGGGAGCTTGCTGGGAGGTGATGGGAGTGTCCAGGTTCCCCTCTTGGCTGGGGTGGCCGCGGGTGGGAGCGGGCGCTGCTGCAGCAACGAGACACAGAAATAGGAGCGCAGGGCTCTGAAGGAGCGGCGGGCAGCGCGGTGACCCCGGGCAGGCTCCGCTCCGGGCAAGCATCTATTTATTCATCGGCTTTCTAAGAGCTGCTGACTGACAGCGAGGCGGGAGAGCAAGCCCAGCCATCCCCCGGCCGAACCTCGCTCTGGAGACGGGTCCTTCCCTCTCCGAGTGCGAGGGAGAAGGGATATAGCCGAGCTTTCTGGAAATCCCACTTGAACCGGGGTTCAAGGATAAATATCGCCTCCCCTCGGATATGTTAACTATTTTTTAATGATGTGATCTGATATTTTACCAGTGTGCTCAGAGCAGCAGAGCTTTGGGTTTGTTGTTTAAATATCTTTGATGGTATGTCATAACAAATTAGTTTCTAAATGTTGCCAATTTGGCAGACAAAGCTGATTATTTCCTGCAATCACACTGCATATGTGCACAAGATTATAATTAATGACCAGGGATGCCAAGCACACTTTAATAATGATCCTTCAGCATTTAAGGGACTGTTGGAGTTATTGGCATTTGCGCCTTGTGTTGCAGAGGAGAGGGGCAATGAATACTGATAGATCTATCAGTGTCAGGGAATCCAATAGTTCCCTGATTTTCCTTATAAATTGGAGGATTCACTGGGAGTTATTGACAAAGCAGCTGCAGTGAATATTAAGAGTGTTTGTGCTGCTTTCACTGGAGCAGCATGAACTCCTAATTAGATTGGAATTGCTCTTTTGGCAACTTTGCAAGGCGGTTTCCTCAGCATATTGTCCATTTTGTGTAAGGATTACCAGGAAATCAGGGACGGGTTTCTGAAGAGCACCTGAATGTCAAGACAGCAGAGGGCTGGACCAGAATAAAAACTAAAGTGGGAAGGCACAGAGGAGGTTTAAAAGAAAGAAAGGTAAAGCTTGTAATAAACTTCAGGGCTCTTCTCAGGCCCCTGCAGGAAACTTCTCTTATTGAAATTGTTGACAGTAAACGTGAGCTTGATAAAAATCTATAAATTTTTTTCAAATGGGAACTTTGTGGACTATCTCCTGGCTGTAGGTATTTACATCAATATTGCTGGAGAAGTTTATTAAAAAGGCAGGTTTGTAGTAAAATGGTATAATTCATACTCAGGGGGGGAAAGTTGAAATTTATCATAAATTAGTTTTCTTCTTGTCAGCTTTGGTTCTCAGATTTGTTTCAGGCAGATCTAGTTCTTCAGCCCGAAATTTTCAATATGATTTGTGAATAGGATTCTGGGATTTTTGATTATATTTTAAAGGTGAGCTTATTTCTGTAAAGAAACTTTTAAAGAGGACAGACTTCAGCTCATTTTTCTTTAACAACTTGTCCTATATGTCAGATTTTATGGAGACGGGCTTGGGGATTGATACATATGCCTTAAATTAAAACCCACTTAGCTCAGATATCTGTGAGGGAGGAATTTCCCAAGAAAGGCAAAGCTGTGGTGGTGCTGATACATCTCATTAAGTCCAAACCACGAAGCTCCAACCTCCAGAAAGTTTAATCTTGCTCTGACTCGTGTAATTGAACAAAATTTGAGTGTGTGATGGTTTTTACGGACCGGGCAATTCCGTGTGAGGAAGAGGAAGGAAATGTCCTGGCTGAGTGGGAATGCCACCCCCGGCTGTTTGCACAGGGCACTCTGGGAATGGCAGGAGGGGCTGGAATGCCTCAGCCCCAAGGGCAGGCAGTTTGCCCCTGGCACAGGGGGGCACTCCTGCTGAGGGGGTGTTTGCTTCCAGTTTCATTGTGCCCACTTACAGGGCGTGGGGTTTGTCATCACAGGTGATGATCTTGACGCCTGCAAGAGCTGCAGATGGCAGAAATGAAAAGAGCAGTATCATAAATTAGGTTGATTAAAGGAACTGGGAAGAGGAAACCAGGCAGGGCTCCTGTCCTGAGGACAGCAGTGCCAATATTGTAAAGATTGGCCCACCTTTCAGTAGGTCAACACAGATCTTTGTTTGAAGGATCCAGGATGACCTGGATACACACAGAGAGCAGGTCTGAGGAGTTTGGGTCAGGGGCTTCTGAAACAGAATAATTACCATTTTTTGGTTATTTTTCTTCAAGGAAAAAATCTCCTCTTGCTGTGAAGGCCTACAGGGACTAGCTTTGCCAGAAAACAAAGTCCTCAGGGCTCAGGAGATCTCCCACCTCCTGCCCTTGGCCTCAGGGATGTCAGGGAGAGGTTTCAGCCCTAGAGGGCACTCAGTACCTGCTGGTATGTAAATCTGCTCATAGTGACACTGCCTGAAACATCTGGTTATTGTTCACTAATGAAAGGGAATTCAAATTTCCCCGGTGATAAGAGCTGTAGAATGCAGTTATATTATTATGAGCAAGTAAGAATATAATTGAGGGCTGGCATAAGCAGAGGTGCTGGTGTATGAGCTGCTCTGATAGTGATCAATAACCATCTCTCACTGTAATTGTTGCAGTTTGTTTACTGCTGTGCATGGGAGTTATTGATCCTCTCTCTTGGGCTCCTTTGTGTTCTTCCAGTTTCTAATTCATCCTTGCTATTTTTTTTTCTTGTAGAGTTTAAATAAAAGCTCAAAAAGGGCTATCAAACTGAGCCTTAAGAAGAGGTGCCTGTGGGAAGGGCTCACTCTCTGCTCCCTGAGCCCTCACTGTAGAGGGGCACATTGCTCTTGCTGAGCCCCCACTTGCTCCTTCTGCACCAGCTCTGATGTCATTCAACGTTTTTCACGTGTCCTAAACCTGCTGCAATCCACAAATGCTGCTGGTGGTCTTTCTCGTAACTAATCCTAAGAAATACCTGGTATTATCCCTTTTTTTTGACAGGCTGTCCGTGAGTACCTTTGAATTGTGGCATTGGAAAGGAAATGTGCTGCCCTACCAGTGATACACAGACTTTCCCTTTCTCACACCTCCCTTCTGAGCAGCAAAACACCAATTTGAATATCCAGCAGAGTATTTAGGGCTCATAAGTTTCCGCCAAGCTTGCTGATGAAGTGGTGAATACCCCCCATCTGGAGCTTTTTGCATTTCTCTTCATAACTTTATCAAGGCCTGAGAGCAATAGCTCTAAGAGTGCCCCTTCTTCTCCTTCCTGTGCTTTCACCCCTATCACCAGGTATTAAAATGGCTTGTTTCCAGGTAAGAAAAGTATACATCATGTGAAATATCTGTGCTTTTCTAAATGGTTTGCACATCTCATTAACTTAATTTTTTTTTTTCCACTGGTCACTTTGGATTTATTACTTTCCAACCATAATTTTTTTAATTTAATTTTGACCTGGCATTAGCCTAGAATTAAATTCTGGTCTCCCCTTCACCTGAGACGGGCTGGGGAGTGAGCCGTTTTGCATTACATTATCATCCTATCAAACTTAACTAATTTAAAGGTGACATGAATAAAATATTCATTAGGAGGCCAGTAAGCGTTTGCCTGTGATCCTTAGTGATGTCCCCATTAACTTTCAGCTGACTCTCAGCTGGAAACACCAACCTCTGTTTCTGAGCCCTTCTGGAACAACTTTGATTTACATGGAGAACACAGCCTGTCTTCTGGCTCTCTTAACTCATTATTTGCTCAAGTTCCTTTTTATTGCCTGTCTCTGGGCTAAAATACTTCCCTTCATGATAGTTTGAAGTACTGGTGCTCTGATTATTACAGCAAAAAGATGTCATGGCATTACCGAGCTTCCTTTAATGATGGCAAGAAAAATATTCCTGGGGTAATTCAGCAGCTGTTTGGGGGAGTCAATGTTGGCTGTTTAGTTAAGCAACTTCTCACTGGTTGCTTGGCATCATCATGATTCCTTGCTCTTGACATTCCCCAGGTCTCCTTAGAAGAATGGTACTGGAAATCATGAATTCATCTACCAGATAAATTGTGATACAAAAATGGATTTACAATCTGCCACATTTGCATAAAAAGGCACAAGAAATAATCTTCCAGGTATAGTCAAGGATATTTTCTTGCATTTAAGCAAGGGTTACTACTGTTGTAAAATCTTTGAAATATAATTCCTTTATAAGGAGAGAAAAGTCAATATTATGACCAAGCCTTATACACAAGTAGCTCCATGACTTTTTCTCCTGCTTGGTTCTGCTCTAAGGAATGCAGCCAAGTTGGGCTATTTTGCCACAGTAATCAGCAAAGAACTTCGTTCTGGGCTGGATTCTAGTTTTAAATGGGGCCTTACACATACCTGTGTTGATTAGTCCTGGAGTAAAACCCAGCACAAACTTTAAGGCAGAACACAGGCCAGGAAGAGGATGTTCTTGTTCAGGTTTTCTTTTTTTAATTGGAGCTGGGAATATCTCATACATAAGCTTATGCTGAGTAATAAGCAGAAATCAAAATTCTGCTGGGCATTTGAAACTTGGTTTGTGGCTCATATGAAGCACTTGGATATTTAGAAGTGGTCTATTCCCACATTACAGGTGCGGTGTTAGAGCAGTGATGGAATCATAACTCTTCTGCACACTCTGGCTTTGCCTTATTGATTGTGAAATGATGGGATAATTCCAGGGGCTTTTTCCTTGGAGGTTGGCAGATAAAGGCTTTTCCTGCTTTCCAAAGTTAATAACCAAACTCAGCTGATGCCACTGGGGTGGGGATTGGTCCGTAATGCAAACACTTGCCATTCTTCTTCCCCTTTAAAGTGGGAGTACTCTGGATTACTTCAACTGAAATTCAACATCTCTTTTTCAGGCCTTATCACCTGAATATTTTAGGATTTATAAACCCTTGAATTAGTTTAAAAAGCAATTTCAAAAATCTGTTTTTCTGTATATGTAATCTGGACAAAAATAGCAGTAAGTTGATAATAGCAGAAACGAATCTCCACAGTCCAGTGTCCAAGCCCGAATTCTTCCAATTTGCTCACTGAAACTTGTGCAACCTCTGTTCCCATAAGAGAAACTGGGGCAGTCCAGGGAAGTCAAAGTGTTTTCCCTCAGCAGAGCTAAGAAGCTGAGGCCCCACTGGATTTTCCTCATATATTTCTATTCATGGGTGAATTGCCTGGGTTTTTTGCCAGTTATCCGTTTTCTGCAATAATTAACACTGGGGCAGCCATACAGAAGTGACAGTGATGCTGCCCCAGCTCATCCACAGGCAGAGATCTCACAGACTGAAAAACAAACAACAGAAAACAAACCACAGCAACCCCCCACACCCTCACAGGAATTTCATACCTTTGCAGGTTTGGGTCAATTTTTAAGGAGTCCACAAAAATCAAAATTGAAGTAAAATTAAATTCACTCAAGTCAACACAATGTTAATGAATTTAGTAGATACAAACCTTGAAAACTCCCTCAGGGTCAGCCAGAAAAGCTCTGCCAATACATGCCAAAGGGTCAACAAAGGGGACAGTGGGAATTACAGAGTGGAGTGAAATGTTTTGTACTAAATTTTGCTTTCTGTACCGTTCCTGTACAAAAATATAAACCCCAGGAAATGAGTATTTTTCATGCTACGGCAGCGAGAATTTATGAATCCAATAATTTCTCAGATGCTACTTGAAAAATGTTTCTTTATCCAAAGGTTAACTCCTCTAGGAGTACAAACCTCTAAATTTTCTCACTTGCTCTATTAGCTGGTACAACTGGATTCGCTGGGGTTATCAATCCATCAGTTTCCCAGTCTGTAACAGAAGAATCCCTGAAATCTCATAGATATAAATGGAATTGCTAATTTTCAATAAATCTGCAGTAACAGGTAATAGTGTCGTGGCCCCCAGTTCCAGTCATGTTTGCCATAATAAATGAGACTGTAGAGGACTCGCTTTTGGCCAGACAATTTACTGTACAGGGCACAGACTTTCACCCCCGAGGTACTTACCCAGTTCCCCTCTCCTTGCGGCTGTCACTGCTGCACCACAGCATCCACTCCTGGGTAGGATCAGGGCCACTCAGGACCACACAAGTTATTTATGGGCCGATTTGGGGAGGAAATGGAGAGTGTTTTTCTGAGATATATTTTCAGCCTGACACTTTGCAGTCCAGAGGGGCAAATTCGGGCTATTTGTAAGAGCTCAGGGACAGATGCAATTCCCCTGAATTTCCCTCCCTGCCCAACCTCGAGCCTGGAATCTGACTTTGAGGTCATGGATGTCAAGAGTCCCTAAACAAAATGGGCTCTGCCTCTCCGGAGGCTTCAAAGCCCCTGCCCAGCTGCTGCTGAGGGCTCGAGGACTCCCTAATTCTCCAAAATTCCCTAAAGGTGAGGCAGAACCTCTGGCATTTCTGGCATTCCAACCTGCAAAACCCAATGGCTTTTTTTCTGGTGGGGTGCTACAGGTAGATTTCCTTTGGAATCATCCCATTTTATAGGTCAATTCACCCAATTCAGCGCAATTTGAACACAAAGGTTCAAATGCTGGATTTAATAGCAACTTTGAGTCACAGTCACGCAGTTCACTTGATACCATCACAGTTTATCCAGCCAAATCCATGCATTCATCTTTACAGGAGGGAATTGCTGGGAGCGGGTAGAAGGGCCTGGAGAGCTGCTCTTACTTGTCCAAGATGTTCAAAATGGCTCCAAGAGTAGAAAACATGTCTCTGGAGTCCCAGTTCAGGGATCTGCAGGCATGGCTTGGGCTTTCAGTGCCAGCAAAGTAACACTGAAGAGTATTAAAGGTGTTAGAAATGTGCCGAAAGGAAAAGTGATATCAACAAAAGATGCCTCTCTGAGCTGTATCGATTTTCAGCTCTGGGTGGAAGAAACTCTCCAGACAGACATTTAAACATATTATTGTCTTCTATTTACTCAGCAGATGCCCTTAACACACTTTATGAGATGAGTTGAGGAGGGGAGAAGTCAATTAAAACCTGCATCTCACGCAGCTACAGAAAATGTTTATAACGCTGAGCTCTGATGCTCACACCCACAGCACAGCAGCACCTGAGCCTCCCCGTGAGCCTGAATGTGTTCTGAGAGCTGGCATGGCCTTAACAAAGCACACAAACCGAATTCTTTTACTTACCACACCTGCAGATGTTCAGCAAGGGATGGCTGGTCAGTCAGGAGGCAGCTCTGGCCCATACCAGCCAGAACCCCAGTGTGCTTGACAGATCAGGAGCTTACACCATTTTCCTTAAGGATTTTTCTGTCTGTCAGAGCTGAGGTATGATGGGTGAATTCAAGAGCCAGTTCTGCACCAAAGATTTATGGGACTTTTCTGAGCTCTGTGACTTCGTGTGAGTCACTTTGTGCCTCAGTTTCCGTGTTTGTCAAGGGCAGACAATGGTATTGGCTTCTGTCTGAAGTGCTCTGAGATCTTCAGGCAAAACTGCACTGAAGGTGACAGAAATGCAAAGGCAGTGGCCACCCCAAAGAGGCCTGCAGGCAGCTCTTTTCACACCCATGTTTCAGCTTTCTGCCAGCTGGACTCTTCCACATTATTCCAGGAAACACCCTGGCAAAGGAATGCCCCCCTCTAACCTGGGTACCATCAGACTTGGACTATCACGTGGCCCTGCCAGTACATGGCCATGAGCAATGACAATGTGAATTTTTGCCTCACTACATGTCATTTTGATGTACTCTTGCACTTCAGCCAGAGCTTTCTAATACCATCAAGCTTTTTCCAGGATGCTTGAGGTTACTGCTTGATCTTCCTGAGGTTTTCCTCTAAATGAATCTTTCTGCTCCATTACATGCAACAGGCACAGGATTAGGTATTGGTAACAGAGCAAATACTAAAAGTATGTTTTTTCTGCAGGTTAATGAGCAACAGAAGGGCCAGATTACATCTCCTGGCCCTGACATCAGTACAGAGATGCCAGTTTTACTGGACCTTGAGCTTCATTTGGCCAGGGAGTAGTTTTGTGGGCATCATCATCTTAGGATATTTAGTTAGAAAACTTTTTATGTAACATAATAACATTTTACACCAAAAAAAGGCACTGTCAATGCACAAAATAGATCTTGTGCATTGGTAGCACATCTGGGAACTGGGATGGAGCATATACAAGTGTGGGCACTGAAGGGAAATGGTCAAGAAATGCCATTAGACCAAACTCTGCTCCCTTTGACATCAGTGAAGCCCCACTGTCCTAATGCCAGTGCCATGAGAGGTGCCTGGATGGGACCATCACTGTGCAAAGAGGAAAAGGACATGTAAGTGGTAATAAATCTCCCACTGAAATCCTTACAGGGGGTGTAGGACTTTTATACAAGAATTAGAAGAGGAGTGGGGATGCAAAGGAAAATAAAAATTCTGTTATCTTAGATGCAGGAAATTATCCAAGCCAAAATCTATCCAGAAAATGAAAAGCCAGGCAAATGGAGGCCCAAGGGATGCAGTAAGGGGGCTGTAAATGCAGGCTTGGGGGAACTGGAAGATAGAACAGTTAAAAAGTACGATGGATATTTGTTAGGAGTATTAGGAAGTAAATGAGAAAACAGACAACTTAAAAAGAGAAAGGAAAAGATCACTAGTGAAAAAGAAGGAGTTAAAGAAAATTACACTGAGGACATAACAAGTGTCTTTGTTTGAGCCCGGGCTGCAGAGCCTGGTGTAGATCTGTGGCATCAGGGTGCTGTTCCCAGGGCTCCAGGCAAAGCTGCTGCAGGGAAGTGCCGGGGGAAGCAGCACAGCAGTGCCAGGCAGGGCGGGTATTTAGGCAGGAGTCTGGAAGGAATTTGGGAATGCAGTAGCTGAGTCAACGTTGAATTTTACAGGCTCATTACAACCAGTAAATATTTCAGAGAGCGGGGAGTAACATCTGTCTCACATTCCAGTCACTTCCCAGTGCTTCCCACTTTGTTTGAAATGGTAATCCAGGCTGGCATGTATCTTGGGTAATGCTTTCCAGGAGGAAGGAGCCGGGCCACCTTCTGGAAGCACAGGCTGGAGTCAGTGCTGCCATTAAAGGGCCTCTTAACAAACTGCATCTGAACTTGCTTTTGTAAAACTCTTTCAAGTGCGTTTGTGCAGCGCTGAATTAAGCACAAAAACTGATCTCCTCCATCACACCCCCCACATCTGTGGTTTCTGCATATAGAGTAACAAAACAAATCTCATTACATTATGTTCATGAAGAAATAGAGTCTGACTTGTAAGGTTTTGGCAGTTTTGTACTTTATTTTCTATTGCTGTTTGCTCCCGAAAGAAAGAGCAAGTCTTTGTGGAAGTAGGGAGGATTCCCATTACTTTTCTCATTATTTGGTGGATACACACAAAAAACACTGCTTTAATTAATAGGCTGCAAATTTTAATAGAAGGATTTTCTGTCTAGCAGGCTTCCAAATCCTTCAGAACATCTTCTAGAAGCTGCTCCTCAAGATAATTCCATCATTTAAAAAAAAAAAAAAAAAAAAGAGAAACAGATACAGATGTCTTTTCACCTTCTATCCACCTGTTAAATAAATTTGTCATTTCTACAGCCAATTCAGGGAAGGAGTTACCGGATCCTTTCCTTGGAGACCCAAGTGTAACCCCGCAGGTCTCTGGGGTCAGGCTCGTCCCTCCTCAGGAAAGCTCCCTGCACAATTTGCTAGTCAGGGCAGTCATTATCAACCAGCCTGGCACGGGCCTCCAGGGCTTTCCCATTGCCCAGGCTCTGAACTGTGCTGCCCATTCCTCCTCTCACCAATTATAAGTTCTGTACGGTTTTTTAAAAGACTGCAAAAACATATCAACATCATTCCCTTCTTTGTAATGAGGAAGCAATTTTACCTTATTATAACTGACTAAATATGCATGGGCTGACCCAGTAGGACCCTCATTCACCCTTATTCTTTCCCTCTGGAAATCATATTCCATTTTCATCGTTTCCATTTCAAATTTCTCTTCCTCCCCATCCTTCCTCTGCGCTCTCTCTTGATCCCACTCTTGTTCCATCTTTATCTTTCCCGTGCTGAATTGTCACTCCTCACACTCCCGCTCTCATTACAACTTCCTTTGTGCTTGGTGCTCCCTCACACCCGTTTGCAGCCGCCTCCTTTTTACCTTGAGCCTTTCAAACACTTACACGGGCTTGGTGTTTCTGCAGCCTGTTTGCTGTTTGCCCCTCTGCATGGCTTCAATTAGCTGGTGGGTGTCATTAGTGCCTCTGTACCCCCCAGCCCCAAATGGAGTCCCCCCAGAGATGCTCTGCGAACTCCCCAAACCCTGCCCAGGGCTCTGTGCGTGGCTCTGGACACCAGTGGTTGGACTGGGAGGGAACTCGTAGCTTGGTGAAAATCCCTTTCCAGCCTTCTTAGTGGCGCCTGCTGAGGTTGTCCAGCAGAGCGTGTGAAACCCGCGCCCTCAGGGACAAAACACTGAGCGTTCTTCATGGTGCCCCAGGAGGGGGGGCATGCAGAGTCACACAGGGAGACCCTGAAATGCCTCAGGAAATCTGTGCCCAGAAAAGTGCCCTGGGCCTCAGTGTCAAAGACAAGAGGAAGCCACGGGCACATCACGGCTGTGAATGCTGGGGAGCACTGGGGGAACTCCCAGCTGGTCTCAGATCATGCATTTACAGACATAAAATAGCTCAGAGGGCTTTATCTGGGGTGAACTGGCATTAAATCAGCCTGGATACCATCGAAGGGAAAGCGACAGACGTGGGAGAACATATGACATATGAAGAATGGAGAGAACACTTCAGAAAGTGGATCGACGAGGATGACGGCCGTGCAAACCTCCCGGACTCAGACAAATGCACCGGACTAGCGACTTTTGCAGTTCAAGTTTAAAGTTCTGTGGTTTTGCATGTTTATTGTTACAGTTTTGATTTAAAAGCTTTATTGTCAGCCCCTGCCCGGTCTCTCCCCTCATGATGGTTCCTCCTGTAGTTTCATGTCCGGCTCTCCTCCATCTTGTCTCCTTCCCCTCATGGTTTTCCCGCCTTTCACCCTCACCCTGGGTTCCTATTGGCCCTCCGTTCCCACCTTTGGCGGTTGCCCATTGGTCAGCCCCCACCCTGATTTGCATACTGCACCCCTCTCATCCAATCAGGGCCCGGTTCCAGAACCTTCCCTCAGGGCCCCTATATAAGCGGTCACCGCCCTCAGGACAGGCTGTTCTCCATTTCACCCACACCGTGTGGGGTGTGCACAGTCGGCATTGTCGGCCAACCGCCCTCAGACAGACAGCCCCAAAGCGTTCCCAGCTGCCCAAATCCTGCCCACAGGGAGCCGTGGAAACTCAGGGCCTGCAGGGGACAAAGGGAAGTAAAGAGCTGACAGACGTGGGGCATCAGCAGACAGGCCATGAAGCCTTAGCCCGAGGCTCTGCTCCTGTCCTGTGCCAGGCTGGTTGCATTTCAACCAGTCCTGCCCGTCTCTGGGTTACTCCACTGTGGACAGAAGGTGCTTTACTTTAGTTGATCAAACTCTGTTTTTCTGTATGTCAGACCCCGTGTGTGTGCCATGTGACATTTGAAAAGCATTGCTCCTCTTTCAACATTTGAGAAACATGACAGCCACGTTTTCACATGCAAGGAAGATCTCTCCGGGTCTCTGACACGGTGAGTAGCCCAGCAGACCTTGGTGTAGGTGTGGGAGGTGGGAAAATGAGAGTGAAAGCATGAGGATACCTTTGTAAGGTGACTGCAGCCCGAGGTGGAGTGTTCCCAGCTGGTGCAGGGAGGGCAGCACCACGTCTCTGCCTGTCTCCCTGAGCACAGCCCCTGCTTCCAGCCTTCCACGGAGGCTTGTTTGGAGGCGTTCGGGCCCAGAAAGGACCAGCCTGGATATTTCCCTTCATTGATCTCTCCCCATGTTCACACGTGCAGGGAAATTCTCTCTGTGCAAACAAGCTGAACTAATAGAGCCAGTGGAGTGAGCATCTCTTAACAGCTCCTTATTATCATCTGTCTCTTCTTCAGATGCATTCTGCTGTGCCACACACTCAGCTCTGCCTGCTGGAGAAGTAAAAAGGTCAAATGAAGGTGAGAACACTTCATTCATAATTTTTATGGGTTATTCAGACCCACTGTATCATTACCCCTCGGAAACATATGTTTTCTGATAGCAGTTTAGAAAACATTCAGCACATCTCGACAGTCTCTCCTAAGTGATACAGCGTGGTTGTCACACTTTGTCATGTGGCATCAGGGTGTGCAGTGCAGTGAATTCGCTGTGGAGCGATGTATTGCAGCCATTTGAGATCCCACCCTGAGAATTTCTGTGTCTCTAAATGTACTGCTGCACGGTGTGTCTTCCTGGGAGTCAGGAGTGGTTTAGTGTGTCCCTGTTTGAGTCACAATTTAAAGGTGTTCTCCAGAAACACTTGGGCACCCACCTCCTACTCACTCTGATAGGAGCATGTTAAACATAACTTTTGATTAAATAGTTACCTCAGAAGGCAGAAGATTTCCTGGCCCTTGGCTTAGGCTGAGCAAGGTGAGTATTCCCAAAACCCCTTTTTGCCCAGGGAGGCTGCACCTCCCGCATCCAGATGTTTGGACTTGGCATTCCTCTCAGGGAATCCCAGCGACTGCGCTGCCATAGAAGACAGACAGAGGATGAAATTGTGCCAAACAGTCCTTTCTGTTTGCTGTTGTTTTACCAAAAAGAATAATGCCCATAACTAGGCATAAATTTATTCACTTCCCAGAAAAGATTTTTAGGGTAGAGTTTAGCAGCAGTTGGACAGGGACCTTGGCTAATATTCTTTGAATGTCAGCGTGCAGGTAATTGGTGGGGTGTCTGATTCAAGCACATGTTAATTTGTGGCAGTTCGCTGTTTGGATCAGAGTGGAGCCACTGAAGGAGAAATCTCTCTAAAACTCTGTGTAACCCAGGCTGTCAGGCAAGGTTATCAACACCCCAGCTGGGGGGTAAGTCAGGCTGGATGTGGCACATTCACAGCAGCTGTGAAATCCATTGGAAGGTTGCCACTTGCTTTGCTGGGACCCAAACAATCCCAGGTGTGGAATGGAATGGAAGGATCACGTATTTCAAATGTGGTTTCCTAAGTCTGTGTGTTGTTTGTGGTCCCAATACCTCCTGAGGGGTGAACAGGGGTCACAAGTAGTCCCTGGATGCTGCCCCACAGTCTGGCTCTCTCTGTAACGTGGGTGGGTCAAAGGAACCACTTGCTGGGTTTGCCCCTCTGGGTGAACACTGCAGGACTACGGAGGTGGAACTTTCTAGACCTCAGAAATAGTCCACCTTTATCCAAGTACCCAGTGTGGCCTAGGAAAAATATTGGAATTGTGAGAGCTTACTGCCTCATTTACAAACATCTGCTTGGCAAGAAGAGTTTTATAATGGCTGTAAGAGCTGACAGAGGCTTAAAGGACAGGGCTTTGCAGCCTCCTGGTGCTGAGCTCCAGGGTGAGAACACCAGCCATTGCTCTTATCCCAGACTAAACAGGTGGGAGAGGGGACAGACCACATTTTTTTGGAATGGCCCGGTGGCTTTTGAGGCTTTTCTTGCTAATTGCACCCTCTCGAATGCTGCAGGAGGAGAAGTCTGGAGGCTCTTCCCTCTGTTGGCCCGTAGCACTGGCCTCACACATAATTCTTTTCAGGTCTCTGTGCCGTATGGTGCCAACTCTGTGGGGCCCAGACATGCAGAGGGGCTTTGTTTTATGATGAACAGATTTCTAAGCCTCGGCAACCCCTTGGTTTCCCAGTCTCCTGCTGGATGTTATGAGGTCTGGGGGCGCTGAGCCAACATAAAAGGTGCCATTATGGATTCTGAAGCGGGAAGAAGCCCTTCCTAAGCCATCCATTCCAGTGCTTAACTGCATGTGCTTTCCCACCACTGCCTCATCACTGGCAATTCAGAAACCATAACCACAAAACAAGTAGCAGGCCAAGTGTGTAACCAGCACATCCAAACGCTCTCAAACCCCTGGTTTTTATCGGGTCTAATAGCCTAATAAATGGGTTTTTGGTACTGAGCTAAGTACAGTCATATATAATTGCTGTTATTCTCACACTAAGCTGCAGGGAAGTGGCAAACCCAATTAGATTAAATCCTACCACGTCTCCTTGGGATTTGTGGTAGACATTTAAGCAGAGAGACATGTCACTTCCACAGACCAATTTGCTTGTACCTGTCTGCTTAGATTTATTGTGATTTGTCCTTGGTTTTGTGTATGTTTGTTTGCAGAAGCCAGCTCCAGATGCAAAACACATCAGTGGAGCTTTGGAACATTATTTTTAATTAGCTGGGTTCAGTTTCTAGTAACATGCTTGAATTGCTTCTGGGCTGCTAATGGAGTGTGGAAAATAAATATTGTTGCTTTCAGATATGTTTTTTCGTGCTTATAGAAAATTTCCCATGGTTTGACAGGGAGGCTTTATTTGCCATGAGCCTCAGAACATGGGGCAGACAGTCCAGACAAAAAGTTACAACTGAGTTTTCCTCAGTTTTGTTCTCCTTTCTAAAACAATAATAGAAATCCTAATTATACTGGAAAATATTAGAAAAACTGCAGGGAAAAAGTGAATTTATTTTTGTTTCTTTCTGCATTTGGAGTGAATTGGGCAAAGTTGACCTCAGTCAACACCTGGAAGAGTTGGGCATAAATCAGATACTGAAATGTGGGTCCTAATCCCAAGGAAGAGGATTTGCTTCTGTCTGCCAGGTGTAGTTCTGTGTTCTCCTGCACATTTGTATGAGGAAACAGCAAAGCCTTTTGTTCTCCTTTGTATTCTGTGCTTGTGGAAGTGACTGTACAGGGAGAAGTACATGGAGGGCTGAGGATTGGATATGGAGACAATTTCTTGTGTTCCTTGCAGGAAAACATCACTCAAAATCATTACCAGGCTAAGACATATCACACAGGACACATTTCTCCTTTCAAAGGCAGGAAACAGCACAGATTGACACCAGAGTTCAAAGTTTCTACAAAGCCAGGGCTGCCTCCATCTGACAAATCATGCAGCCACATTCCAAGTGAGTGAGCCTAAAGCCCTGCAGTGGTGAAAGCACTGGATTAGGATAATTCTGGTTGCAAAGAACCTTTTCTACAGGGACTGTGAACCATCTTCAGCTGAGGAAGCAGCTGTGCCCAGGCTAGATGTCCATCCATCAGCCATTTCCATTCAGGCTTTCACCAGGGGCAGGACTTTACAAAACTCCCGTGGTCACTGGCTGGGGAGGAGGGTGAAAAGCTCCATTCGGACCGCAGCAGAGCTCACTGGGCAGGCTGAGTTTCCCTGGTGTGATGGATAACACCAAAAACCCGGGAGAGCTGGGAAGGGGCAGGGTTTGTGGGGAGGGAGTGTGAGCCAGGAGACGGGAATGGCTATAGGGATGCCATCTGCTGCTCACCCGCTGAATAGCTGGGAACGAGCCCCCAGGAACGCTGCTCTTGGAGCTTTGGCTGGGTTTGTGTGGCCTTGGGGTGTGTGTTACATGTGCACATGCATGTCACGGGGGTGTGTGGTGTGTTTGGGGCAGGGCAGCTCGCAAAAGAGTCTGAGGTGCAAAGGGGGCAAAAGCAGAAGAGGAGCTGTGGGACGACAGCAGCAACTGGGAATTCTGTGTCTCGTGGCCCTGTGTGCTCATCCCAAATGCACTGAAAATTGCTGATGCACGCGTTAAATGTTCTCCTGATTGCTGTAGTGTCTGCCCTGCGAGAGTGCAAAGCCAGCTCTGTGGCTGAAGGAGCACAGTGACCTGCCAGTCACTCCCACCCACGTGTGCCATACGAGGGCCATCAGAGCCCAGGGCTGTGCCACTGCATTTCCAGTCCTGAGGCAGGAGGAACACCTCCCTGAGACTGTGGCTGTGGAGGTTAGTTTGGTCCTTACCAGCCCTGATGCTCCAGGCAGGATCAGTGCCAGCTGCTCCTGGTTGCTCTCCAGAGGCCAAGGAAAAGGGTCACTGGGAGGGCTTCCTGAGGGATAGGGGACAGTTTGGCTCCACACACTTCTGCACTTTTCTGAAGGGCTCAGAATTAAGTCCAGCCACAGGAAGCAAATTCTGGTTTTCCTGGAGATGAATGTGAACAGTTTTGCCTCAGGGGACGAACAGCCAGAGCCATTGCCCTGACTCAGACCTGTAAGGACTTGCAATGCCCTGTACACAATACCAGCCCATCAGCTCGAGTACTAATTTGTAAATGCAGATTGGAATTTTTCTGTCTTTTATCCATGTCCTTTTCCATATCTTGAGTTCAAGAAGCAGTTGGACAACACTCTCAGGCACATAGTGGGATTTCTGGGGCTGTCCTGTGCAGGGGCAGGAGCTAGACTTTGGTGATCCTTGTGGGTCCCTTCCATCTCAGGATATGCTCTGATTCCATACTTTAATACTCACAGTCCTGGGCCCTGTAAAGCCCTGAAGCCTCTGTGGGACACATCCACCCACTCCACGCCCATGTATTTCTCTGCATGGTGTGGAAACTGTGGTGGAAATCAAACAAAAAGGCATGCTGTGAACACAAGTGACAATGCCAGCCCTGCACAGAGGTGGCAAGATCTGACAGACCAAACTTCCCTTTTTTCTGGTCATGTCAGTGGTCATTCAGCTACCAATAGCAGCAAGACTGTGGGAACACAATGACATCATTATTTACATCTGTCTGGGACCAGTGTGATGGTTTGGAAATCAAGTCAGAAGGTGTTTGCTCAGTGGTCTCTTCTATTGGGTATTACCAAACAACAACTCATAATTTTGCACAGTTAGAATTTTGTGACTGCAGTGATCCAAAGAATGTCTCTGCTCACAAACCAGGCTGCTTATTTAATTAAGTACTTCTGGCTCTTTGGATTTAATAATTCTAATTAAATTGTTATGGTTATGACTTGCATTTGGACTATGCCCAAATAGTCTCAGCTAAGACTGTGAGAGGACCTCATAAGCACATGGAAAGACACATTGCCTTCCTCAAAATGATAAGGAATATGGGATTGGGAAGAACCCATGGGGTGACCTAATCCAGTGTCCTGGATTTTCAGGAGTTATGCTGAATAAAGAACAGTAGAATCTTATTTACCACAAGAAATGATGGGTAGTGACAACAGTCACACCAACAAAATGTGCTTTGCTCAGGCCAGCTGCACACAGGGACTGGTACGTCTGTGTCCTCAGAAAGACTCAAAAGAGCATCTAAATTATGAGGAGTTCATGAGGACATTTGGTTTGCTGATTTGGTTTTATCCAAACAGTACTGAGCACAAGCGCCTTCTGCTGTCTTGTGGCTGCTCAGTGAATGTGAAAAGAAATGTGATTGTCTCAGTGAGGAGCCAAGAGTCCAGTTTTAGGCACTTGAGTTCAAAAATTACTCTGGGATTGTGAGCATTATCTTTAAATGCCGTGTGGACTCTGTTGCAGCTCTGTTTTGAGAATCCCCCATGACTGAGAAACTGGTGATTTTAAGGAGTGATTAGCAGCTGCTCTGGCCAGGCAGATGTAGGCTTTTAAATCTGTGGTGTCAGTATGTTCTTCATACTAAAATAATGCCTGCTGTGTTTATGCAGTAGCCTTGTCTGCAGGGGCTCATGGGGCAGCTTCTCCAGAGGCAGGTGGAACCTGTGGGAGAAGGGACTGAACGTTCAACAGGAAAAACCAGGGGAGACAAAGGGTGTTGTTTGAATTGCTGGGGAAAAGAGAAGGGAAAACTCTGCTCTTGCAGTGTTAGGCAGGTGGTCACACAGCCAGGAGCTGACATTGCAGAAACTTTGGCTGGAGAAGAACCACATTTGGGTAATGCAAATAGCAGTTGAGTCTCGTGCAGCACTGAGTATATTTGGGTTTTTACAGCCAACAGTGGTTAAAATGCACTTGACATTTCCAGTCGTGCCAGTGCACCCAGAGGATGGGAACGTGTGCTAATGGTTGGAAGGAGGGCTCTGGTTTGTCCACAGCAAAACAGCAGCAGAGCTGAACTCCATGAGCTGCCTCCTGCCATTGGAAACGTGGTGTCAGTCTGGTGAGGGTCCCACAGGGAGTCACAGCAGACCTCCCCATCCATGATGCAGAGGCTGCTGAGGCCCTCAGATCCTTTAGCAGAGGAGTGTTTTTCTGTGGCAGTCACTTCTTCAGCCCCCCAAAACCATCTGGACCTCTGTTCCTGGCCAGTTACTCTTATATGGAGGGATTGTGGCGCAGAAGCTCTGCAGTATTGTAGAGAATGTCCCAACTTTACCTTCTGGATCACCTTTGTGAAAATGAGGTTCAGCACAGCTATTACAATCAATAAAAATTAGAGCTGTTACTGGTCAAGGCTTCTGTCCAAGGTGAAGTGTCTGGATGAACTTACACCAACTTTGAAATTTGCATTTTTGCATGTGCCTGATGGTGGGTTAACCTTTTTCCTAGCATTTTTTGCTCCAGGTTATTGTACATCTTTGCCTGTTTGCCTGAAACCCCCTCCCAAGTTGTACCTCCACAGGCTTGGTGGGTTCACAGCTCTGCATTGGTTCAGACATAGCAGCTTTCGGTGTTCGGAGAGCTTTTTGCACGTGTCAAAATAGGAAACCAAATCCTGGCTTGAGCACTCTGCACTAATCCATTACCTTGTTTGAGCTGACAGCATGTTCAAAGGGAGTAATTTTCCTCTCCATATGAAGGATGGAATCTTTTCAAACTTTATTTTATGCCTATCACTAAGTTCAGCAATACTTTTGTGATAGGTGTGTGAACCACAAGTGGGAGAGCTGACAAAAGCCAGGCCAGCACTGAGAGGAAAAATCAGGTGTAGGGGTTGAAATGTGAAGATATCTCTTCAAATAGAGCCAGGAGATATTTGACCCCGGAATTTTTGCATATGGAACTCATCTTTTCATGCTCTAACTGGGCCGAGGCAGAGCTGGAGATGCTGGAGAGAGGGGGAAGCTGATGGTCATGATAGATGACACCACCCCTCCCCACCCCCGCCCCGGCTCTGACTGATGAGGCTCTTCCTTACAGGGAGAACAGACTTTCCCAAGTACTTTCCCGAGATAAGCCCTTAATGGCGGTGCTGGGAACCGTCTGGTACGAGGACCACACAAATCTTTCGTAGGAGCTGCTGCTGGCCAGGTTTTTAGGGCTGGCTGTGTACCTTTGCCAGAGGATTGCTTAAGATCTGGGAGTGTGGAGAGCAGATGGCAGGATATACAATGGATCATTTAGGAATGCTCTGTTGCCATTTGCACGCGTGTTGGTACCACTGAGAAACTTCATCCTCTGCAGAGAAAGAGTTGATTATTTTAAAAAACTCTGATTGGATTAATTTATTGCAATCATGAGATATGTGTCAGGTTTCCTGCAGAGTGAATCCAGGCATATTCATTTTATAGTTTAAAAAAAAAAAAAGTGAATTCTTGGTTTGAATAAAAACAGCTGCATATCTGGCACCAACACATCCATCCCAGTGTCACCAGCACATCCATCCCAGTGTCACCCAACACATCCATCCCAGTGTCACCAACACATCCATCCCAGTGTCACCAGCACATCCATCTTAGTTTCACTTACCTACTGTGCCAATTATTTACATTATTTTTTCTGGGAAGACCCATAATCTTGTGAGCCTGGGCCAGGTCCCACTGCCAGCACACCTGTATTCTGTTTACTCTCCCTGGTAGCCCATTTCCCCCCTTGCTCTCTTGGCATATTTTCATGAGCTTCTTTAATACGTACTTTGGCAAAGCTTCCTCATCCTCCCCTTGGTTTTCTTGGGGAGTTTACATAAATTGTTTTTCCCACTTGTTTCCCTCCTCGGCTGTTCCTGTGTCTGTGATCCTGCTCTGGGAGGTCTTTTCCGAAGTCTGACCTGATACATCTCATGGACACCCATGGGGGAATTTTCTCGGATCTTTTTTAACTTTGGACTAAGATTTATTTCTTGTGAGGTCGTGTTTGTGATCACTTTCATCCCTAAATTGGTGACTGCTTTTAATATTATGGCAAGCACAGACCACTAGAGGACTCTGTTTGCCATCATATTGAGCAATGCTCCGCGATCGGGTTTTGCTGCTCTGTATTTTTAGGGCATATATTTTTACAGAGTATACAATTGCATTTGTGTACACAAATATACTCATTTACAGAGTAACCAGGCAGGCACTGGCCATCCCGCAGTCAGAAGTGCGGTCCCACTGGTGATGAGGCCCCTACAGAAAATGTGGTCTGTGCTCTGCTTCCTTTAGAACAAAAGTACAATATCTGGGCTAATCTGTCAATCTCTCTGTATGAATATTTGCTGCAATATTAAGATCCTGTCTGTGGTTCTGGCCTGCACTGACTCATTTGATTCTGGGCTTTCAAAATACCCAATGTAAGTAAGGAGGTTTCAGAAGCTCTCAAGGTTTAATGATTTTTAAAACCTTTCCCCAGTTTTTCCAATTGGACTCTTACAGAAAACTTTCTCCTCTTGAAAAGTGCATTGGATTTGGATCCTTTCCAAGCCTTTCAAATCCCTTTTCAAGGTAAGGGGATCCTTGCTGTAATTTTGAAGGAAAGGAGCCAGAATAAAGCTGATTGTATCTCTGTTGTCTTTGGGCAGACAATAGAAGTAATTGCAATTCAGAGCCATTTGTTTCCAGCATGTTTTTCCCCAGACTAACAGAGATTGTGCTGTCAATCTCCACTGCTGTTTACCCAGCAGCTGTTGGCCCCTGCCCACCCGGCAGTGACAATTGCCCCTCTAACTGCAGCCAAGTGAAAGCTGCCAGGGGGTCTGAGCCCTCTGTTTGTCTCCAGTGACAGCCCAGCAGAGGCACGAGGTGACCTGGCCATCCACTGGCAGCTCCTCCGCATGGAAGGGCAGAGGGGACTCGATGGAAAACAACCCAAGTGCTCGCGGGGTTGTTCGGGGTTTGCTCGAGTGAGAAGCCCCTGCTCACAGCCAGGGCTGTTTGCTAATCAAGCCACACGCTGGAATGTTCTGCTCCCCTGAACTTACTCTCGGAAAAAGAGCAGATACTTGGCATTTTAAGAACATTTCAGCACAATCTGCTTCGTGCAAGTCAAGGCAAACCAAGAGACCGGGGTGGCAAGAGGGACAGATGAAGCAAGACGAGAAAGGGCACCTCTGTGGGTTTTTAGTGTCTGTGATGCTCTACTTGTTTCCTTTGTGTTTGTTTGGGCTTTGCTTCGTCTTTACCATTAGCCTACAATTTTGGGAGGCAATTTAGAAATTATTTCAAGTAGGAGTGATTTGGGAGCTATTGATGCAGTGTTTTAGTGCCTTGCATAAAATCAGTTGGTTCGGCAGTCTGGGGGAAAGAAAGGGAAAATTATGAAGCATTTTTCTTAGATTTTTATGATCAGTAATTTTTATTAGATTTTCCTGAACTTACTGGAATTCTTTGAGGGTTTGCACTGAAGAATGGCACAAGAAACACAAACAAACCCTGCCAAGAATCAATTTTGAGTATTGAAAGCTCTGAATTTGATGCTTTCTTTCATTTAAAGCGATAGAGCACAGACCTTATAGCCCAGACTGTGTCATCCTCTGTCGACATTTCCTGACCAGAACTTGTGCTTATCCAATTTCTTCCTTCTGAGAAGGTATTTGTCTATTTTGTGGACACATCTCCTGCCTTTGAAGCCTGTAGTGAAATAGAAAACAATCTTTTCTTTTGTTCCATTTCTTATCCCTGCTCTATTTAGCACAATGTAAAGGATGCATAAAGGAACCCAGCAAAAGTATTTAAATACCACTTGTGTCTTGAGTTCTGGTAACCCTTGCACGGGATCCAGAGCATCATTCAGGAAAAAAATGACAGCTCTTAGTATTCCCAGGAGCTTTCAAGGAAGAAAAACACTAATTGATGAATTTCTGGCATTTCATGCCGAGCTTTGAAAATTAAAATACCTTGACATGGGCAGTGGAACTTTATGTCAGAGCAGGCAGCATCATTTTTAAATATCATCTAAAAACATAAATATCCGTCTCTGCAGGGTATAGAAATCAAATGGGAACAGCGTCTGTTTTAATCGCTCCATTTGAACCCCAGGAGTGGAATTTGGCAGCACTGCCTGTAAAATGCAGTGTTTGTGGCTCACTTTTGGCACATGTCCCTGCTGTTGTTGGTAGGGCCAGGGCACACCAAGCTCAGAGTCAGTCCTAAGGGATGTGCACAAGGGTGAGGAGTTTGCATTATTTCCTCAAATCAGGAAACTTACGGGCCATTTGCTTATCAGAACATTTGGAAACCAGCTGAGGGCAGGAATCCTGGGACACGACTGACTAAAACCACTGTAGGCGCCTCAGTGCAAGACAGAATGTGCAGTGGCTGCTGTTAAATGTGATTCCTGCCACGAGCTTTCCCTTGGCTGCCTCTGGGAGGGGGAATCGGGTGCGCAGGCTGACAAAGCACAGGGACTGCCCTTCCCAGCTTCAGCCAGCTGATGGGGCCTCCCCAGCCCTGCGATACCCACTCCAAAAGCACACACTGACTGGAATTCCTGAATCACAGCCAATACTTGTAAGGAGATCGATGCAAGGAGGATTTATGGAAGACATGAAAACTGCCCAGTGATCCGTGGCTGCCCCTCTTTGATATCCTAGTTGGCAGAAGAAATAACAATTCTGCTCTGCAACAACTTTCATGATTTCCAGATTTATTTTTGCTTCAGACTGAAAAAACCAAGGCTACTCTTCTTTCAAATACTGACATGAAACTCTCTGGGCTTCACATCAAAAATATCAAGTTTGCTCTACCTGGGGGGGAGTTTGGCCTGCACCTATCAAAGTTTTAATGTCTATAGTCCCTGTAGAATCTCTCAGCTTCCATGGAACAGAGTCTCACTGATCAAGTGATTCCAGTCATTTCAGACAGAAAGAGGCATTTTTATGCACTGTTGTGGGGTTTAATGTTATGATAAAGTGAGGGATGTGGTTAATTATTGCCTAAACACAGGCATTTCCCACAGGGCCACTTGACATCCTCTCGCTCATCACTCTTTGTCTCTGCCTGTTCTGTGTCCTCCTTGGGGAGTGGAACTCGTTTGATTAGTATTTTATCATGGGCACTTTTACAGCACAGTAAAATCACTGTAAAAGCCAATTGCACACTCTGCAAATGGGGCTGGCAGCAAATTGTTTGATTGCCTAATAATATATAATAAATACATGATACATATAATTGCCAGTGCCACAGCAGAAGGGCTCATTTTAGTTCACAGACATCCCTTCAAGTGGGAAAAGCAGGAATGCTGTATGGGAATACACTCTGTGTGTTTCCAGCTCCCTCCCTCCAGCTGTTTGTGCTATTGGAAGTTACAGCAAATGCTGGCCTAGGTTACAAGGAGAGGATTTGCGATCCATGAGCACCACCCGGGGCTCATTTGGCTTTGCCAAGGCACGGTGTGGGCACAGGGACTGCCGTGGCTGGTGCCATTCTGGCACTGCAAAGCCACTCTGGAGCCATCTGAGCTGCAGCACTTGCCCACTGCAGGGACTTTGCTGGGACTGCATTTTTGCGCAGCAGGGAAGTCACCCAGCTCCTGCTGGTCCCTGATGAGACACTGGGGTGTCCAGGGGACACTGTCTGAGACAGTTTCATAAAAAGCTGGGGGAGACGAGCCAGAGAGCTGCTGTTGGATTGTTGGGGGGTACCTCAGACACACAGCTCCGCTTCGCCCAGTGATGGCTGTGCTGGGAGCTTGCTCTGCCTGCCCCACCTGAAGCCTTGGGGGTGTGTCTGAAATCACCTGCAGCACTGCCTGCAGACAAAACGTTTCCTGCGTCGTGACTTGGTCCTCAGCCTGTACTGTTGTGTTAACAGCCAGTGAAAATGATTTCAGGGCTGTGTTGTCAAAGTAAAAAGAGGAGGAACTTGGCCAAAAACCGTAGTAAATTTTAATAGTGGTCACACAGCTAACCAAGCTGACCACAAATTTACTCTTGATATTTTATTATGCATTGTATCAGATATGTTCCTTTTCTCAGTTTTAAACAGGGCTGGGAAGTGATTACAAAGCTGGGTGCTTTGTTCTTTGAGGACTGGTGTGGGTTCTGTGGGCTTGTCAGCCTGGGCACGGCATTGCATGTCCACGTGTGGGCTCCTGTGTGTCCTGCAGTGCTGCTGCAGGTGAGGGGAGGGCTCTGTGCCTGCCTTCATCCCCTGCTACACACATCATTATTGTCTCCCAGCACCTTGGGTAGGGATGGAAAGAGCTTCTGCCATAGCAGGCACTGCATGGTGGGAGCCATTCGTGCGTCATTCACACTCATTTCTGTTCCAGTTTGACTTTCCAGACCACTATTTCTCCCATATTTCCCTTTTTTTCCAAGTTCCAGCACAGCTCTCAGCCTTCTGATCCCTTGCCCAGTGCCAGCAGTTTGAGATGCACACATTTGGTTGGCAGTATTTCCAGAACCAGAACACGGTTGTTTTCTTAAAACTTAGGGGACCTATGGCCTTGCCAGCAGTCAGGATTGAAACTGAGCTGCTCCCACCCCACCCAGTCAGGCTGGCAGTAAGATAATGATCTTTGTGTTACACTTCCAGCGTCTCCATGTCAGTGTCGTGGGCTGAAAGGAAATAAAAAATCGGGGTAGTTCAAAGCAATTAAAGTGTGAGGGCCTGGCTCAGCTTCCCAAACATACCTACACATTTATCTTCAGCTCCGGCTCAGGGAGAACGGGTGCCCCAGGAATTGCTCTTAACACAGACTCCTGCAGTCCTGGTGTGTTTATTTAATGTGGCAAAAGAGATCTATAACCCTTGTATGTCTGTGTATAAGAAACTCATCATTCAGACAGTTTTGCTCTTGGTTTAGCAATTCATAAACATTACTAGAGATTTCTCCTCCCTGCACTGCAGCACCATAAAGAACACTCTGCCTGGAGAAGGCAAGTCAGCAGAATTAGGCACTTGCCCCTGTTCCTCAGGATATCTGTATCTGTGTACAATTTGTGCTTTTCCCCACAGGGGTGATCATGAGATCAGGAGAAGCTCTTTCCACTTCCTGACCAGCTGTGGGTACATGAAGTTTAACTTCTCTTGCCCTTTCATATCCAACATCATTTAGTGCAACACATCCTTCCCAGCAGCATGGGAGGCAGTGGTGGGACAGAAGGTGAGCATTTGCCTGTAAGGACAAAGGTCTGTAGGGCCTATTCCAAGCCACCAGTGGGTCAGCTTGCTCCCCAAGAAACTGTCAGTCTCAGGGGCATCCACAATCCCAGATATGAGCCCACAGAGTTAAAGGCTGCTGCCTGCTTTCAACAAATAAAATATTTTTAGATTGCAACTATAGTTTAAACTTGGTGAGCTCACTTTTCTTTTGCTTTTTGGAGATGAGAGCTTTGAGCGTGTTGGTTGTAGCTGAAAAAAGTACTTAGAAGAGGAGGCTTAAAGCAGGAGTGGGTGCCCAGAGATGGTTCTGTATGGGAAAGGTCCTCAGAAAGTCTCTGGAAATGATAGTAGGAAAGTCAATAGATTCGGATTGCAGGAAAAATTTGCAGTTGATGTGGGTGAGCATCTCCAGGTTCCTCCTAGAAATGTTGTCCAGGCAGTGATTTCTCACTTTGCCTGGAGTGTAGGGCAATTTAACAGTGACTTTGTGCGTAATTTCTTTGAAAACTGTCTGAAAAGGCTGGTTCATTTTAGACAAGAGCCCCCAGTGACAGTTTAGTGGGTGTTGGAAGAGCTTTTTAATAAATTCAGAAATGCACACAATTCTGACATACAAACTGTTAAATCAATAAATTCCAGTGTATTTATTCCACATTTCTTCTCTTCGAGGGTAGATCTTTACCAGGCACCTCAAGACTGATACAGACCTTGAAATAAATAGGGGGAAAATTGAATATTATTTTTTGTTGAACATTTTGAGTGAGTCCGGTATGACAGACAGTGTCAGTCTGTGTGTAACTACCCACTGATCCACATAATTTTTGGCAGCTGGATCCAGTTTCCCAGGATTACAGAAGGGGGCACTGATGTTTCACTTTTTGGACCTGGAATCCCCAGCTAAGAAAAGCTTTAGTTTATCAGGGAAATAGAAGAGACCAAGATTTGCTCTTGCTATTTTGCTTCCTCATGTTACAACCATTCCTTCCTCCGTGTCACTTTATTTCCTTCACGGAAAGAAGCTCCATCTCGGAGGGAATATGAAGGCAGTGGATTGCACAGTGTCCCTGCCACCAGCACGTGGCCCCTTAGGAAACTTCTGAAATGTTTCTATAATTACTGAAATACAGTAAAACAGCCCCTGGAAACAGGGCCTTCATGTCTGCTTGGTGTCTTGCTGCACAGCCCAGCCTTGTTGGGCAGAATTCTACCCTGTCACGCTCCGTCTCTGCTGTTGGAGAAGTCTAAATATTTATTGGAAGCCTTATAATTAATCAACCAAGTCGATTTTCATAGAGTGAAAGAATAATGGTCGTGATGTGTTTATTTCTAAACAATTATTAAACCCCTCAATTCTAAATTTGATAATACTGCATACATACAGTCCTCAAAACATTCCTGAGGTGAGAATGCTTATTGATAACTAGTTTATTGTGCATCCAGTCAATTCCCAAAAGAATTCTCCAGAAAAAGAATTATTGTAGAACATTTGTAACTCAAGTTACAAAGAGATGTATAACCTTCCATTTTTTACTTAAACACACTGGGAAGAAAAATGATCTTATCCTGAATTTGTTCTGAATTCCAGTGCCCAAATCACTAATATTTTAACCAAATCACTTCTCCCAAGTGACTTGCTGCTGGCTGAGGGCTCCTCATTTCTTGATGTAGCCTTCAGGGTTTGAGGGGTGTCTTCTTGGGGATAATGTGAGTGTGCTCTGACTCCTGTTACTCCCAGCAATGTCTCCAGGTGTTCTTGTTGAATTTCAGGATAAATTATCTGCATTAGAACCCATGGTAATGCTGCTGACAGAGGTAATTCCCCTGTTTGCCTCTCTGCCCAGGCTGTGACCAGCACTGGGGTCCCAGTTTACTGGTGATGCTGGGGAGGGCAGGGCAGTGGTTCAGCTGAAAACAGTTACTCGTTCCACCAGAGCCTCTTTAGCTGCACCTCCCAGCTCTGGCTTTCTAGGAAGGAGCTGAGAAAGTGCTAGAGCATTCTCTGCCAGCAAGCAGCAAGGGGGTAAGTGCTCAATGTGTGGTGGCAAAGTTTGCTGTAAAAATATGAATAGCTGCTCAAATGTCCTTACAGCTGCTTCTCTGAACTTCTGAAGTTGTAAAAGGGGACATCAAAGCCCTTGAGGTTAATTTTTTTGGTTTTTTATGTGTTTAAACTCAACAGTATTGAGCCTGTAGACCCAAGCTGGGCAATAATACTAAATATGCATCTTACAAATCACAGTAGTTAAGAAATGGTGCTGGAAGCTGTTGCAGAGTTTCAGGTGGTGGTGTTGAAAGGTGGTGTTAATGAAGTTTATATCTGCTTTTGGGAGATCAAACACTCCCTTTATTTCCCTTTTTCAGGGACCAGCAGGGTAACATTAAGTATATGTGGAGAGTCTGCTTTCCCAAGGTCATTTTAATTAACCAAAATACCAGCAGGCAATAGAATATTTGATCTCAAACCCAGATAACAGCGGGGATAAATGAGGAATAATTCCAACTGCATGTGCCAGAGGTGTTGATAATGGATAAGTAGTATCATGCTTCATTTTATACAGAGGTACGTGGAAAGCTGGCTGCCTTTAGAATAAATGCATTTATTTAGGCAATCAACCTCTGCTGAACAGGCAGAAGGCCAAATTGTAGTGTGTCCATGGCAGCTTTTTAAATGGCTTTGCAAAAGTCTTTTGTTTTCTGGTTTTTGAGCTGGATTAAATTGGTCAAAGTGATGCTCCCTGGGCGGGTAAAACAGGCAGTGCAGCAGCAGAGAAGAGATACTCGTGATTGGGGCCAGCCAAGGCTTCTGTGCAAGTGATATTTGCATGTTAATTTTATTGATGCAGTTGAACTCTCTGTAACTCCAAGGAAAGAATGACTTCAGAGTTGCTTTTATTAGTAGGCAGATGAATAGGGGTGGTATCTGTAAAAGCCCTGCAACTGAAGCAAGTTGTGTCAGGGACAAACTGAATGCATCCCAGACACTCATAATTCCACTGTCTGCTCTAGCACTAAAAGCAGAAGGATGGCATTCCCTATGTGGATGTGACTGGGTTTGGCAATGCACACTTGACTTCTCTAGCCTCACTTTTGATGTTAAATGTTGGAAAATAGTCCTTTCATTATCTAAGGCCAGCTTTATTTGAAAAACCAAATGTTCAGCCTTAATTACACTCATGTGGCCCTTGTAGCTTGGTGGGGAGTGTGGATTTAATCCAGAGCGGCTTTACCTGGTGTTTCTTAACATCTGAGCCCCTTTATTCAGACCCCTCAGCAAGAGCTGTGCTTCTGCACGACAGAACAGCCCTGGCAGCTGTAGTGTGTTATCAATGTTTATTTTTCTCCTCTGCATTTTAAAACAAAGGCAGAACTTAGAGAATTTGCTGAGACAAACAGGGGCACGTGGAGGATGGGTGGAGAGCCAAGGGAAGGTGCTGTGGTGGGCAGCATTCCCACCTTCCGTGAGGGCTATTCATGATTGCAGTACAGCAAATACTGGTTAGCTGAACAGAAGAAATTAGCAGGAGTGCTCTAGTCCACTTACCAGAACAATTGTGTGTGCACATCCCAGAGTTTCCTGTAACTCAGTGGGCTTTCTGTATAGCACTTGTGTGCCCTGTGTTCCAACCCAGTACTCCCCCTGCCAGCCTATTCCTGTCTGACTGGAAGGGCAGGGTTCAAGTCCCCACCTCTTGGTTAGATCCTCACAACCTCCTGCCTCGGTTAGGACTGAATGTGGCACTGGGGGAACAGTTCTTGCCTCCCTCTTCACAGGTTTTCTGAGCTCCCTCCACGTGGAAGTGATACATCCACAGATAAAGGTCAGGAACACTGGGATGAGACTTCTGCCAGTTATTTTGGTTTGGGTGCATCGCTAATTAATGAAGTGAGCCTGCTCAAAAAAGGAACAGTAAATACTTCCATCATCTGTCAGTGTGACGTGTCATTATATAATGTGACTGTGTTAAAATTTCCCACTCTTTTTTTAATCTGAAGTATTTGGGGCTATGATAGTTTATTTAGCATTTGTCTTTCTGTAAGACTTGAAGCCATAGGTGGCCTGAAGGGCTCCGTGGGCTCATCCACACTGTTCCAGCAGTTCAGGGCTGGAGGGCAGGGAGCCCTTGGCTCATGCAAAGCTGGGTTAGTTGGGCTTTGTCCTATTCCCCTACCTCCCATGAGAACTTTTGCTTGCAGTCTGAAGTGATGCTGTCCTGGCCAGAAATACCACCTGAGCTGCAATTTGCTGCTTAGCAGTTGGGGTTTTTAGGTATGGGAAGGTTATGTGTAGGATGCAGGCTGACAGCTCTTGCTTTTAACTTTCAGAGATGTCTGAAGTGGATTGATCAGATCTGCAGGGGCACATGCTCCTCTCTGTCTGTTCATCATTAGCACACAGAAGAAACTGCTTTCTCTCTGAATTCAAGTGCCAAACAATTCCTTGGAGCCTGACCTCAGAACTTAATACCACAGTGGTTCTGAAGAGCAGGAGGATTTGACAGTGTTACTTTCAAGAGCACAGACTTGTTGCTAAACAGTTCCTGACTTTCCCTGGGGGGTGGAAGAGAAAGAAAAGGTCCAGTTGGTGCTGCCAGAAATCCACAGTAGCAGAGGAAAAGCCTCAGCAGCACAAAGTACTTGGGCCAAGGTCTTTGTCAGAGCACTGGTCAGAGACACTGATGCTTTTGGTGACAATATGCCTTGAGAAAATTGTTGCTGGTCCCTGCCAAGAGCAGTGGTGCTGATTAAATGCCAATATTTATTCCTACAAGTTCACATTCCCTTGGTTTTCCGCAGGAAATGGTCCCTTACCTGCTTCGTGTTCTTTAACCTGTCATTACGGTGTGCTCTTGCTGCATTTTGGCACCCTGTGCTTATAAAGCAGCAAAGAATTCCAAGTTGCTTTCCATTTAGGAGTGATACTTGCCCCTGGTATGTTTAGACCAGTTTTCAGCCTTGCCTTATGGGTGTTTGAGCTCATCCCAAGGTTTTGATTTCTGGATGAAAAGCTGCATTTGCTTTGAATCTGCTTGGTAGATTTTTCTGTGTTAATATCACAGTCACTTTGAAAATAAGCTTCAGGAGCAAGTCAGACTCTTCATGGTATTCCTCTATTTTTTGCCACTTTAACCACAGCTCCTAGACACATTCTTCAAATGCAGTGGTGGATTGGGAGGCATTTATTCCTTACTGTATTATTTATTTAGCCCACTATTGCTTCAAGGGCCCAGTTGTGGCTGTTGAGGCCCACGTGTCAGACACCACATAAGCACAGAACATAAAGATGTTCTTACACCTCGTCTCTCCCCAAGGTTTTGTTTCTGGATGAAAGGTTGTGTTTGCCTTGAATCTGCTCGGTGGGGTTTTCTGCATTAGTATCATGGTCACTGGGTCTGGGTTTGAAATGCATTTTGGTGTGTAGCAATTGTACCCTTTGGATTTCCTGGAGGACTCTGCGAGAGCTGGAGCTTTACCAGTACTTCAGTGGTTACTTTGATAATCAAGTGGGATGAGGAGATTGCCTTTTTATTGCTTATAGTTGTGGTTTAAAAGAAAGCTTTATTAAACCACTGGAGAAAGTAGGAAATGTCATTGAACGGAGTGACAGAGGGGAAAAAAAAAGGGGGAATTTCTGTTTTTTCAGCACTAGTTGTAGGAATGTTTCCTAAAACATTAGGAAAACCTGTATTAGTTCCATGCTTACATCTTTGAACGTTACCTGCATCATATCTGATGTATTTTTTAATGTTTCATGTGTTAAAATGTAATTCCATAAACTTATGTTAGCTGCAGAGTTTCTGATATAGAAGAGTTTCCTATAAGGGAATAAACTCTCTGGGCATAGATTGAAAGTAAAAGTAAAACAAAATAATTCTGTAAGTCTTCCCAACAGCTCTGGTTTATGTCACTTCAGGTCCTCCAGTTTTCCACTTGTGACTGTTGTAATAAATACCCTGGCATTTTGATGGCAAAGAAAATTAAACAATTCTTAGTCTATTGATATAAAACAAACTCTGAGCTGCAATAATGAGCAGTCACATTAAGATGTGACTCCCCTACTGCTCCTTCTCTGTCTGGAAAACTAGAAAAATGTGAGGGTTTCAAATTGGTTTTAACAAATATTTTTTTTAAAATCAACAATTTGGGATCCATTACTTTCATCAAGCTATATACAAATAACTTCTTCACAGATCTTTTTAGCAAGCAACATTATTAAGCTGCAGAAAAGTGGTGCTTCAGGCAAATTAGGAGTCACAGGCAATGACAAAATATTCCCACTTGAGTTACTGGAGTTTGATGTGATTCAGGGGAATACCTTTTGCCTTTGGAAAGAAGTGCAAGGAACGTGCAGTGGAGCAGGTGTGACTGATAGCAAAAGATAGATATTTAATAAGCTTTGTTTGAATGGAAGAGGCAGGGAGGGGGAGAGCAGTTGAAAGGGATAAAATTCTTGGGGGAAAGAAAGCATCCAGCTTTTCTGTGAGGGAGGGAGATTGATGTGAGCTGCAGGTAATAGTGTCTTTGACCTATGGACTGGGTTTCTTAATCTGGGCTGGTGAATCGCAAAAGTTGAATTCCTTTTGAAACCTAGTTAGGAAATACCTCTTGAGAATAAACCAATATGAACCAGAGCCCTGGTTTTATTAGAGCAGCTGCTGTGAGGGTGACTTTGTTTGGTGTAATTGCTTGGGGAGCTCTCCCTGATCTCTTCACTTGGAGCTGGTACTCCAGGTTTTAATTGAGTGAGGCTCCTCCTGAAGTGGTGATCGTTTGCATCGTGGGATTCGCTCCTGGAGCCGAGTATCTCGGCCTTTGTCTCGGACAAAGACTCACTTTACACCCCTGCACACACAACTGCTGACAGCAACACTGACTGATGCCCCTCCAGCCTCCAGTCTTGGCACTTCCAGGATGAGCTCCCCTTTCCAGGTGGTTCAAAGGCAGGGATGAGCTCTTTGCCCCTTTCTAAAACCCACCAAGCCAGGGGTATGGGCAGCCCAGGACTCAAATCCAAGAAAATAAGATTGTGATTTATTCTCCTTTTTTATAGACTGTCAATTTTGCTTGTTTTCTCACTTTGCATGCTGGGTTGTTTTATGAGCATATTACTAATTCTTTTTAAACTCAGGATTATGTCTCTAATCCTCCTGGAGGTGGGTTGAAAAATCAAGCAATTCCTTGCTTGGAGTAATGTTTTGACTTACAGATGGCAATTCCAGGTGTGGTAGATTTAGAGGGAAGACAAATCTGAAGGCTTTTGGGTTGGCTGCTAAAAATAAGGGAATCCATGTGGGAAGGGAGCTGGCAGAATAAAGGGCAGATAAGGCAAAATAATGCCTACAAATAGCAACTTGTCCTGTATGTGTCCTAAAGCCCAGCCTAGAGCGAGGGGTCAGGGCAGCATGGGAGAGGACAGGTCACTCTGATCAGTAAATGTTATCAGGGAAGAAATACTGGGGTGACCCTGTGCTGAAAAGGAGTCCTGGCATGAATGAAATGCCCTGTTTGGTAACTGAGAGCCTTCTTGGGCTCTGGTGTCCATCTCCTTTCAGAAAGTGCTGTATGACCCTGCTTCTGCCAGGTTTGGTCTCTGCTCTTGTGAAATGGAGTATCTGCTGCTGCTTGTAAAACTGCTCTTCACTGCAGGAAAAACCTTTGTATTCACTGATGAGGCAACAGTTTGATTTTTAAATTCCTTGAACCTTTCTGTAGCTGAGCAAACATGGAACAGTTTGATTCAGTCATGATGCTGTTCAGTACTCAAAAGCAGGTAAAAGGAAAGGCAAGGAATTCTTGCAGAAGGAGAAACCCAGTGAGAATATCTATTTATTATTTCTATTTACTAGTCTATCTGCCTCCTGTTCCAGGAGGAAAGTAGCTGGTGCTGATGGTAGAGCCTTTCTTAGAGCCTGCTTCAGGAAAATGCTTCCAAGCCTTCTGGCTTTGGAGAATCACTGCTGGTCTTGGATCTTCTTGCCCATCCTTTGTGTTTTACACCCTGGCTGTTAATGCAGACACAGCCTGGTTTAAAATAGAAACTAAACAGAACAAACTGACTAGGGAGCACATGTGTTTTCTTGGTTGGATTTCTTGAAGGGTTTTTTTTGGTTATTTTCTTTGACTTGCCTTCCTTTGGCAGCTTTGAGGGAATAGAGAACTTGTCAGGAGGTCCAAGGTCTTTACACGCTTACTACGGGGTGTTGGCTGCCTGTCATCACGTGGCTGCTACAAGTTCAGGTGATGTCATGAGCTTGAGCCTTCAGCCAGATCCCATTAGTGACCTACCGTGGGTTTAATCTGAAGGGATTCTGCCTGCAAGGCGTTTACATTCCCCTAGGATTTGTCAGGATGATGACAAGGTATTACTTACTGCATGTCTCCTAATGATATCTGCAGTAAGGAGCCAGACAAACACTAATGCTCTCTGCCGACGTTGGTGAAATCCTGTCTGAGTTAAACATTGGCTCCCGAGGAAAGGTGTTTGAGTGGAGAGAACATGCACTGAGTGTTTGAGCTGATCCCTTTGATCACACTGACATTCCACATACCCAGTGTTTCTCCTTCGCTTTAAGACCATGGGATGCTCTTTCCCACACCCCAGTATGGAGCACTGGCAGAGAAGAGCCTGCTCTGAGTGCCTAGCACTGCAAGGTGCATTTTTGTCAAGGCAGAGCTGATTAAAAAGCATTGATGATTAATGTATGATTTGCACACTGAGCGTTCACTGCTGGGGCTGAAATATCTCCTATTTGACTTCCATATGATGGAATACTCTCAGGAACGTTGAGCAAAATGACTTCAGTGCTTTTTCCAGTGAAAGGATTTAAAGTAAGAAAGTTTTTCCACCTGTTGAAAAATGGAGAGCACCTGTCTTTGATCAAGTTTCTTTAGACTTAGGATGTTTTAGAAGGGAAGGTTGGGGTTGTTAAAGTGAAAATTATCAAGCATGAATTAAAAGAAAAATTACTTGTAAGATAATAAGGGGTTTTTCCCCTAATTCTCCTTTATAATATATTTAATAGATGGTAGGAAACAGATTTATAATTTGAAACTTAATCAGACAACACATCATCACTTTTTAAACCTGAAAGAAGGATCCTGGTCAGAGGACAGAGCATTGATTGCGTTCAGAAAGCTGCATGGAATCCTCCACACCCTTCCTCACACACTTACAGATTTCATACAGACACCTTGCAGCTTTGCCGAGTGCTTTGATCCGGTTCTCACATTGCACACAATCCCAGTCCTGAGCTGTACAGGAGAAAAGGGGCAAAGCAGCAGCTTTGCTTCTGCTCACGGAAGAGGCAAAATCAAAGCCAGCCTGCTTGGTAGGAACTGCTGCAGCTCATAGCAGTGTGTCTTTGGCCCTGAGTTGATTGCAAGTGTTGATTTACCTGGCATTAAATGAAAAAAACCCACCAATTTGTAGAACATCGCCACATCAGTGCGTTCTTTTGTATGTGTTGTGTCACCCATACAACCTAAAAAAAAGGGGAAAAAATACAGTAGGTTAATTGTGTAAAATGTCCTGAAATGGCTCCTTGTGCTGTTCTTGCCTGGTGTGTGGGGAGACTCCCTCTTTGACACACCATTTGTAGAACTGGGGCTGAGCAAAGGTTTCCTCTGTGGTTTGTCCCAGCCTGGAGCAGCGTGGGAATTTTTTAATTAAATTTAGAATTGTATTTCTGTAGGCAGATGAAATATTTAATTTCAATTGTCACACTTCTTTTCGTCGACACACACTTTTCCCTTTTCCCTCCTTAAACTCTTGATGAATACTATTCATCCAAAAATAACCCTGCAGTGATGGTTTCTTTCAGGAGCACTTCTGTTTTCAGCCTGTAGAAATAACTTTATCTTCTCGCTGTTATGGCAGTGACAGATGATATTTTCTTTTTCTCTGCATTTAGACATGTTATATTACCCAGCTCACTGAGGTGAAAAAGACCCTTCACGTGCTGAAGTTTCGAAACCCTTGATATGCTCAGAAAAGACATTGTTATTTATTGTCATTTCCCCGTCATTTTTTATCATTACAGCTGTAACCAGTTTTTGCATAAGGTTACTTCTGAAAGCTAGAAAAGGAAATCAAAGTGGCCTATTTTGGCTGAGGCCAGGGAGGCTGTTTTCCTGATGGGACTGAGGGGCTGCACCCACCTCTGCAGCCCCCGGGGACACTTGGGGCACTTTGTGCTGCTCCTGTTCTGGGAATTGAGCCTGTTCCTTGGACCACAGCGCGTTCCCCACAGCTTGCCAGAGGTCTTGGCACCTGGGATGTAACTTTTCCCCTCAGAAATGTGAGGAAAAGTGTCCCGGGAATGTGGCCATGACGGCGGTCAGTGCCTGCCCGGGGAGTTCGGGCTGGCCTGGGACATCAGGGCTTGGTAACACCTGTGAGCTTCTGTTTTCATAGTGGTTAACATGTAAGTATTCATTTTAGCCCCCTGAGCGCACTTAGTGGGCTGCTGTGGGGGATTGTGAAAAAAAGAACAATTAAAAAAGCCCAACCCAGTGTGGGTGTGACTTCTGTAATTAGAAGAGCCCTGGTAAATATGGAATGATTCTGGAGAAATTTCTTCAGCAAATCTAGAAGTATTGTATAGGAAAGCTAATGTGTCTGTCTTCCTTTATTATTTTTTATTGCCACTACTGTTCTTTACTCTTACCCAACTGAAGTTCTTTCTTTTTTACATCTTTTGGGTTTTTTGGTTTCATTTTCATGGTACCATGTGGCACAGTGATATTGATAAAACCTTGTGTTATTCCTTTCCAGTGCTCTTGACTCAAGGTAACCTTGGCACTTCTGGGGCTTGATTTGTGTTCTAAAGTTAAATGGCTGTGTTAATTAACCAACAATTCAGGCTACTTTACCAAAACCAGGGAAATCAGCCTTTCTGCTGTTGGGGGATCGAAAATGAGTGTGACCCAATTGCTGTTTCTCTGGACTAAATTAGAAAGGGAACTTGAAGTGCTGTGAGGCAAACTTGGGTTTGTTGGGGTATTTTGTGTATCCCATTAAATTCTTCAGCTGTCTTAGCAGTGCAGGGGCACAGTGCTGGCAAGCACTGGATTCTTGTGCATGTTTTGTATAAGGAGAATAAAGTCTTTTGAAAGATAAGTATGGTTGATACTCAGCACAAGCCTCACTCTGCTGTGCTTCAGGGATTCCTTTCAATTCCTGTTCCTGAGGATGAAACAGTCACTCTGTGTAGCAGATGCAGAGGGAATTTCCTGTGTGGAAAGGAAGAAAACCGAAAAACAACCCACCTTAATTAAACTTCCTGCTGAAAGGAAATCTGCAGGGAGTCAGAGCTTCTCTGCAATTGCCAGCTGTGGAATTTGAATTTTGGGCACTTGTTCATAGAAATCATTGGGGTTTTGTGGAGTTTTTATGTGGTCTCCCCACACCCCTCCCTGCTCCTTTAATTACTGTCATATTTATGATCTGCAGTGGTTCTAAACTGGTCCTTCCACCCTGAATTGTCACAGTGGGTTCCCACCTGTGTGAGTTGTTCCACTAGTGCCATAATGGACTGGGGCACAAAATAAGTAGTTGGAGCGTTAGGATCAGTCAGTAAAATAATGAGTCAGGGATGGCTTGTCACTCTTTTTCCAAAGACAGTTACATTATTTTTTAAATTTATTTTGAGGAGGGGGAAGAGGAGTTATCACAAGGTCAGGTGAAGGAGATGTATGAGATAATACCCCTGGGAAAGTTTTGAAAGTTGCTACCTGCTGTGTAGTAGTTCTTGGCACAGGTTGGCACTTAATGACAAATAGTCAAATTAAACTGTTTTTCCACATCCAAGGATTCTCTTAAAAAGAAAAAAATATGGGGAGGCTGCGGCTGATTCATCTGTAGATCTTTCTTCCCTCCATCCCTCTTTCCATTTCTCTCTCCCCTTTACCTCCTGCCATACAACTGCAGCCCTTTTAGTGTGTGCTCCACGTGTGTTACACTCAGACAAGCTCTGATAAACCACTTGACCTCCTTGCACTAAAAGCCCTTTGCAAATAAGTGCCATATGGACAATGTTTTGGGTACACTCATGCTCAGAGTGCAGATACAAGTGTGGTAACTCGGGTGCTCTTGCTTGGCTTTGGGCACGGCTGCCAAATTCCTCCCAGGATTTCTGTCTGCAAGAACTTAGGAATTCGTGTCTGTGCAGTGCATGTGAGGACATGCCAACCTATGCTTTGCAGCCCTGATGAAGTGCTAAGTCTTGTCAGTCCCTATCCATAGGCAGCCTCAGATGGAATTGGCTCCTGGTGTAGGGATTGGTGCTGTGGAGGAGCCCAGTTGTGTCCTGGAATGCTTCAGCCATTGGTGGCATGCAGAGAATTCCTCCCGTCCCTTTGATCCATCTCTGCTTTTACTTCCTTGCCACAAATCATTTCTCCAAATCGTGTTTCTGAGGTGCACTCCAGGAGGCCCTTTGTGTTTCCCATAGTTTTCAATTTAGTAATTGACCAAGTCTGGAGCCTCACGCTGAAATTCGTCCTTTCGGCCTGAAGCTCCTCATCTTCTGTAACTGTTCAGTTGATCTCGGCAATTACAGAAAATAACCTCGGCAATTTCCCGACATCTCCCTCTCGGTGATTTCCCAAAGTACTTGTCAGAGGTGCAGTTTTACTATGAAGTTATGTAAATAAAGTTAAATGGACATTTGTCCAATTTATAGTTACTATTAAATAGTGGTAGTAAAAAGAGGCCTAATTAGCTGATGTGCAGCTGAAGGGCATTGTGTAAAAACTTGCTGAACTGATGGAGATACAAAATAGAGCTCTGGTTGCACGAGGTCAAAAGTAAATCCCTTATTAATCTTAAAGCAGTGTTTGACCCACATTTATTAAATTTTTTCAAACTCATGGAAGTAAATGAGATTTTGGGATCAGCCTGTACTGGTGATTATTTGATTTCACGGGATGTGAAAAACATGAGACTTAGCAAACATTTGGATTTCCTTTTTTTCTTTCTAGTGAAACAATGAATGTTAAGTCAAGCAATGTGAATTGTTTGCAATTCCCTGTGGAAAAGCTTCAGACACGTAACCTCAGGATAGAAGAAAACGCATCGTGTGTTAATCAGGCAGAACAAGGAATAGGAAGACAGGAGGCTGGATGGAAACACCTGACTAATCTCAGCCGTGTGGTAAGTGAATATTGCCAACATTTACAGCTCATTAACCTGCTTCCTGAATTGCTGAGACTCGTGTTATTGTTGCCACTGTGACACTGGAGTTTCAAGGTGCTACGAGGGAACACAAAAGGTTTCTTTCAACACACTGTTTATCTGTAACTACGAACCCTTCCCTCTCTCCAGGAAAAAAAAAAAATATTAAAAATTCTTAATATAATGAGAAGTGAGACTAATCCCAGAGGTCTTTGTGGATCAATGTTGTGTTGAGCTAAAGAAAATAGGAGGTTTGATGTTCCCATAGGTACAAATGGTATAAACTGATGTGTAAAGAAAAAACTTCCTCTGCAAGGAGTACTTTCCGCACTACCATGAATTCATAGCTGCTCTTGCAGTTAAGTTACAGATCGGGTCAAGTGTCTGCTCACATTGTCTTTTGCTTTATGGCTTTCCCAGGGAGTGAGACAAAGTTGGCACCAGGGCAGGATTATACTTGTGAACAGAGACTGGGGGTACTTGTTGCATACAGGGAAATCTGGACTCCAAGGCACTTAGTTCCAGAGGGAAAAATTCATTTTAAACCCTTCAGAACACAAATGATGACTGAAAAAAATGCCTTTGTATGAATGAGATAGTATTGTAAAATATATAACCTAACAGCAGAAGTCTATGGCTAAAATTCCCTAAAATTGTCCATCTGTACTAAAGTTACAAGTGTCGAATTAGCATGTCTGTTTTATTTCCAATTTCAGTTCCTATAATTTACATTATAACGGCATGAAAGTCCTATTGAGAAGAGCAGAGCCCAAACGTTGCTGCTCATGGTTACTGTTTATTGCTGTGCAGAAGGAAAATAATACCTGATTTATGATAGAAAACACTGTGGAGATAAAGGCAAGCATCAGGATAGGATTTAAATGATTTTGCTGCAAGTGTGATGCATTTTTCCTTTCCCTAACCCTTCTCTTCCCTAACCCCCCTGTAAGGCTTCTGGTGCAGTATTCTACAGTGTCTGTACAATCCAACTTCACTGAGTCAGAGGCAGGTTTATAGTTGTGCACTTTTACCACTCAGAGCAGCATAAAAACCTTGGTCTCAAAGGAAAGCAAAGAGACCCTGAACACCGTTCCAGGTAGATTCTCAAACACTGCAGATTCCCAGAACTGGAATCACAGAACACTTTAAATGAAAAAGATTTCTAGAGGCCTCCATTCCTGCTGTGTGCTGAAGTCAGGGCCAGCTTTCGGTTTGGTCACATTGCTCAGGACCTTCCTTGTCCAGCAGAATCCCAGGGGATCCCATGTTTTAACTGGGCCCCTGTCTCTGACCAGCTTTCTGGTGGAAAAGCTGTCTCCCTCTAATCAGAGCTTCCTGTGCCCCAACCTCGCTTTTAACTTGCTAATAAATACTATCTTGCCTGTACAGGCAAGACAAAAATTATCTTCCCCCTCTTGGGTGACTCACTGATGTAGTTTGACACAAGACACTGTACACTCATCTTTATTTATACACTAACTGACAAGTATGATGCAAATGGGATAAATATAGGGGATTTCTGGCTCCTGATGGAGACCAGATATGATCGTAATCAATGTGGAGTGTCTTTGCAGTGATTTCCATTTTGTTTGTACAAGCCATATCTTAATTCGCTCTTGCTGTATCTCTTAATGCACTTTTGATCATAATGTGTTTTTAAATAGTTTAAAAAGTGGTCCTACTGTGAGAATCACTATTTGCTGTTAATATAAAACAACTTGCCATTACTGTGTGGTTATCACAGAAAGCCTCCTGTTTTCTGATGGGGAGAACCTCTGGTGCAGGTGTATAAATACCTGCCTCATGGCTGCCCCAGCACTGTTAATTACAGTAATTGTAGTAATTAATTCTGCTTGGCTAAGGGCGTGCACCTGGAGGCTCTGAGGCTCCTGGTACACCCACTTCTCTGATGGCCCCTTAGGAAAAAAATCCTCCTTAAAAAGCCTTAAATACTTTTTAATTTTTGCCTATTCAAATTGGCATTCCAACCACACAAATCCATGTGCAGTGCATGAGCTGTAGTGGGAAATACAGGCACTGGGAGACTTACTGGAGCTTGCAGTTTGTCCCAGTGCACTTGGCTTAAAAATACATTTTTTTAAAAAAAAGGTTTTTCCTATTCCATGAGAATTGTGTTCATTCCTGTTTTGCTTTAGCTCAAAAATGGTGTTTACTTTGGATTTTTTTTTTCTTGGGGGGGGGAACCTAAAGAAAGAAACATCCTTAATGCTGTGGTGAGGGGAATGGTTTACCTTCAAGTCTCTAATGTAACAACTTAAATCTGGGTTTGAGGTGGTCTTGACTTCAGTGATTGATGGTCACTGGGCTACACTGGGGTGTCTTTTTTTCTTTTCATCTTGGAATTCCACTGAATACCTAAAGGCTTAATTTAAAAAAAAAAAAAAAGCAACAGAAAGCAGCTCTGGATTTAGGTAACTGCTGCTTTTCCTTTTGATAAAAATAGCACATAAATTGTTGAGGTGGGGGAACCCTAATGGATATAATATCTCAGAGGGGAAAATACAGGTTAAAATCCCCACAGTAAATTCCAGGAGAAGGTATATCCAAAAAAGGGAAAATAGCATTTCAATTATTTTGGAAACTCAATTCTCTTTATGGTAAAAAAAAATTAAGTGCATTTTTGTTCTACAGAATCTGAGTATTTCAATTTTCCATCTTGATTTGGAACGCGAATAGATACTGAATTATCAAAATTTGTCACCAGGCAGCAGATCTGAATTTCAATCAATTTTGCTAAGTACCCAGGAATGGAAGGTTGGGATTTTTTTAAAGGCTTTATTCAGTATTTTTCACATGCATGTGCAAGAAAATGTGATCTTGAAGTTTAGAGACCATCAAGTAATTAGTTTGGGTTTTTTCCCAGTGAAAACTGCAGAAGCAAATATACTGAGAAGCCCAAAATGTTACAGAGTTTAGATTTTTAATAGGAAAAAAGTGAATAGAAACCTAAACACTGTGAAACTTTTATTCCATTTTCCATGAGGGTCCTGATTCTTCTTGATGAAAATTAGCCTTTTGTTCAGCAGGAGTTCAATCTGAAGCTGCAAATCAGCTTTGCAAATCCCTGTGTGAGTGCTGCAGGTGGTGGTGCTTTCCTGGGTTATGGTGAAGGCAAAAGCCGTGCTGATTTCCCTGAATACCTTCCGTATAACAGCAGGAATAGCAGCAGGCAGGTGATGTGTGCTCTGCAGTGGGTTTGCTTTGTGCTCAAGGCTCTGAGCAGCTCGGTGTTGGATTGCTTGCTGTGCAAAGGGGCCATATTTACCTGTGCTGTGGCTGTTACAGCACAGCTGCCAGCAGGGACCCAGAGCTGCTCCTGCAGGTCTCCACAGCTGAGAACTGCCTGGAAGCCCTTTGCTGCCCCACGGGCTCCAGCTCTGCTCAGGGCACGGCATGAAGCTGTTTGTCAGATCTGTCCCCAGGGAGCTGTGAGTGGGTGACTCCCTTTGGGTACCAGGCACATGGAACCCTGGAGTCAGAACTTCCTCACTACATTTGTGTGAGGATCAGCTGTGATTTGAAAGGTGCTCTCTTTAGGCAACCCATACTTGCTTTTTTATCAGTCCATTTGACTTGTATGTGTACTGTAGAGGTCAACAGAACTACAGGTTTCCATGGCATCCAATGATTTTTTTCCAGTGGTTTTCCCACCAATTCCCATTTTAGTGACGTAAGAGATCAGTATAACCAAAGCTACACCCACTGGAGCTGAGTGTTGAGCTGGTGGAGCTCAGTGCTTGAGGCTCTGAAGAACCACAGCCAGGTTATCTCTGCTGCGTTTTATAGGAGTGAATCTTGGCTCTGTGTGCTCAAAATTCAGTGGTTTATTCCTCTTGTTTATCTGTGAGGATTCGTGATGTTTTGGATAGAAAATGGAGTTTGGATGTCTCTAGTTTCCAAGCCCTGTGACACTCCATGGCTTTTATTCCTTTGTGAGCTGCCATGAGCCAGTTCTGGAGATAAATCCAGAGGGGGAGTGTCAGGTGTGTGGTGAAGTGGGACAGTGAACAGGTTCCACAAAACTGCAGCAAGCCCTAAAGAAACAAATCATCTTCACCTGAGAAGAGGTGTCATTGTAAATGCTTGTCCCAGAGAAAAGTTAAATTAAAATCCTATTCTCCTCTGTTAGTGAAACTTGCTCCATGGTGTCTGTAGAACGCCCTTCTCGCGCTGGAACACAAGAGCTCTGAGATGTTTCTCTCAGGGATGTGAAAGAGGGGGATTAAAGGCAGCACTGCTTACCCAAGTTCTTCTGAACTCACAAGCTGCAGTGTAAGCAAGTGTGTGGTTTCAAACTATGGTTTTTATCAGCCTGAAAAACATTTCCTTCTGTCATTCTTTGGTCTTGTAAGTGTGTGTAGTTTATGTAGGCTGGTCATGTAGGACCCATTATTTTGTTGTAGTGGTAAGACATAAGTGAGAAAATGTCTCTCCTTTTTCTGATCCCTGCTGCGATGTTTTGGTGCCTCCACAGTGCCTTCCAGCCAACACCTAGTTAGCTGTTTTTATTTCTAGTTCTTTGTCATCTCACAACATCTGATTTTCCTCCCCCTTTTTTTTCCTTTTTTCTTTTCTTAAACTGTATGAGTCTTTAAGCATTTATGTTGCCTTTTTTTAATATGCAGCTTATAGCTGGTTGTAAAAAATGTTGCTCTTCACACTCAGTCCAGTCTATAATTCCTGTCTAACACTTAAATTCAACTATGTGAGTGCATTAGAAGTACCCAAAATAAGCAGAGGTGAAAAGACATGACACAGTTACTGCTTTGATAAAGTACATTTACTTGTACTCACTGAAAATTCACTATTTACTGTCTTAACATCTCAACCAGACTTAGTGTGGATTCCTACACCTGCCTCCTGGTGTTCTGCCAAGAGATTACCTTGAATCATGACACCTCAATCCTGTTATTCCTGCTCTTAGCATTAGAAAAGGACATCTGAAACATGGTAGCTGAAATGGCTGTTCTCGAGGAGGCTGGTGCTGCCATAGTGGATATTTCTATTAAATAAGAGATATGGAGAAAAATGCACGATCTTCTTCACTGAGAGATAAAGCAACATCTCTGCCACCTCTAGATGGGTGTAAAGCAGGCAGGATGTAAGTGTGGATGACTCTGCATGCACACACATTGTGTTTTACCCTTCAGCAGGGTGCCCTCTGTGCTTCTCTAAGTGCATTCCTGTGTGTGTGTCTGTGTGTCCCTGTTAGGCACCTGGCTCACTTAAACCACGAGATGATACAAGTGATGTACAGAACTGCTTTTGCCTTTTTTGGCACACACGGAATCAGTGTGGTCAGATGATCCCAGGGATGAGCTGTTCCTCCATCAGAGGATTTTTCCACAGACACATCCTTTTGGGCCCTTTCCTTGCATGTTCCTGCCTTACCAGGAATATGCCAAGTCTTTGTCAGCTCCTTTTATTAGCTTGCTTCAGAAATCACTCGTGGGGGTGGCCAAGGACACCTGCTGAAAGCTCAGCACTGATTTTGGGGGCACAGGGTGGGCATGTGCCATATGTTCCAGACCTTCCTGCCAGTTGTTGGTTATTTTGGTGGTTGGTACTATTTACCAGGGACTCAGGAGGTGTTCCCATCCCACCCTACACAGTTTATACTTGAGTCAGCTTTGTATTCCATAAGTGATGGTGATGTTTCAGGGGTTGTGAGGGAGATGGTTGTCCTGCACATATCCTGGGCAGCACAGCTGAGCCCACCTCTGCTGGGGCAGGGGGAAGCAGCAAAGGAAGGAATTTCTGAAAGGAAAGCATTGTCTTCACTGAGGAACATGCAGGGAGGAATACTTTTATGCAAGAGGGAGTGTGTCTGGCAATAAAACTCAACTGTTACCTGCTGTGAGGAGGTATGGAATGGAAAAGAGAAATAAATCAGGGAATAATTGCAGCTTTTCTCCATTCAGATGAATAACCAGATGGTGAAGTATACACAATAAGACACTGAGTTTTCCTGCTTTTACTTGAACATTCAGTATCACTTTGGTAGAAATTCCTCATTGTTGTGGTTTTTTTGTTTGGGTTTTTTTTAGCTTATTTAATATAGTCACAAATTGTATATAATCACTTTCTTCAATCCCCATAGTCCTTTCTTGGCCAGTGAAGGATTATATTTGAAAGTCATTACAGGGGGGTGAAATTAGAGTATTTGTGCCATTGTTATCCTTTCATGTTTTGCCTTTTTTTCATCCTTCATTATTTTTCTATCTTTAATCCCCTTCTCCTTAATTTACTCTTGCAGGCAGTAGGAATGGCTTATTAAAAGATATGAAAGCATGAATGGAATAATTGTCTCTATTGGATTCAAAGTCTCATCTCAGTATTGCAAATGGGCCATGAACCATTTTTGAGACCTCAGTGGCTCTATGATTGCTTGTTTAGCAGTGGAGTGTGAGGTTGTGCAAGTCAGACCATCTGCACTCCTGTAATCCCTGTTTTGACCTGTTCTGCTTCCCTGACATCCACTCCACAGACATTACATTGTGTTTAAAGAGATCCAACTTAAGGAAAGTATCAGACTCTTAATTTACACCTTCCCCTTGATGCCTGTCCTTATAGTTCCTTGTGAGCTATTCAACTTACCCTCTTCTTTATATTGCCACGTTTAGCTCAGTGTTGAAAAGACCAAAAGAAAATGTCAAAACCATGGCAAATAACTTTCTCAATAAAATCATCCCATAAACCTGCTCTTCTCTGTATCCAGCAGTGCCAGGACAAGGGGGTGCAGAAGCTGGCTGCTGTAACAGGGGTGATGAAGGAATGAGCACAAGTTGTGTTTATAGGTAGGAAGGGAACAGTGACATTGCATGTCTTGGTTGCAGGAGGGGATATACCATGAAATGCCTGTTTCCAGAATTTGGGACTAGCAACTGGAGATTGAGAAAGTGGCAGTGGATATCTGACAGTAAATGGCTGAAAATAGCCAGGAGAAGATCGGATTGCAGAGGTTTTCTTTCATATCATCAATCAAAAGCTTTTAAGGGATAAGGATCATCTTTTAAGGGATAAGGATCATAAGGAGATGTGAAGTGAGATATGAAAGAGTAGTGGTTGTAAAAACCTGCCAAAAGGTACTTATCAGCTCTGTTTGGATTAGCCTCCATTGGGATTAGTCTGAGACCATCGAGAGTTACTTTTCTAAGGCAGAATCTCAGAAGAAAAAACTCTTCCAATTGAGAGATTTGGGGTTTTACTCCTGTATTTAAACACTGGGTTTGTCTCTGTCTTGGAGACTGGTGGAAGTGTTCCGCTTGGCTGTGCTGTCAAGCTGCTGTTGATGGATGTAGCTCCTCTAATTGGTAATGCTGTGTTGGCATGAAAAAGGAATTAAGGCCAATTTAGTAATTTATTTCATGGGTGTAAAATCCATGTCACTGCAATGCCAGTACTGCCAGTAAGTGCTCAGAGTGCTGCTGTTTGGGTGTGATGTATCAATCTGCTCGTGATGAGAGCCAGAGTCAGGTCCCAGCACCTTGTCCTGGTGTTGGAAGTTCAGCTGCTCTGCTATATTCATGTTTTACGGAGCTGTTCAGTGTTCAAGTACGTGTGATTAGTGTGCAGTCTCACTTCATCTCAGGCTCCCTGCAGGATCTTGCCTCCTCCTTGGAGTCCTGGAGGATTTGCTTTGTTGCTGCATTATCAAACATCATCAGTAGTTTTTGTCTCTCAACAGTTACCCCAGTGACTGCTGCTCTGTTTGATGAAGGAGACCTCCATCCCGTGAGAGGGAATGGTTCAGTCTCTGGAATTCTCATTTCTGGGCTCATGTCACTGGTGCAAAGTCCCTCATGTCCAAACGGATGTCTCCCCTCTTTGAGCAGCAGCCGAATGCTGCACAGGTCTGGGAATCAGATGGGGATATGATTAATTCCTCTTCCTTCTGCTTCTAGAAAAACTGTTGGCTTTTGCATGCTTGCATTAAGTTGTGGCTGTTCTCAGGCTTCAGTTGGGATTTGTAAGTGGAAATAACAATTGCTATCAGCAGGTCTCTGACTGCTTTAGGAAGGGTGATGATAACATCATTTCCTCTTTGCACTTCTGAAAACAGAGGCGAGGTAAGATATTTTATTTCCTCTTACAAACCTAGTCCATGGAAAAATGCTGCCAATGAGCTTGGTAACCACCACATAGCCCCACATACAAAATGGCCCCCAGGCAACCCAAAAACTGCCACCCACCCCCCCCCCCGCCCCCAAAACTGGCCCCCAGGTGTCTTGTCTACCCATCTTTCTCCTGCTTGTAATAAACCCATTTTTTTCTCTCTCCCAAGTCCTGCAGCACTTGGCTCAGGCAGGGAACCAGTGTCACTGGTAACCATGGCACCCTGCATTCAGCAGCCTCCTCACACTTGGGTTTGCACTGGCCTAAGAAAACAAAAACACAAGCAGATCCCTCCCTTTGCCTTTCGGGGGTCCCTGCAGTGCATGGGGCAGTTGTTTTTGCTGCAAGGAGTGTTTGTGGTGGAGGCACAGGCTGTTTGGTGGTCAGCCCACTGCTGCCCATTGTAGTGCTCCCTGCTGTGCCCTTTCCTGGCATTTTGGGTGTCCTTGGGGTGAAAGGGGCTGCAGAAAGCTGGGGAGCTCCCACAGGCTGTCTCTGTGTGAGTGCTGTGCCATCTGGCAGGAATGCCATCAGTGCCATCTCCAGGGACGAGTTAATTTTATCCACCAATGACTTTCTATAAGAGACAGGTAAATCCTCCTTCTAGGAGAATGTCCTGAGCACTGGGTTGGTGAGTTTTACACACATGTGCTCTGCTCTTAGGTTTTGAGGATGGCTTGTTCGGTTTTGACAGGGTGGAGTGGATTTCTCAGCTCTGGGTCTCCCCTTTCCTCACAGAGATGCCATTCAAGCATCTTCCTGAGAGGTGAAAAATAGAGCTGAAACCTCTTAGACTGGTTAGGGAGTTGCAAAAATCTTTCATGTAATTGTGGCAGATTTATCACAGAGCTGTCACATAAAAAGGGAGGTGCTGGTGGCTGTGTTTTGAAAGAAATGCTTAGTTTCAAAAAAGGGAAAGAAAAAGGCGTGAGGGAGGCTTTGACAGAGCCAGCTGTACCAGTGTGGAAGAGGAGACAGCTCTGCCCGGCCCCAGGGAGGGTGTGAATCGGGAATGGTGACAGCATTTCCCACACCTCCTGGGGTCTGCCTGTGTGGGATGGTTCCCAGAGCCCCTCCTTGGGCTCCAGGGACACCCTGTGCATCACATGGATCATCTCAGAGCTGTCCTGGCACGGTGCAAAACTCCCCTTCTGCTGTCTTGGGGGGTGCTGGTGCCCAGGTGAGAGCTGAAAATAGGATATGGGATGGAAATGAGGGCAGCTTCCCTCTTAATGAAAGCCAGAAGGGGTTTTTTGGGGGGGAGGGGGGGAAATTAGCAATGCCAATTATAGGTTCAGATGCAAGTTTTCCTCTGTGTTTCTCAGTGAAGAGATTTAATGAAGATTAGTTGTTAATTTTGCTCTTTCTGCAGAGACATTCTCTTCCCTCAGCAAAGCGAGACCCAAATTAGGTTGTTTGTCAGACGATTTTTGTACGTGACTGATGAAGGTCTTGTTTAAGGCTGAAGCTCAATAGGTTTCTAGCCTAAAACTTTAGGAGCTTTCCAAAAGAAAGGTTTGGAAAACCAAAGAAAATACTTGGTACTTGGAAAGAGCCCTTCAAGGAACTGTATGAGACAAAATATTAAACCGTGTTCTGTTTTGATCCAAGTTTAGTTTGTGCTTCCACTCATTGCCTTGGATACATCTCCACTTGCATTTTTTTGGCCAAACTGTATTGCTAGAGCAAAATGAAGCACAGAGCCACAGTCTAATGTTTGCAAAATGCCCTAATTTTTGTTAAAGAGCAGCTCTTTTCCTTGAGCCTGGGCCTGCCAGTGGCTGACAGAAATCGGATCTTCCCTGAGAATTGCCTTAATGAAGTTGAACATTTCCCTTAACAGGAGAGAGAGAACTATATTGGTGGATAGCATTATACTGGAAAAGAGAGCTCTTAGTCACTTAGTAATAAAAATAATGCTTCCTTAAGCTTTGCCTTAAACCAGGTATGTACAGATTAGACAGAAAGCTCTGGAAGACAGACTCTGGCATGTAATAGGACAGATTTTTGGAAGCCTTTAGCTGTGCTGTCCTGAACTCTGGAGTGCAGTGCATTTCTGATGGAATTACACATTGCTCCTCTATAAATACTGAGAGTCTTTTTGGTGATTAGTGCCTTTCAGAGAATAAGAAGTGAATTAATACCCATTAAGCTGCATTACAGAAATAGAACATTTTCACAGCATTGGAAGCTGCTTTGCCAACAACGCTGTGCTGGGTACTGGGAACAGTTTCAGGCTACTTAGAATTAATGAATAAGAATTATTTTGTATAAACATCTTTTTTTATTATTATTTAAGAGGATGGTTCTCCCAGTCTTGCTGATGTTGAGCTGTAATGGGATATGTATTAACAACTTTGACATTAATTATATAACATGCCATTTGTCACTTTTTTTTTCTAAAAAGAGCATTTTGCCCACCTTTAAGCTAATGAGTTGTGGAATTCCACAGTGATTGATGCCTGTTTAGGCTCATAATTCAGCATTTCTACTGTGTGAGATCACTTGGTATGAGGCAAAGGAGAATTGTGCCTGTTCTTGGGTGGTACGAAGAATGCAGAAAGGTTAATGTAACATTGCCCAGTGACAGTAAGAAATAATTTCTGTATCTCTGTTTATATATAATATTTTCCTGACTTGCACTGTAAGACATGGCTATCAAAAATATTTACACCATGACTTTACCTGAAAAGTCATATATCTGAGGTAACTTAGTTTTTTTTAAACATAATAAGGAGCAATCACTGAAATAGTTATATTAGTTATAATAGTTATCATCAAATATAAAGTTATAGTAGTTGTGTTACTAAAGTATTCTGTGCTCTACTCACTGCCCATTGTCATGAGAAACTGGCAATGAAAGGTTTTCTGGAAAAGCCCTCAAGTAGGAGAATATAGATACTCAAACTGTGTTCCTGCAGTTTCAAATTCCCTGTGTTTTAAGAATCTCTGTGTAGCACTGAGCAGACTAGAAAGACCAATATACTTTCAGGATTAACTTGTGATCTGAGGATTGCATCCACTGAACTTGGAAATGGCCAGAAGAGAAGGGTGAACCCACAGACTGAGCGAGTTAAACATGCTGGTGTGGGGACATGGTTGTGCCAGCGAGGTTTGGCACAGGTGGAGGTTTTCAGGTGTTGGGGGTTTGGCAGGAATCAGGCAGTGCAGTGGGCAGTTTGCTGCCTGGGCCAGCCCTGGCAGGTTCCCTGGAGGCAGAAGTGTGGGGCTGGAGCCACAACCTCTAAATAACTGCTGAGGTTGTTCAGCATGCCTGAGTTCCATGGATCTATAGCAAGTTACACTTACTGGCATCAGCAGGCACTTCCTTAGCAGACGTGGAAGCCTTAAATTGGGTTAAAACACTAATATCATTAATACCTGATTTTCCACTGCAAGCTATTCCAGTATCCAAAAAAGCAGATAACTTCTGACCTTGGTGTCCCTCAAACTTTCAGAAGCAAAAGGAATCCCATTTACCTCTGGACCTGGCAATGTGGGCTGACATCCAAGCATGTTATTCCAACTTGTTTCTCCACAATTCTGTTCCCACATTTGCTGAGTTCTCACCAGGCAATGTGTGTCCTTGAATTTCTGTGCCTGCTGAAACCATCTTTGTATTTTTCTATCAACTAGTTTTGAGTAAGAAAAAGCGAAGCACCAACACTGTTGAGCAAATTTGCATCTTGATTTACAGGCAGCGTTTCTGGTCTCTGCTGCCCCAAAGAAACCGTGTCAAATTTTCCTTTGACTCCCTCACTGCGAGGAAAAAGCAGAACGAGGTGAAGAACAGAGATGGGTTTCTCCTTCCTCTTGCTCTGTTCAGCCCTGTCTGTGATTACTGTGTATCACCTCTTGCTATTTTGTACAACACAGAGAAAGAAATCTTTTCCTTTTGATTAAATGCCAACAAAGCCACAGGATGGCAGAGCACAAAAATAGCAGCTGACAGCCCTTTTATATTCCTGTGCAGACACACAAACAGGGCACAGATCTTCCCGAGCATGGCTGTGAGCTTTGCACGAGATAAACCGTGTGAGGACAGAACCAAACCTGTGCTACTGACGCTCAACTACTTATATTAAAAAATAACTTCATTATCAACTGAAATTAATGAGTGGAGTGACCTCCTGCCACCTGCTGTGTGAGGTTATTTTCAGGAACGCTCAGGCGTTTTTTAAGTGCTGATTAGGTGTTTGTGTGGTGTTTTGTGTGTGCCGTGAGACCCCAGGGATGCTTTGCTGACCTGTAGGTTGGGATGGCATTGAATATACAGGGATAAGCTCGTGGATCCTTTCCTCATGGACTGCTCGTGTCCCAGGGAGAAGATCCAGCCCCGGCACCACTAGAGGACACTCTCGCATTTAACATATAGGTCTTGCTTTACATCATCGCAGCCCCGGTGAGACAGGCGCTGTCTGCTGGGGAGGGTTCCAAATGCACCGACAACAACTGGGGAGTGCTTTAAAAAGTGGATTAGTACTTAAATGTGGAGCTTTTTATTAAGGAACACTTCAAAACCTCCTGGTACCTCATATAGATGAAATATCCCCTATCCTAGCTCAGGTGTTTTTTCCTTTTTTTTTTTCTCTCAATATATTGATCACTGTCTGGAATGTTTTCTCAGCATTGACAGAATTAAGATGCTTGAAAATCATTCTGTGGTTCAGTTACAATTGCTTTAATGACACTGAAGGAAATTCAGGGAGGTTTTCTAAACATACAACATTGACCTGTTCTTGCAGCTGCTGAAATCATCCTCTGAGGAGGAGCATAGCTGGGCATCTCTAACTGCAAAATCAGCCTCTTTATCCCTCCTCCCCTGGTGCTGAAGCAAGAGCTGCTCCAAGGCAGTGCCAAATAAAAACAGCCTGAATTTTAACACAGGGTCATGAGGTTTATGTTACTATAGCCTGTGATTTGTAGGAAGGAAAGTGTAAAGGTTTGCAGATGGCACCAAGCAACAATAAATTCAACTGAATCAGATCTTACCTGTGGGACAAAATATGGGAGGAATAAAAGTTCTTAGGTTGGGAAAGATGGAGATGTAGCAGAAGCCAGGTGAGGAAGACAAGTGCACAGCTGGGAAGGAAGGCCCTGGTGCCTTGGAAAAGGACTTGGTGGGGATTGTCAGTGGGTCTGCAGCTCTTAAAGGCCAGAGCTATTAACAGATCAGGGAGAGCCTGGGCACAAAGACAGGTTGGAATACAGCAGGAATTGCCACAGTGAGAAATGGAGTGTTCTGGGAAGGAGTTCAGAGGATAATTGCTTGCTGTCAGTGAACAAAGGGACTGGCAAATGATGTCTGTGTAAATCTACAGCTTGGTAAAACAGCAGTTTATAAAAGCAAATGCTCTGAAATACTTATTGCTAAGAATAAAATTATGCAGGATGAGTTTGCTGTATAGGAGGTGCCTTGTTAAGGGTGAGAGTGTTCATGGTTGTCTTGGGATGCTGAACAAGAGAAATGTCATTACCTTGGTGGAGTTTAGGGCAGATCTCCAGTGGACTTCACTGGGAGAGGGATCTTGCAGTAAGTTTTTAAGGAAAAACCAATGTAATTCATGTTTGACATGTCTGAAGAAAGCAACAAGTCTTGGATCAGAGGTTGCCTTTGGAGAAGAAATTCAGTTTTCTTCTTGATAGTTAATCACCCTCCACAGCCAAAAATACATGTTGGATATCTTCTGTTTTGGATATTGGGATTAACTGTCTACATTTAAAGACTGTAGCTCTTGGAACAATCCTGCTGGCCTCCCCTTACAGAAACACAGGGCTAAGCTCTCCAGGTAGAGTCTAACCAGGAGAACCCAACCTCTTTCCCCGAATCTGAGCATCTCCAGATGTTCTTACAGGACCACATGTTGCATTGTGTCAGCACAGCACAGACAGCACAGCATTGCATTTCTTGTATGGACTGTCATGTTCCCAAATCCCAGAGTGACTGAGCTTCCTCCTTGTGAAAAATTGGGAAATGCATATTTCTGCAGCCCAACTATCTGTCACTGAGAAAAACCATGAATAATTCTGAGGGAGAAACAGACCTGAGGACTTTGCAGTCAGCTCACAAGCAGCAGAAGTTTCTCTGAATAAATAATTGGTTGGGAATCAGCCAAGCCACTCCACTGGTTCCCAAATCCTTCTCAAAAGAGGAGTTTGGCCTACAGGGAAACTACTCACAGGTCTGAGCTTTTGGAACACCCCTTGGATAGAATATTTAAGTGAATGAAAGCAAACTATTGCTATGTATTGGGCAGTGAACAAGAGAAAGAGCAAAATGCAGCCCTCTGGTGACAGACCATTAAGATGCACAATTGTGCTGTCAAAGCAGGGGAGACACAGGGTCAGCTGAATGCAAATACACACCTCTGTGGCACTGGTATTTCTCTGCAGTGTTTCAGAGGGATGAGGGAACTGCCCCTGGCAGGAGAGCCTGGCACTGCTCTGTTGCCTACTATGCCACTGCTGTGCCCAGGAAGGAAAACAGTGGGCTTGAAGTGCCTTTTGCACTGCAGAAATTCATGGCTGATGGATCAGCCTCAGCTTTCTTCCAGCTTATAAACAGAGCAAAGGGATTCCCTGGGGATGCTCCAATGGAAGAGAGAAGCAGAAAAGTGAAAAGGTGTTATTTTTGGCTTATATCTTGAGTTTCACCAACTCTTTCTGTGTCAGGCAAACAAGAATCCCACTGGCGACAAAAGGGCCCAAATGTAGAGGGGTTGGTCCCCTGCTGCTGCTCAGAGCTCTTGTGAACAGATGGGAGTTCCTGTCCTGGCCTCCATCGGGAATGTGCTCAAAGGGAAAAGCATGATGTGTGGGCGAGGAGAAATGGAGCCATGGCATGGTCCTGCACCATGTCCTGGGAGCAAAACTGGTAGGGCTGAGGAAGCAATGTCATATATATTAAAGCCTTCACTGGGTCCTGGACATGAGGAGGATGGCAGTAAATTTCCTGGGAATGCCCATGAGGAAGCTGCCTCTGGGACAGGGCCCAAAGAGAGCATGGGAGACAATACTGAAAGCAAGGGACACCCCAGAGCCCGAATTCCTCCTTGGCAAAGCCCTTTGCCCCCCGCAGACAGCCAGGCGTGCTCCCCTGGTGGAGGATGTCCAAGGGCACCAGTCTCCTCAGGCTGGAGCTCCTCTGTGGCTCCCCAGCAGTGTGAGAAGCTGTGTTGTTGTTGTTGCTGTCAGAGTGCTAGAAATATCCCAGCTTTGCTGCTGGTGTCACACAGAGTTTGCAGAGCTGGCGCTTGGAGAAGTCACCTTTTCTCTCTGAGGCAAACAAAAAGATGCTTTTCTGGTTTACGTTACCTTTAAGAGGAGTGGGGGAAAAAAAAAAGTTGTACTACAAACCTCTTGCTGTCAGTGTTGAAAACTGGGGTAGGTTCTGCTCCTCCTGTGAAATGGCACAAGTGGCACTGGTTTGGGCGTCACCTTTGTCCAGTGAGATCACCTCCCTTACAATGCCCTATTTCCACGGCACATAGAGGAACTGAGGACAGACAGGGAAAGTAACATCAGGTCCTGATACAAGTTCCTTTTGCTCTGTGGCTGCATTATTTTAAACCCTACTGGAAGAGGTTGGGGAGGTGTCTAATGTGTAAATGTGGTAGTACTGCGAGGTGTGATGTGGTGCCACAAATTTTTTGAGTTTTAACTTCAGCCCTGATATCAGCCCCCGCCACCCCTGTCGTTCCTGGGTTTAAAAAAACCAAATGACATGCTGAGTGCACCCTGGAGTAACTGGTGCGCGGGAGTGAACCCTGCACACCTTTGCTCCTCCAAAGTGGCTCAGCTGAGTGCTGACAATGAGCCTACAGTGCTCCCAGCCGGCTGTGTTTGAGTCCTTCTTTCCATTTTAAACCTGCATTTGTGAGCAAATAGGCACAGGCTGATGGCTCCAGCTTTGCCTCCCAAATTGCACTCTATTAATCTTCATTTCTAAAAGAAAAGCCACTGCTGCAGTGCGGGAAGATGGGGCATCCCAGTACAAACCATAACCAGTGCTGCGTGTGAGATTCCTCTAACTGAAGTTTCCCTACAGATCTAATCAACAGGTCTGGAAAAAAAAGAAAAAAAAAAAAGGTTTTTGTTATACCAAGAAAACAGATAGTAAAATGATTTATCTTCCTGTTAGCTGCTCCATGATACCATCAGCTAAATGGGTTTCGGTGTTTAATTATTGCAGAGAACCCATTCATTTGGGTCATGTGCATTGAAAGGCAGCCAAGAGATAAGAAAAGAACATACCATGGTCTTTGGGGCCTTTTGTCTGCCAAGGATTCCCAAAACAAAGAATTCAGCTCAGTCCTTCTAGGTGAAGGGGAATGAATGAATTGCTGAAGGTCCAGCTCCTGGAGGAGGTTCAGGGCGCTAACCCAGCTCCACTCGGCTTCTGCCTGTGAAATTATGGCCAGAGTTGCTCCTCAGATGGCTTGATATTTGCATTTCTATTAAATATTTATTGTTCCTCCTCCTGCAAGGAGCCATTAGGTGGTACACATCCTATATATTTTTATATTACTATTTTTCTTCTAGTTTACATGTGCTATTGCCTGAAATAAACACGCTCGATCATAAAAGGAAATCTAATTTCCAAGGTTAGTTGAGCATTTTCTTTCCTGAGGTTTGATACAATTAGCATTTTTTATTTCCAAAATATGGTGATTTCCTTGAAAATGAAGGAAAAGTAAAGAGGAGAAGGGCAGATATTTCCAAGCCAGTGCAGAAACGTGGTTGTAACAGTAATGCTGTGCCCTGAGGATGCCTTTCCTCTGAGTACCTTAAAATGCAGGACATACATTAATTATAAATGCACCTTCCATGGTCTCTCTGAAGTAGGTCCTGCTAATTGAAGTGCAGGCAGAGTAACCGAATGGCAAAGGTATATATTCCAAACCCCATCTTCCCTAATAAGTCCCTCAATGGCTTTATTAGCTGTGTCAGCAAGCGCAGTTTCAAACCAGACCTTTCAAGTGCAGCCTTAAGAGAGGGCCCAAGGAAAGGTAACTGGTTCCCAGAAATGTTGTGTGGCCAGCCCTGCACGGGGCTTTTCACGCTGTTGCACAGAGAGGGGGAGCCCTGAGCTGCTGCTGAGCGACTGCCCTGAGGGACTGAGGCTGTGGGCACTTCAGAGTTCTCTTTGTCGGCACAAAGAAGGACGAATTTGGTCCCTGCCTGTGTGTGCTCAGCTCTGCTCGAGAGAAAGGGCAGGCTCTGCTGCAGCCCCGAGTGCAGGGCAGCTGCAGGGTTAGCCCAGAATCCAAAAATGATCCTGAATGAAGAGGGCTCAAAGCAGGAACAAAAGTCAGGAATTGACCCAGAGCTGTTACTACAGATGGGTTAAAAGGGAGGAAAGCTACAAAAAAAAAAAAAAGAAAAAAAAAAAGAAAAGAGCTGGAGAGTGAGATGTAAAGGCAGGTTTTGTATGGTTGGGTTGCTGATTAAAGCTCATCCTCAATGGAGCAACTCCTGTAAATGAACTTGGCAAGGGAGACTGTCTCAGCCCTTCCAAGTGCCGGAGCTTCAGGGGCTGATTTTCTGTGAATGTCCCCAAGCTGGTGAAGTGCTGCTGGGTTTTCTGCATTTCCATTTGCTGATTCACATGGAAACACAGGGCTTTGAGATTCAGTCGGGTTGCAGCTTTTATTGCGAATTTAATCACAAATGTAAAGTAAGCAAGTACATCTCCCAGGTAATGAACTCCAAACCTGGCACGGTGGTGTCTTGGTGGAATATTTCTTGCCCAGATTTATCCCATGTACTCATTAAACTGATCTAAGCGTTCCTTTAGAACCCACAGATTTTTTTACTGCCCTATTAAATCTAAATTAAATGCTTTTTGAGGCATTTATAGCGCTATCATTTGCTCCAGCAGGGAATATGCAAAAGAAATGCTTTAAAAGAAATTGTGTATGTTCTCAGGAACTCTTAAATAAAGGTAGGGAAAAGCCAGGCCTGCACTGGGCATCACTGCAGGTGTCCCTCAGGGGCTTTGCTATTTGATTTTGGTTTGCTGATTAAAAATTGAACTGAAAATTAAGTTAATTTTGGATGGGAGCCCTGAGCAGCTCATCTGTGCAGGGGTACTGACAAACAGGGTTTGGACTGTGGCTGTTTGGGGTATTCTAGGCAGGGATGACCTGCCAAGCCCAGCCTTGTTGGGTCACTGGGGAAGGTGCAGAGTGACTCTGTGCCTCTGCCTTGTGCTGGCTGGACTTTCCTTTCCCAGTGGGGATGCTCAGACATGGTGCTGCTGTTGCTGCCAGTTCCATCTTTCCACAGTTTAAGTACATATCTGAATTATAAGAGTTACAACCTGCAGTGTTTCAAAAGGTTCCTGCACCATGTTTAGGATGCTCTCACCTTCAGGGTGACAGCTGTGGCAGGGATGCCTCTCCTGCACTCAGGATGGAGGGACAGTGCATTTGGACTGCTGTAATTAACTTTATTTGCTGTATTGGAGACTTTACCCTGCTCAGAAACTCTCCACAGATACAAACTGGGGACCAGATCCTGTCCCTCCCAAAATCACAGCGAGATGGGCCATGCGTGTCAGTGAGATTAGGATGTCACAGGTGATGTCCTTTTCCTTTTGGCCTCTGACATAACTGCCTGATTTATTAAAACAAAACAAAAAGAAGACAAATAAAAGGCAGCAGCAGCACAGCATATTACAACCTGCTCGTTTTATTGGCAACTGATGCTGAATTGGTCCTTGGACATATTTGCTTTTACCACACAGTAACAAATATCTTGACCCTGCCCTTGCCATTTCAGTGCTGAGGCTTCATTTTAAACCCACTTTTTCCAGTTTCATTTGAAACCCACTTTTCTTTTCCTGAGCAGATGCACAGTTCTCCCTAATAACAGCATCGGGGTTACCATGGCTACAGTCTTTTTGTTGTTGAGGTTTAGCGTGTGAAAAAGAGAAAAATGACTCCCAAATTCACCGTTAAATGTTATTAGGAAAGCCAGTCAGCGATGGATGAATCCATATTCCTTTAGTCACGAGCCTTTTGTTCCCCCATCAGTATTCAACTTGTCTCAGTCAGGAACCAGAAATGTGTGGTGTGTTTGAGATTTCTCTGGACTCAGGGCAGAACTCATGGTGTTGCTGCCATTCTGATGAATATATTAAATTCTTCCACACCTTTTGGCCCTTTCCCTGTCTCTCTTCTGGACTACATGGAGTTTTGAGGTACAGGGAATTCAGTATCTTTGAGTTGGCTGTTATCTCCTAAGCAGTTAAAATCAGAGTTGTGTGAATTCCTGAAACAAGAGCATGAGGATTAGGGTTTGAGGGTTTTTTCAAAGTATTTAATATATTTCTGGAAATCAAGGCATTTTGGGGGGAAAAAATAGGCACAAAACCTCTAAATGAGCATCTATATCTCACTAATGTCTAGTGATACAATGATTTGATATTTGATACAATATAATTTCTTGAGCAAGTTCAGAACACGTGTGTGATGTTCTTATTTTTCTGGAGAAGTGTGGAGGTGGGTTCTTGTGCAAGGTTTGGTGATTTGGGGTTTGGGAAGAACATGCAGCCAGTAAAACACAGATGCTGGCACAGGGAGCTCAACTAGGGCAAAGGGGCTTAAAGTTCAAACCTCCTGTTGTTCGCAGGCTGATTTTGTGCAGGGTTTGCCAAAGACTCACAGTACTTATGAATTATTCACTCCAGAATTAATTACACAGTCTGGACAACAGAAATAGGATAATTCGGAAAGAGAGGGTCTTGCTTCTGCCATTCTGATTCACAATGTCTGTAATTTTATACTTTGGAAGGGTTTTTCAATATATTCAATATTTAATAGTGGAATCTTTTGAGTTATTTAAGAGCCTAAATTGCCTGTGAATTCTTGGCCTTTAACACTCAGGTATTAACACGTTGATTAAAAAAAATATATTTGTAGAGATCTCAGAAACAGTTTAAATTATATTAAAAAGGATTGAATATTCAGAAAACACTTTAAGGGTAGTTCTTGTAACGTTTAACGTGATGCCCTCAGGAGAAAAGTGCTGCGGTGGGATAGTGTGTGATAGCAGCACGCTGACCCTGCTGAGATTCCTTTCTGCTCTGCATTACGGTGTGTGAGCCCAGAAGGAATTCCTAATTCACTCCAAAGGAAAAGTCCCGAGTATGGAATCTGTTAAGTTTTAAGGCAGAGACTGAAACAGGGCCATTTTGGAGAAGAAAATGTGTTCTTTTTAGAAGAAATAATATATATCTGATGTGGAAGTGGTAGGAATTTCCACTGAAGTGTGGATTGTACAATACCGCAGTTAAGAGCTGTGTTTGATACTGGAGCTCTTGTACTTGGTTTCCTGAATGCCTTTAAAACCTGCCCTTTTGTGGAAGGAACAGGAGTATTTCTCCACTAGGAAAACTTGACTTTTATGCAGTTACATATCTCTATGACTTCAAGAATTAATGTAGCGCATTTTTGAGGAAAGAGCACAAACAGAAGGCTGATGGATTGTCGCATATCAGGAAAATGCAGCGCATCAAAGATGCAGTGCTGGGTGATCAGCGGCTGCAAACATGAAATTTTAATGGCTTTGAGAAAGGCAACCACCTCATCCTTGCTCAATAGGGCTTTTCATCCAAAATTGCCGCCTCTTTGGCACATGCAATGATATCAGAAAAGGAAAAGCACAATTGTTTTGTTTCCAGGAGGCTGATCACGTTTGTGCGTTAACTGAGTCATGGAAGAGGCTGTTTGCCTTGTAATGGGAAGAGGAGGATGGGAACACTTTGACATGGACTCAGGAGACATTTCTTTCACTCGACTTTCATTCCTTTAGTAACCCTTGCTCTGGCACTTTGATTTAGAAAGCAAATGCTGGGTTTTGTGAGGAGCCTGTCTGTGTGAGGAGCCTGTCTCTGACACTGGGCTTGCTGGGAGGCCTCGGAGAAGGAACACCCGATTTAATCTCTTATGTTCTAGAAGAAGGTTTTCATCTTCATTTCAGCTGCTTTGTTGAGGCTGTTTGTTCTTGCCAGGACTTTTTTAGTTCCCAGGTCTTGGTTGCAGCTTCCTGCTCCTCCAGGGACCCCGGTCTCCAAGGGGAGAGCTGCTGGGGTGTGGCCAGGTTGCTGGTGCTGTGCAGCACATGCAGAGTGCCAGGGTCAGGTGCCCTGGGGAAGGAGCACCTCCAGCTTTGTCTTGTCTGCGTGACTTCCAGGTTCACTCTAGGCGTGCTCCTTACATGTTCCAGCTGTGCTGCAGATGTGTGCCAGGCATGTTGTGGGCATGCTCCAGGTCCTTTCCAGATGTGTTCCAGGTGTTCTCTAGGTGTGTTTGAGGCATGTTCCAGGAGTGTTGTTGCTGTGTTCTAGGTCCATTTCAGGTACATTCCAGGTGTGTTTGGACATGTCTGGGAACATGTTCCAAATGTTTTCCAGGTGTGCTCCAGGCATGTTCTAGGTGCATTCCAGTTGTGTTTTGGGTGTGTTCTAGGTGTGTTCCAGGCCTTCTCCAGGTATGTTCCAGGTATGCTCTAAGTGTGTTTGAGACATTTTCCAGGCCTGTTCAAGTTGTGTCCAAAGCTCTTTTCCCTGTTTTATTACATTAGTCACGGTATTCCTGATAGCACATGGCCCAGCCAATAATCCCAGAATCCTATTTAGGCAAATGAGACTTAAATGAGTTTAAACTTGACTGGAGATGCCTCCCCCTACCTGAAGCTTTCATACAAACCCCAAACACAGTCCACCTCCACCCCCAGTGCTTAACTTCTAGGATAACTTGCCTGGGGTAATAAATAGTGGAAATGCTCCTGGCTTGTTCCACAGAAGATTTCCTCAGCAATGGGCCCAATTTAAAACTCTCCTAATGGAAAGTGTTACCCCCCACCCCCCTTCTGCTGGTGGGTTTATCCAAGTCTGCATTTGCCTCATCCATTCTATGAGACTTGAGAGAAGCCTGGACTGGGTGTTTGATCATTTTCTTAGTGTGATACAATCAGTTGTTTGCCACAGGTAACAGGATCTTAACAAAAGCCAACACTAATTGCTTTTTTGGGGATTTTTGGGGTCTTTGTAATAATATTTCAGTGATTAAAAAGTGAAATAAAAGAGAGACATACTTATCTTACACAAGGTGATTATTAGATACAATTGAAGGAGGCTTTTGAAGATTTCCCAGCATGGCCATTTGAGCAGAACATCCCCTTTTAAGGTACTGGTTGACTTGTTTTTGTTGGGTTTAATTTGGCAGCCAGACTGACTCTTCACACTCACTGCTGGTTCAGCACCAGCTGCTGCTCCTCCCTGCTTCATTTTTCAGGAGATCGTTAGTGCTATTTGTGGGAACTGACCTCGGAAGGGCTCACCCTTCTCAGACCCATCTTGTTTTGGGCATGTCTTTGCAATGGCATCTCAATTATCCTTTGGCCTCGCACACCCAGGTGGAGTTTTCCATGGGCACAGGGTGGTGTTTCTGGCCCGAGGAACAGATGGCTTTAAAATTGTGTGGAGTGGGGTATTTATCACCAGGGAAAGGAGCAGGAGCCAGGACAAGGTCTGGCGCGTGGTTATTAGTCTTGTGCTGCTGCTGCTGCCTCGATATACCAAGCACAGGACTCCTACTTCTTGTGATCCTTCCCATTCCACTTCTTTTCCTGCTCCTTCTGTCCCTGAAAGCCAAAGGACCCCTAGAAAAGAGTCAGAATGTCTTTTCTTAGTAAGACTAAGACAGAAAAAGGGTGAGTTTACACTGAGGGGCATTTAAAAAAAAGAAAAAAGGTTTTGGAGAATTAGCTTCTTAATGACACCGGTTAATTTTGATTCCTTTAAAAGTCTTAGTTCATTTGTTCACATCTGAAGAAGTAAACCCTCTGCTGCCTCACGACTCTTAGTGGTGCCTAAAAACACCCCTTTCCATGGGATCTGACTGGCCTGAACCTGGCACAGACCACTGAATGTTCTCCTGAGCCTTCATCCTTCCGTTTCTCAGGAGGCAGCTGGCTTCAGAATGTCGTTCAAGTCTGTAGTCAACAGGACAATGCATCTTTTGCATATTTTCACGTGTTTTGAAAAACAGGGCAATGAATTTTAATCTTTTGGGTATTTTTTTCTCTAGTATTGCCTCTTGACAGGAAAATTTATAGGAAAAGCAGTAAAATGGGGAGGCAAAAAGCCACTCCAGTAATGGCTTTAGCATAAAACTCACCCCAGGAGCCTCAGTCCTTTTCCTTTCTCCACCTGTTGCTTTACCAAGTGCAGGAGCTCAGAGGCTCAGTGTGAAGAACACATGACGTAAGAAATTGGAAGCAGGAGTTCCCTCTGTACTTCCCCTGGGTGCAATAAGCCTTTATTTTCAAGAGAATAATCTTCCAGTGGAATTCTTCTGAGGGCAATTCTCTGTTTCCCATTTTACTTTTAATTGTGTAGATGGTATTTTGTCAGAATTCCTGTTAAATATCAATTAGGTCCATCTTCTATTAATAAGAAATTGCCTGTGAGATGAATGGTCTTGATAAGCAGGACACACAGATGATTCTGCTCTGATAAAAGGTGTTCTTTTAAATAATTATCCTAGTCAAATTATTTTCTCCTGGCAATGAATATTAATCCTTCTCACTGCTGTTGTATAAGAGCCTGTGTGAAAAGACAGGCAGAGATCTTCAGATATTTAGAGACTCTTGGAGAATCCAACTGTTGTCTTGGCACCAACCCTAGTGCAGCCAAGGAAAAGGCCACACTTGGATGGTAAATGAAGCAGCAAAGCAAAAGCACGTGTTGTATATTAATCAGGGGGTTAATCTGGGTTGTAAAGCCTCTACACAAACCCTTCCAGAGAAGAGAGACCCATTAGGTGGTGGTTTCTCTGGGCAGGGACATTTCATTCTGCAGGGCCCTTGTGTTGTAGTCAAGAAGAGTAACTGGTTTTGAATTCTGTCACTCACATTTCCAAGGCACAATTAATGAGGGGTATTTATTTATACATATTTAACTTACTGCAGTATGTACCAGAGGGTGTTTTTTGGCTGTATTTGTTGCTACCACTACCAAAGCTTGTTGAACAGTCTGCAGTAGAATCACGGAATCCCAGAAGGGTTTGGGTTGGAAGGGGCTTTAAAGATCATCCATTTCCACCCGCTGCCCTGGGCAGGGACACCTTCCACCAGCCCAGGTTGCTCCAAGCCCTGTCCAACCCGGCCCTTCCAGGGATGGGGCAGCCACAGCTTCTCTGGGCACCCTGTGCCAGGGCCTGCCCACCCTCCCAGCCAGGAATTCCTCCTCAATATCCCATCTAACTCTGCCTCTGGCAGTTTGAAGCCATTCCCCTTGTCCTGTCACTCCAGGCCCTTGTAACCAGCCTCCCTCAATCTTTCCTGTGGGTTCCCTTCAGGTACTGAAAGGCCACAATTAGGTTATCCTGCAACTTCTCCAGGCTCGCCAGTCCCAGTTCTGTCCCTATTAGTGTCATAAGGATTGTACCTGGAGCACAGCCTGTTAGAGCCCATTTGCATGGAAAGTGAAGCCACTGAATTTTTATCAGTGCCTCATTAAGTCAAATGTTCTGTAAAACTGGCTTTTACTGACCGAGTTCAGGGCATCATGGTTGGGAATTCTGCTGTGGCAGGTGAGGCTTTCACTTACCAGCAGAGCGGTGATTATCAGCAAAGAATGGAAAAATGAGGGCAGGAATTAAGTTACTGTGGAAATGAGAAATTGTATTCAAATCCATTAAAGAAATGTATGAAGATGTCCCTAAGATTAAAATCATAGGGTTCTCTGCTCTGTGGTTTTTGACTGGTTGAAACAGGCAAAATTAAATTACTTGCTTTGTGCTTCTGCCATGAAAATCAGCGTGCATCTGTGTAACTTTTATGGTTAAATGCCAATGACTTGCTGAGTTCTGTCAAGTGGAATGGGGCATATTTTCATGTTGGAGTGGGCTCCTTTAGTACAGTTCAGGTGCCCCGGGGGAGAGGTGGGAGATGCAGGAGCCCTGGAAGAGTTACCTTTATGATACTTTTCATATTTCTGCTTGCGCTTAGAGGTGGGATTTGAGCCTCCCTTGGTTTTCAGAGGTAATATTGTGAGGTCCCACATGTCATGGATTTACAGTTTGGTTTGCAGATTAAAAAGAAATAAAACTGCTCTGTCAGCACTGACCCAGGGAGTGACAAACCACTGTGCCCCCAGGGGACCTTGCAGTGCCCAGGTGTGCCCAACCCACACTTTGTCTGTTCCCTTTTCTCCTGCCTTTCCAGCCCTGTCAGTGGCTGCACCTTCTTTGGACAGCTGGGCTTGCCCCAAAGCTCACAGGAGCTTCATTTTCATATCCAAGGGGAGCCAGGGCAGTCTTTACGGCAGGGAACTTAACCTGGCTGGGTTAGTGGAGGATGGCTGGGACCCATTTGGGGTCCCTTTTTAGAAAAAGGGAAAAACTGGGTGGATTTTTCTCTCACAGGCCTCATAGAAGTGTCATCAAAGCAAGGGGTGGAATTCCATCAGTATCTGAGTGGCTTTTCGTGACATTTACACAGACATTGCAAATTTTCAGTCATCCCACCTCCTGTCTCTGTGAGACTTGCGGTTAAATGTACTTTTCCTAAACAACACTGGGATTGTCTTTATTCTCCTGGTTGGAAGTTAGGCTTAGTAACAACACTAAGTTGTTTCAATTCCAAGCACACTTCAGTGGAAAGATATATTTAAAACACAGTGATTTGGTGTAATGTTATCTCATCAAATAATTAGGGTAAATTATAACTCTAAATTAGTAAGTGCCACGGTAAGTGACAACACTTGGTTCACACACCACCTTCATAGTGATCCATCATCATCCCTGGCATAAAATCACTATGGATCGGGAATAAACCACCTTTGTTCTGGTTAGGTTAATCAATGTATTTTATATATTTATGTATTAGTTATATATTTACTTGCTGTTTGTATATTCAGGGCCATGTTTCTTCATGTAGCAAAATGCTCCATCTGCCCACTTGGGCTGCCACAGAGGATGAGGGTGAAACAACTGTCAGGGGGTCTTAGTGATACCAGATTAATTGGAAATAAAAATAAAAGAGAAATGGGGTGTGATTCAAAATATATAATAGTTTTTTGATCTGTAAAACAGCCAAAAATGTTAGAAATCCAGCTTTTTTTGTGAAATAATATTCAGTTCACTCTTTGTGTAAAACATTTCCATATTAGTGGAGCCCTTTAAATTATGCAGTTGTTTTTTTCTCATTGGTTTTTCTCTTTTGAGTGCAATAAACATTTATTTCATGGACCTAATTTTCCCTGAACTTAGTGGCAAAAACTTCTCCACAAAAACATGTTAAAAAACCATCAGTGTGAAGACCTAAAGAGCCATTAGTTCAAGCACATAAATAGATACCAGATCAATCTTTAGTGTAAACCACGGGAACACTCATATTGTCGGCTCAGTTTCAGAATTAATGGGCTTTGCATTGCTTTGTAAAACAGCAATTAATGACCTGCCTTTGATCAGCTTTATCACAGACACAAAATGAACTGGCACTGAAAACATGGAGAGGAGTAAAATCAGAAGTTCTATTGGTAAAGCTCTAAATTGTTTAGGATGAAAAATGAGCCAAATGTGAAATCGTGGTCACGCTGAATTTCATGACAGAATTCCCTTTGCGTTCAGGGGAGCAGGGTTGAACAGCACTGAGGTGTTGGTAAACATCTCATTCCATAAAACCCTATTAGGAACATTGTATGGCAACCTTTTCCAGTGAAATCAGGCTCAGAAAAACTGGATTTATGTGTTTGCAGAGAAATTATTTTGCAATGTCCACCCTATATAAGTCTGCTTGGACAGAGCCATCCAAATCCGTTCAGTACGGTGTAAAATCCTGGTGGTTTTGCTAATCTGGTGCCTACAAATCCAGACTAGGAATTACCAGCAGCCAACCTGCTCCTGTGGCATTGCCACAGCCTGTGCTTCCATAGACAGTGTGTAAACAGCTGGGATGGGCATGGCTACCGGAAAGTCCTGGCCACAGCAGCTCTGCCTCATCCTCTTGAAACACAAAACAAGTGGAAGGGAGCAGGGAGTGAAATCCACAGTATTTGCTTTTATTCTGAGAAGCTTAGTTTTTCCCAAGTGCATGCCAGGCATGCTGTAATTAATCTTTAATCTCACTTCTCTGTAAAAGCAGTAGCTGCACACAGGCAATAAGAGGTATTTATTTGAGCACAGCAAGCAGGTAGTTATTTCTTGGAAAAAGATCCCTGTAGACAGATTGTCCTCCCTTCAGTGAACCCTCCGAGGGAGAAGCGGAGCCCTTGATTTCTCTCTGCTTTCCCCTGTCCTGATGAGGCTGGGTCAGTCTGGAGCCTGAGTGCCAGGTCAAATAAGTACTTAGGGCAAAAGCTGACAAGGAATATGCTCCACGAAGGGATTTCCCGGCTGTGAGCAGCCCTTTGCAGCACCCTGGCTGGACTGTGTTGTGTGCAGTGGAATAGCTGTGGGCAGCAGGGCTGGGAAAACACTGCAGCTGTCTTGAGGAGGAAATGCCTGTCTTGGTTGGTTTAGTGCTTTGCTTTGTTTCACTCGGTTTGATTTTAGCCAGACAAGTACCTAGTGAAATATAAAGTTTCTGAGCCTGGATGAGCCCTTTGCCTTCCCTTCCCCCTGCTAATAATTCTGGATATCCCCATGGAAATTACATCTACAGGCTCAACGCGCATCTCCTTAACAGCAGGGAATAAGAACCCATGTCCTAGAGTCACTTTGTAGAAATATTGGTTCTTTTTCCTTCACCACTGTTTGCTGTTTCTTTTGGAGTGATTTTGGTACAAGAGAAAGATGTGATAAATGAATAGTTTTATGCACTTGAGGGCATGTTTCTTGGGCCATCACAGCCCTTCAGGCACAGCTGAGGGATTCTTGACTTCGTGGCTAATAAAGTATCCAGCATATGTTTATAGCTAGATGCATGGCCCTGTTCTGGTATTCCTGTGAATCCTCCTGCTGGTGGAACAGAAAACTCCTCGTGCAGAAATGGTTTGCTAAGCCTGAGTTTGCCTTTTCCTTCCCAGCTTCGTTTGCTTTCAAACTGAACGTCAGTGCTGGGAGGTTTTAAAGCCCAGCTGTGCAGCTTCACTTTCCTGACTCCACTCTTGCATTTCTGCCAGAGACTTTCCAACACAAAGCACCCTTCCTTTGCTGGCCTGCATAGAGCCAGGGGAGGATGGAGGAGATTGTGGGTTTCTGGGAAGGCAGAATGCACCATCACGACTTAAACTGGGCGATTTTGGAGAAAACACCCAGTGTCTTGTTTTCATTCAGTTCAGATAACGTTGTTACTCTTGAAGTGCTCCAGAAATCTCTTCCACTATAGCATAAACCTTAGAAAGCTTTTATATGTGCCACCAGCCAGCCTTAAGTTTGTTTGTTTGGGGTTTATTGGCAATTTGCAGGTGTCTGTTGTCTCTTATATTTTTATTTGGTTTTGACTCTTTAGTGTTCCCAACTCCCTCCATTTCAGGGATAGAGTGGAACACTTTATAAAGCTATTATTTAAGAAAAAGACTCTCTAGTGATATAACTTACTATTATTTGAGGTTAGTTATAAGTAAAGACTAAAGCTGATGTCTGTGAGAGGAGAAACAAAGTCAGGAGCTCCTCATTGTTGGTTGTATGGGGTATTTTCTCATTTTTTGCAACAGAATAACTGGAATCTGTTGGCAACTGGGAGCACATGGGATATGCTCAGGTAACATGTAGAAATGAGGCTCCATCCACAACAGTCCATAGAATTGTCCCTTTATCTGCTTAAATGCTCCTTTGTGTGACCCAGAGAGGCACCTGGCCAGTCTGTTAATGGTCCCTGGGGAGTTGTTGTGCAATTTAATGACTCTGCAGAAGAAAATGGATGAGCCCTTAGGTACTAAATGATTTGAGTTGCATATTTGTTAATATATTTTTCCTGTGAAAAAGAAAACAGCATCCTTCTGTGCCCATATTCCATACCTTTTCTCATTGTGTTTCCTGAGGAACAAATGCCACTAGAAAAACCCCCAAAGTTTGCATGACCTCCTTTAACTGAAGCAGAGCTGGAATCTGGCCCCAGTTACTGAAATTTGAGTATTGTCTTATACATCTTGCCATAAGTTCCAGATAAGCCAAGTTGGAAGCTGGACAATTGCCATACAGGGCCTTCTGCACGGCTGTGGAACAATGGACTATTTCTGAAGTAAATCCTTATGTGTTGCCCCATGCACACAGGTATAAAAACACAACAAACCCCCCCAAAAGGATTGACTTTTGCACACACAACAGCCAGTTACTGGCTTGCTCTGTGTTGCTTTTTGCTCATACCAGAGCTCTTCAGAGCTGCACAGGCACTTCAGGAGAGTGGAAAACCTTTCCCCAAATGTGAAAACTGATAATGCACAAGACTCGTCCCAGACCTCTGCAACAGAAGCCAATTTACACCAACTTCAGGCAGGTACTGACTGACAAATCTGGGGTGTTCTGGACTCTGGCATTAGGGCTGTGCTCCCTGGATTCAGGTGCCTGATACATGTGGAAATTCCCCGTTTCTTAGTTTGCAGCTTTACACAGCAGCACATTTTCCAAGTCTGGCTCTCTGGCACAGGCTGGGTCAGTTTATCCAGAAGGGCACTTGGAGGGGTTGTTTTGTGGGTGCAGGTGGAGTGGGAAAAGGATGGACTCTGCAAATAGAAAATCCAAAAGGAAAAGAACACCCATACTGCAGCTTGGCACAGTTCCCCCTTAGATCTGCTGGTCACACCATCTCCAGCACAGAGGCAGTGGGGGAGTGAGATTTCCCTGTCACTGGAATGCCCTTCCCCGAGAGGCCTCTCAGGGCATTGCTGCAGCTCCACAGGTGTCCTGCACCCCCGTGGCTGTGCTGCCACACTGCTGGGGACACCCTGGATGGGCTCCTTTGCCCTGTGCTCCGCTGCTAAATTCCATCCCCTTTCCTCGCTCACGGACAGTAATTGGAGCAGAGCTGTCTCTGGGAAACAGGGCTTCAGGGAGAGGCACTTTAATAGCATGTTAGGGTAGAGGCTGAAAGAGAGCTAATTCTTTCATGCCTATGCATTTCCAGTCTTTCTTGCCGTTTTTTGAATATTTTCCACTAAGCAAATGTATTCACTGATGTCACCACCAGTTTGTATCTGTCAAACCTGATCGGTAAACACTTAATTCCTTTTCTTCTTTATGAAGTTGAACACTTCAAAAACCCAGAGGATGACAACAGAGAACTCTTGAGGGGATGGTCAGAGCCTGTAATGAGTGAAAAACTCCTGTGGTTCATCTGCCAATACAGTTAATGGGACAGGGATTCAGGGATTTCAGTGGGAGTGTGACAAGCCCAGGTAGGTGAGGAAAAGGCATTGAAGTGGGGTTGGTGAAGGATGTGTTGACTTTGCATGGGTTAAAAAGTGCTGCTTTCATAGTTTGTGCTCCCCGAAGTTGTGACTGTGCAGCTGCACTCAGTCCTGAACTGACCCTCGTGGCCATTCCCATGGATTTCAGTGGAATGATTTCTGTGGAGGAACGGAACTCAAGTAGGTACGTTTTTGTGGGATGCAGAGCTTTATTTAGGATTCTGTTTGAGAAACAAGCCAGCACAGTGTTATTAAGTCATCTGGTGGGATATTTCTAGCACGATTTGTTTGGGTGCACACGGAGTAAATATTGTGTTGTGGGATGTGCAAACACAGCCGTGCTGGGGAGCTGTTCTCAGGGCTGTGCACACAAATAACCACAGTCCAGCCCAGTCTCAAAGCTCCTCACAAAGGCAGGGAAGTGTTGTCTTCATTTAGGGACAAGAAGGGCTTCACATGAGGTGCCCGAGGTCACAAAATAATTCCATTAGGTCTGACACCTGAGCTGACTGTCAACCTGAAATTGAAATGGAATTGTCTCTGTTCAGTTGTAACTTGATTTTCAGCCCCTGATTAATGTTCAGATTTAACGGGTAAGAAGGTCAAATCTTTCTAACAGAAACATTTTTAGTCAAATTCACTCTTTTTATCTAAGATTCATTTTATAATCACCTACAGCTCCACTAATTGTGACTAATTGTGCTACTGTGCTGTAAAAGTAACTTCATTTCTTTATAGATTTTTGATGTAGTATTTAAAAATGCCACTTAAATATCATTTTTAAATTGTCCCTTTTTGCTCTCTCACCGTCTCTTTCTTCCTTGGAGCACCACAAACCCACTTGGAACAAGAGCAAACACGACACTGACTCCAGCCCACAGGAGGGGCTGGAAGGGAGATCATTTCATCTGATTACATGAATATTTTATTGGGAGCAGTGTGACAAATTGGAGGCTGATTGCAAACAGCCACTGACTGTACAGAGTCCTGAGAGTCCTGGTGCTCCACTGGCTCTTCAGATGCTTTAAGGAGCCATCCCAAATATGCAGGAAAACAGTTGAAACACTTTAATTTTGTAATTTAAATTGCATCGCTCACTTAACGAGCTGTTTAGCTGATTGTAGTTACAAAAACACTGTGATATACTCAGTAAAGCCTTAGAAGACCCATGACAGGGTATATTAGTAGTAATATTGTATGTTTTCCATATCATTTTCACTCCTAGTAATTTATTTCAAACCAATGAGAATAGAACTGTTTTTCTTCAATTGCAAGACACTTTCAGCCTGACTCAGCCAGATTCTCTTCCCAGAGTTCATGAATGACTTTCTCTTGGTTGTACATCCCTCAAACGGTTGCTTTAATTATGGCATCTCCATTTAATGTATGTAAAACACTTTGTAACAGAAACCTCTGCTATTTATAGAATGACTTTCAGTGTTTCCTGAGGTGCTGCAGTCAGTTCTTAGCAAAGCTCAGCCTAATCCCCCAACCCACAGCTGATCCCAGGTTCGGCAGCTCCAAAGTGCTGAACAAGGATCCTGCAAATGCACTCGGAATTTTGAAGGGTTTGCTCTGGGTCACTGTTACACCTTTGGAATTTTCGAGGGAAACGCTACTTTTATTGAAATTTGGATGACGAAATCAGAGCTTTGCTTTGACATATCCCTGTCCTCTTCTGGCTTTTCCTGGAGATCCAAGCGCGCCTCCAGCTTCAGTCAGAACTCTGAGGAGATGTTTACAGTCCTCACAATAAATTATTTTGACTTTCAGGACTAAATGCTTTAGAAAATGTGCTGCTCTTGCCTGAATGTGGGGTAGCTGAAAAATTCTTATTATAGTGGAATTGCACTTTCTATGGTTTATAGGCTCTACAAGGGGGAAATGTCTCCTGTTCTCCATCATTAGTGGTACAAACACCACCACTGTTTATTATTTTAATGGAGTAGAATTTATTCTGTAGTCACAAACTTCACATTAGATTTGCAATTGTAATAATATTTGAAAATGGTGCTCCAAAAACTCATCATTTGGAAACTTACTGGGAGTTGTTCCATCCTCAGTCACAGAGAGAACATGTATTTCTGCATGTTTGTTCTTGCAGAGTCAATCCCACTAACTTGGTGCTTCCCTCAATAGGGTTTTAGTATTTTGGGGTGTTAATTTTTAGTTTTAGTACATCCTGTTGGTGGAATTCCTCATCAGTGGAATGCTCCCTCTGCTGCCTAAACAAACAAGTTTTGGGTTTATACCCCCTTAAGGAATTTTCAAGATTGTTGGAGTGTTTCAGATCCTTAAAGAATTTATTAACAGACTTCCTAACTGTTTTAATTCTTGGACATTTCAAAAGAAATCCTGGCCACTCTTATATGAAAAATAAATAATATATATGAAAAATAATTCACAGTCATCCTAATCATGTGCTTGAATTATGCACATGATCCTGCGGAGCCTGAAGATTGTGGCTTGGGGACCAGTATAAATGGAACTGTATTTTTGGGATGGATAAATTATACCCAACAGCACAATTATGTGCATCCCAGTTTGCCAGGTCCTGTCTTGTCTTCAAAAGCTGGGCTTAGGGTCTAAACAGTCCCTGTGACTGCAAGAACTCTGTGGGACATGATGTGGCAAACGACAGAGATCAGCTTTTAAACTGTTATACCTACTAAATAGTTTGTCATCCACATAGGAGCAACTGGTTAATGGTTTTGGTCCTTTTTGGGTTGGACTTTAACTCTTGGTGTTTGATTTGTGGCTTTTTAGTGGGTTTCCTGCTTCTCTCTCATAGACTCAAACCTCTCTGGTAGTTTTTTTGCTGAAGTCATGTGAGTTTGGCAATGCTGGAAAAAACCCAACACAAACACAGAGCAAACAAAAATCGTTTTGGGGTGAAATTGGGTTGGACTGCTGGAGTGAGCTCATAGCTCTTGGTTGCTCCTTATGGCTAATCCAGCTCTGAGCTGAGAACCTGCACTCGAGACCACAGGGAGCTGTTTGCATGGAATCTCAGTTTAATACCCTGTCAGCTTTGTTTATTGTTTTAATGGAGTAGAGTTTATTCTGGAGTCACAAGGTTCACGTTAAATTTGCAATTTTTGTGTTAAGTGCTGCTCCAAAAACTCGTGGAGCAGGAAGTTAATGGGAGTTTTTCCAACCACCCCTTGGGAGAACACAGGGAAAACTGCTCTGAGGTGCCAGTGCCCCCCACTTCCAACAGGGTCGTGGTGAAGGGTGTGCGAGGCTCTGTGGGCTTGCTGGGAGCACGAGGAGGAAAGAGAAGGGATTCTGGGTCTGGTCACCCCAAATGACTTCTGGAAAGCCACGAGTTACTGCCAAACTCAGTGGCAGCAAAGCAGCAGAGCCCTGGGGGAAGGATGTGGGAGAGGCAGTGAGTGGTGAGCCTTTGATGGGCTGGTGAGCAAATTGGCCCCTTGGCTGCTCCAAAGGTCACGTTCTGGAGCTGACACAAACCTCCTCCTTCAAAGTTTTCCTGTAAGAACAGTCTAAAACCCCAGTTCAACCCTGTATTTTTTAATTGGTGCAAGAGCAGCAAATACTCTCGCAACACACCCCACAGAACTTTCCCCTCCCTCCTGTACGGGAACACAAGGTCTTCCACGTACATTTGGGTTCACACCACTCGTAAGGACATGGCACAATGGGCTGGAGGAGGGTTCCCACAGCTCTGGCATCCAGAAGGCTCTCAGAGGCCCTTGGAGCTCGAGGGAACCCCCTGGAACCTGCTGTGGGCATCCCAGCCTCTCCTCAGAGCACCCTGTGGACAATTCCCAGTGCTGGCCCCTCCAGACTCCTCAGCTGGCACAGATTCTTGTTCCCACGCTGACCCCCCCAGCAGGGTGATGGTCACCCCTCTCCAGGCCATCCCAACCCCAGAATGGCTCTTGGGATCAATCCTTCTCCTCACACCTGCCTGGGAGCCAAAGGCCTGAGGGCAGCAGGTCCCCCAATCCCTGTCCCTTTGCTCCAGCTCTGCCATCTCTGCGTGGGTACAGCCAGTACAGCTGTGTGTAACCTCTGAGAGCCACTGCCTGTGTGTTCCTCTGATCTCCCAGGGCTGAAACTGCTTTAAAGATCATATTCTAGGAGATGATAATCTCTGAGATAAGAGAGGTTAATAATCTGCTCTGTGAAACCCATGTTACATTTCCACTCTGCTTTCAACAAAACCCAACTCCATCCCATTAAACCCAATAAAAACTGTAATCAGGTGCCTTGACAGGGCACGGTAGAAATACAGCTTATTTTTCCCCCTCCTCAAATGCACAGAAGGTTTATTGATAATATTTTCAGTTAGCCTAAAGCATCCTTTTTAGGAACAAGTGTCTCTCTTGTGGCTCTTTATCGGTGTCACATCAAGCTGAAATGTGCACAGGAGTGCTCCCTAACCCACTCTGTGTAGATTTAAATGTATGTATTATGCAGGGCAGTAGGGGATCAGACTCAGCAGAGTAACTTCAGAAATAATGGAAAGCAGGACTTGTTCCTGGTACTTTGTAAATAGTAGCAGTAACTCTTCAGGTCTCACACACTATTTCAGCTTTTAATATTCTGCTGTGCTGTTCTGTGGCTGGGAGTGAAAAGTGAAATCCTTTCAGGTCTCTTATGAGCAGAAAGCTTGAAGGGGCAAATCTGAGATAAAGAGGAATAATTAACTTTTTCAGAAGTCGCTTTCAGCCAGGAGAGTTTAAATCTTGCTTTTAATCTTTCAAATTTACCATGACCCTTGCATTCATTTTCTGTTGTATCTTGTAATCATGTAAAATTATGTGTTATAATACTTAAGTAAGTAGAGCTGCACTGTGGACAAAATGAAGTGTGGAAAGTGTTTTGGAGGAGATAGAAGCAAGTAAATGTGAAGTATATGAAAAATCTAATCAATAAGATAACAATTTCAAAATAGAAACATGGACTGCAGGAGAGTCCGATAAATCCCATCAGTTGTGTGGAGCAGCACTGTTGGATTAGATTATACAGTGAGGGGAAGCAGAACACATCAAACACAAATAATGAATTCTCCATCTTGGTCATTTATCCTGTTTGTGGTTGGAGATAGATGATAGGTAGGTGGATGGATGGACGGACGGACGGATGGACGGACACTCTCCAGAATTAATAGACTCCTCAGCCGCTTCAGTTCCTTACCATTCCTGGCCATCCCTCAGAAGCTGGAGTCAGTTTGGTGCATTCCAGGGTGCTTTTAACTGGAGAGAGCACCTCCTAAGGAGTTTTATTGTCTGAATAAATGTCTGAACCTGAGGATATTAGGGTTGTAAAATGATTTATAATGATGTGCTAAACTGGAGTCGTATCACTCATTTTGTTAAGGCCTTTGTGGATGAAATGGAGATTTTCTGGGGCTCTCTTTTCTTGGAGTACGCTCCCTGTACCTCTGCAGCTCCTGGAGAAACGAGGATACAAACCATCTGGTCGAGCCTGGGATGCCAAAGTGCTTTTTTACTCTCTTAGTGATAATTTAGATGTTTTACAGCAACATCTCCTGAAACACCGAGAAAATCTCTAGTTTTATTGTATGTTATTTCTCACAGTAAAATGACCTCTCAGTAACTCAGGTGATTAAGTTACTGTTGCTAAAGAACAGTGGTCTCTCTTTATTCTCCACCCACATTTTCCTTCCAGTGGCTCCCAAAGAAAAGACCATTTCCTTTGAGGTGAAGTTTGGTTAAGATCGTGGGCTTTTATTTCTGTGTTTTTATATCTGTAATTGTCTGTAGGACAGTTACCAAGATTTTTACATATAGAAATGTTGATATCTGAACGTGGGGAACAGCACTTTTTCTCTTGGAAAGTCAATCGAGGCTTTTCAGTTTTATTTTCCACATTGTACCTAGAAGGCCCGTTCTTAGGAATATGTAGTTCTGTGGTTCCACAGGATCTGTTATTTTTATTATTCATTAACTGAATCACAGGTTCTTTGGGGAAAGACACGTATTTTGAGCAGTTATTTGGGGCACAAGGCACATCTGTGCCAGGCCACTGTAAAACCGGGATAATTAGCAAAACATGAGGGATGATATACAGGGTTTTTTCACTTACCTCTGAAACTGAAAAGCCAATTCTCTTCCATTCCTTTTCCCAGTCTCACAAATGCTGTTCAATGTTCAATCACTTATAATTGTACGTAAAATCAAAGTGGGAACCACAGAATCAATACCTTAGAAACCAAAGAAATCTAGAAATCACTGAGCCTGAAAGATCCTGAAAAGAACTTAAAGACACTGCTACATATTCATGAGGCTTGGCAGAAATGAATATCAGAGAGAAGTGAATCTCAGAGCGATGAAAAGTGTATTTGAGTGTAAAATGCCCACGTTCATTAATCTCTTTTCAAAACTCCCCAGGCCAGCAGCACGTCAGCTTTTTGGGAGCACAGCTGGAGGGAGGAGATGTCCTGTCTCCAAGGCCATCCCTGGTTGCTCTTTGGTGGCTGCGAGCGGATGCTGCACAGGTAGGATCCATCAGACAAACATATTTACAGCTCTGTCAAGTCCATGATAACTGAGAAAAAATAAGGTGTTTTGTTTTTGGTTTTTTTCATTCTCTCTCTCTGAGAGAATTATGTTCTATTTCATGTCTTGTTTAAAAAGTACCCAAACTATCATCACTATGAAGAGTGTAACTCCATTGCAGGCTTTTGGACCATATTAGAGGTTCCAGGAATGGAGGGTCACCTGGATTTAGGGGAAAAAAAACCCCCAGGCCAAACCAGCAATTCTCAGCAATCTGTTAAAATTTGAGAGTTCTGGTGATAACAAGGCCATTGCTGCTGCTCTGGGTGCCATGGAAACAGCAGAGGCTGCTCTCAATCCATCCCTATTGCAGAAAAAATACAGAAAACAGAAAATAGGCTTTTGTGGGATGATTCATTACCATGTTTTTTATGAGTGCACGTGGCCCCTGCCCTGGCAGAGGGACCAAGAGGTGTCCCAGGGCTGGTCAGTGCCTGCCAGAGAGGGAATACTCAGGGATTTTGGAGTGTCTGGGTTCTTAAAGGGGGCTTCTTTGCTCTAAGTCTGGCTTTGATCCATGATGGAGCTTGACTTGCAGTTTGGGGTTCCTGGAGCTCCCAGCTGTGGCCAAAGCACTCCATTCCTAATGCCCTTCTGTGGGAGAGGAGGAGGAGGCAGAAGAGCATTTTGGCAGCCCCTGGGCAGTTGTGCTCCTGCAGAACTGAGTGTTTTAGAAACACTGAAAGGTCACAGCCCTGAGCACCAGAACATCTGAGAGGAGTTTGCTTGAGTGGTTCTTATTATGTCTTTATTTAAAGTTAGCTAAAATGCACCAAGAAACTCACAGAGAATTGATTCTGCTGAGTCCCTGTTGTTTGTGCTCCAAGTGGTTTCTTGGCTGGCCAGAGGGCCAGGAAGTGCCTGTGACCCCCAAGAGGGAGGTATGGGAAAACACTGACACCATCATGAGCTCCTGCATTGGTTTTGGTACTCAAAACTCCCAAATGTTAGATATCTTTGTGTGTTTCAGTGCTACCCTTCTCTCTGTATTCTTGGTAAAACATCATGACAAGGAATTTCCCACTCCAAAAGTAATTGATGGGGATCAGTGTAATGGTTCTACCATTTGGAGCCTCGTACATGTGTTGTGCAGAGAAGCGGGGTTGTTGTCATAGAGATCCCGTGATTGCTGCACTAAATGTGCAAGAATCCTTGCAACTATTCCTGTGCCAAGTTTTAGAGCTCTGATAGAACAGCTGGAGATTTCCATTGGAGGTTTCCCCAGCTCTCTCTGCTGGGTTGGGAGTGGAGCTTTCCCTCCACACCCAGAGGGTGAAAGCAGAGAGATCAATGTGAGATTTTTGTAAGCCATAATGATCACATCCGTATACAAGATCTATGACAAACATCCAGGTCTCTCTCTGAGCTGCACATGAGTTGTTTGTTCTTCATGGTGCTCAGTAATACTGCAATTTGTTTTGCTTAAGCTGATGTTTTTCCAATTTCTTTACATTGGGCTGATATTGTTTCTGTGCTTATGTGAAGACGAAGCCAAGGAGACAGATAATCTGGAGCAACACATCCTTGCACCTTGTACTTTATCCATTTATTTCTATTTTCTGTGATTTTCAGGGTCTATTGGAAAATAATTTAAATAAATCGGCACATACAAACCTTGAAGAAAACCTAAATAGATTTGGCAGGTGATAGAAAAAATGGTTTTAAAACTATTAACTCTCTGTCAAGTTGCCACTGCAGAGCCTTCAGCTGATGAGCTGCTTTCTGGCCCAGTGGAAATCAATTGCACTGAAAACCTTGAGAGCAAATCACTGGATGTAACATGGGAAGCCTGATGATTTTGAGGATATGTAGAAAGGCTGTGGAGAACAACAGTATTTGTTTGCAGGTAATGCCAAGGCTGGCTGTTTGGTTAGACATTAGCCCTGCCAGGGGGTGTTTGTGTAGGGATAGGGGTGTGGGGAACAGCACTGCAGTGGGGATGACTCTGCTTTGGCCTCTGTCCAGTGGGATGCTGCCTCATCCCAGCAACGGAGGGAGGGAGGGACAGGAAATCCCTGGAGTGGGGATCTGCTGGCTGCAGTCTCCAGGAGGGAGGAGCAGAGTCCTCAGTTTATTTCCAGAGGAAGTAAGAATTCCCATAGAAAGGTTTGGCAGGGAAAACTGCACACATACCTGGCCATAAATTTAACCCCATCAGAGGGAGTGGGGTTTTGTTTTGATTTATAAATATTTGCCTTTTTTCTTCTCACATCATCAAATCTTCTTTGAGAAGCATTTGTTTATGTCAGCACAAAGCTCTCCAGGTGCTGGATATCTTGGCACTTCTGTGACATTCTAGAACTCCACTGAATTGTTTCATTTTATACCTGCAAGCCCGAGTGTGCAAAGCAAAATCCTTGCCTTTCTCAGGTGAGATATTTTTCACCCAACTCATCCCAGCACATAAACCTTCCAATAATCCTGGTGAATTGGATGTAACCTGCCCAGAAAGCACATAATTTGAAATTTCAGCCACATTAAATGACCTGCTGACCGGTTGAATCACGTCATTATATTTTTAATTGAAGCTTTCAGTGTCTGGACTGCAGACTGTGGTATAACACGTTCAGGGGGGCACAAGGTTTCAAAACCAGCATCATTGGCCAGGTTAGAAAAATCCTGTTCATCGGAGTTGTTCTTGTTTCCTTCAGATTTGTCAAATACTGAGGAAAAAAAAGGCAAACAGTTTCTTCAAAATTTGATGTATATGTTGGGAAAGTCTTGCAGCAGTTCCAGTCCATCTGACCTTTGCCTTATGGTGCCCATCCAAGGAAAGGCTCCTTTGATGCAGCCCCACCCTGGATTTGAGGAGCACACCTGAGCTGCAGGGCGTGCCCACAGCCATCCTGCACATCTCCTCTGGAGCTGGGTTCCCATAAGGAACAAGGCTGGAAAAGCAGTGGAATGGGCTGGGATTTGTTCCCTGTTCCCACAGCTACTTCGGGTTAACACAAAATGCACAACTGAGCTCTGCATCTGCCAATTATTTAAAGACTAAACAGCAATTAGGGGAGATGGAAAAGAAGGATGACAAACCTTTGGCATGTTAGCATTCCTCCTGCTGCGAGATGCCTATCCAAGGGAGCTGCAGCTGTGGGAAGCCACCCAGCCATCCTTCAAAACAGGAATCCTTGTCACTCACTGCAGCTTCCATTCCTTTCTTCAGCTGGGATGTTTCATTTATTTCAATTAATGGGCGTTCTTGAGCTGAGAAAATACTCTCGTTTGTTTATTTTTTTTGCATTTTGCTGTCCTTGTAGTGCCTGTGACTTGTCCCATCACTGGTATTTCTCACCACGATGTATCTTCTATGACAACAAAGGGTCATTCCCACTCCACTTACACAACTAATGATGGACCATCCATCTTTCCAGGGCAGGGGGAAGTTCTCAGCCCTTCCTGTCTGTCCCACTGCTGTTTGTCTTGCCATCTGTCTTGCTCCCATGTGTAACACCCAATTAACACCTGTGCTAATTAATAACGCCGAGGGCCTCCTCTATTGCCAGTAGTTGGTTTCAGCAGGGATAAATCACACTGAACACCAAGGGAATTGTGCTGTTCTGTGACGGAGAACATAAAACATGCACTTACAGAGTTTAAATATTCATCAGACAGAAGGCAGGGACCATAATTTTTAAAAGAAGGTTTTGTATAGTGGATAAAACTGCTATTTTACTATTTCTTTGTGGAGCACTAACAGGGCACAGCATAGCTTGGGTCAGTACAGGGACAGTGATGGAGAAATAGTTGATTTGTTTGGGGTTTTTAAAGTTTAATTGTTTGCAGGTTTTGACAGTGGTGTTGGGCCTTTTGAAATTGTCAGTTTGAAATGTATTGGTCTGTACAAAATTGCAGATGAAAGGTTGAATGCAATTATTCCCCATGGATAATTTGAGAGCAAAACTCTTGGCCATCGAAGTCACGGAGCCATAAACTCTTTGGATGATCACAAACAGGAGTGTTTCTTGTTTAAAAATGAGCTCCCAGGGCTGAAAATATGTAACTTAATTCCTGTACTACTCACATTTTCATGCAGGATCAGGTTTCCCATTGCTGAGGGATATTTCTTTGCAGTTCAGGCCATTTTTTTATAGAAAAAAACACTTCCTTGTGCTGGGAGCTGCTTTATAAAAGAAAAATTACCTTTTTCGCCATTAACTTCTCCAAGTCTTTTGCAAAGATGATTTCGGGGACTTTATTTCATTTTCACTAATCACACTTTATTGCAGTTTTGTAGATTAAACACAGGGTCTGGCAGTGGGGCTTCAGAACTCACAGTGTCAGGGTTCCTGGGAACATGTGGGAAAAAAAGAAATTGAAATGATTTGTTTCCTGCCCTCTGTTGCTTTGAATGCAAAATCTTGCCAGGGCAGGAGGCAATACATTGATTTTCAGGGAATTCCAGTTAGGCATTGTTGGGGTTTGGGTTGGGTTGGGGGGTTTTTGGTGGAGGGGGAGTTGAGGTTTCTTTGGGGCTTTTTTTGGTGGGGTTGGGTGGTTTGTTTTTAACTACCTCAGCTTTTCCATGTGCCTGTGAATTGTCATCAGGAAGAAGGTACAGAACTGCAAATGACCAAACTGTGAGTTTATCACGTCTGCACCCACCTGGTTACCCCAAAATTATGAAAATCAAGGGAAAGAGCTGAGGAAATGTTCCCAAAATTGCCATGTGCCTTCTGCCCTGATGGAGTTCAGTGTTATTTAAATGTCACCAAAAAAATATTGCTTGAATATGATAAATGGGGTGCCCATTTCAGTGAGCTGACACACCTAAAAACAAATAGTGCTGCCCATGCAGTTCTGAAATGGGATGTCAAAGGATTGCGTTGCTCGTCCTTGGAACTTACAATTATGTAGGTCAGAAAAAATAGAGAATTCAAAAAGGGGGTGATTGAGACCTAGTATGTCTTTTTTTTTTTCCCTTTTTTAAATTTCATGCCTCTTATGCTTTTATTTCATCCTGCTCTGTCATCATTTAGTGTTGGAGATCAATTTAACCCTGCCTGCAGCTTACTGAGGATTCCCCTGTAGTTCTTTTTTTAATGTGTTACACTCATTCCTTCTCCCCACCTTTTCCAAACCCCGCTGAAACCTCTTCCTGAGAGAACCAGAGGTTAGACAAACTTCCCCCTGCTTAAGAAAATCAGCTGTAAGCAAGAGGCAAAGTGCTGCTAAAGGCAAAATGTAGGTCCAGCCTAATGCAAAGGGCAGCTCAGTGTGGGTTTTTAGCAGGGCCAGGATGGAGTTTGGAGGCTGCAGCACCAGGATTAAAGCCTGGAGTGGTGCCTTGTTATGCTGGCAATTCCAGGAAAATGTGTGTGAGGGGACTGCTCTTTAGAGTCTTCCTCAGCAATTTTTCCTGGGGCAAAATGAAGATATCCTGGCCTGGGGCTTCCTTCCCTTGGCAATTTGCTTGAAGGCAGAAGGAACATGCTGGAGGCATGTGGACACTCTCTTTTTATCAGCAGCTGTCTCTCCTGTTTTGCTCATTACCAGAGTGATGAGCCCTGTTAAAGCCCCTGTTAAATCCTCAAAGACAACATTCCTTGCACCGAAAGAGCAGTTTAAGCTTTATCCCCAGCAGTTCAAACAGAGCCTTGCCTCTCCCTTCTCTGTGTGCAGGGGAGGAGCACAGCTGGGATTCAGCAGGTGGGAGAGGCAGGATCGGCTTCGGAGCTGACTCAGTAACAGCTCAGGGAGTGATGGTGCTGGGTCTCCCTGTAATATCAGCAGTGATTTATTTATTTTTCAAAGAAAAATGATCTCCTGTTTTGTTAAGTCACGTATGGAAGAAAAGGAAAGATAAAACAGCAAAGGAAGGCACCACTTCTTCCTGCTGGTGAGGCACATGATGGATGGCTCTCTGAGGACCTGATTGAACTTGGTGTTCTACCCACCAAATGAAGATAAATCATTGGTGAAGGGTTTGTGGAGTACATGCCCCAAATCAATTATGCTCAACATGGAGATCTATTAATCTATTTCTTCCTGTTCAGTCTCCTCAGCCTCTTTTAAATGGTTCTTTATCATTCCAAACACAGGTTATTTAAGTGATGGTACAGTGTGCATTAAAATCTGAGTTGTGCCTCATATGTGAGCAGTCCTTTCCCCCTTCCCTGTGTTCATCCTCGTTTCCTTAACTCAGTTCCATGCCACTTCTCCCAACCAAACCCCCCAGAGTCTGCAGTGAAAGGGTCCTGTGGACACTGACCTTTCTGCAGGGGTTTAGTGGCTGTTGTCACCTTCCCTTGCAAACACAGTGATTCCTCTGTGGAACAAAACTAAAAAAATCATGCACATATAAGGCTGTAGAGTTGAAAACACTGCAATGAAAAACTGATATCCAGGAAACTGCCTCTATTGAATGGTTTTTCGGGGAAATCCGGCTGAGTTCAAAGCCCAGACTGTGTTAGAGACTCTCAATTCCCAGGGGAAAATAGTCCATTGGTGGTCAGTGCCTGAGCACGGAAGATGAGGGAGGTGGGGCAAGCATTGAGGGGAGGGTAAATAACAGCTGGGAAGTTAAAATTTCAAAATGTAGACAGTTTTTAAATTGGAAGGTCACCTTACATTTCTAACCCAGAACCATTTCCATGGTGAGCAGCTGACCCCAGTCCACTCTTCCCACCTGATATTGACCACATTACCAGTGCTGAGGTTGCTAACCCAGCAGGTGGGCAAAGTGCTTGGAATGAATCCCAGACCCCAGCAGGGCTCACTTTCCTCCTGTCAGTGAGTGACTGGCATTAGAATGACCCACCAGGTCCGATGTCAGACAGCAGCCCGTCCCAGGATCGCTGCTGTGGCTGCACTGGTAAATTCGAGGAGCTGTGTAAAGCCTCTAAATCTCACAAGAACATATTCCCTGGGAGAGCCCCCTGAGGGATGGGAGGCACTCAGGCATCTTTGCAGCCTCTAAGGATGGAGAAAAATCACCTTTATTTTAAAAGGTGATGCTTTGCAGCAACACAGGTTTCACCCAGACATGTTCAGACACCTGTCTGAGACTTCTGGGGTTGTCCTATGAATGTTTGAAATGCTATTTTTGTCGTGCAGTAGCTCAGAGTTCCTGTCAGTAAAGCCTGAGATCCAAAAGCAATACTTGGAGTCTTTAGGAGCAGGGTTTCAGTTTTGTGGCTCATGAATTTCATTGTCTTTCTAAGCAGAATTGGTGATTCATTCAAAGCAAGGAGCCACTCTACAAATCCTTAGTTCTGTGGGAATGCCTGTGCATGCAAAATTAAACTGGATGGGATCTGTAAGCCTGGGTGGGAATTTCCAGCTTTTATGCTCAGCCTTCCTTCTCATGGAATTAGTAAATGTTTGGGATTGTTGCAGCTGCAATCAGCTCCTGTAAGATATTGATTAGTAGCGTATTGACAAAAATTGGTCTCTTTGTTAGCAAGAAACAACACAGTGATTAATGGGTTACATAAGTTACACAAAGTGCACAGACAGATGTTTGGAGAAGTGAAGCATCCCAAACAATCAATAGTGATGGAAACAGGAGCAAAATTTTCCAGCTCAGTCTTGATCATCCCGCAGAAAGTGATGCCAGTGTTTTAGGGAAGGGACTAACTTATTTTCATTCTGTTGTTGATACTGATGCTGGTGATTTGTTTTTTATTATTATTATATGAATTTGCTGAGTGGATTTTCTAGCCACCAAGAAAAGGGGTTTTCTCAGGTTGTACCAGTAAGAATTTCCGCTCCCAGGTAAATCCAATTTGGCAGAACAAGCCCTGAAAACACCTCCAGCTCTCTGCTCTGACCCAGATCAAATCCATGTTTGACATTACTTCAGCATGACATGAGGAGGAAATCTGCTTAAACACAGGAAAATGACTTCAGGATACAGTCCATAAGCTTTGTTTAGTATAAGGAATTCTTCCCCACATGAATTCACATGGGGAAGGGATGTTAGTGAAGGTGGTACTGTTTCCTCACCTTTTGACCTGTCAGACTAAACCACAAAGGTGGTTGTCCTTAAGATTTTCAGTTTGTTTTCTCAATTTCCACATCATTCAGATAAAGAAACTCCATAAATGTAGGAATTGAGCCCAACTGTCAGACTTACCTTTTTTCACTTTCCTTGGTGTGGGGAGAAAGAGGCAGAATGAACAGAAAGGACTCAGATCTTATGAGGGAGAAGGAGGAATAAAGGAGCACCTTTTTTTAGCTGAAACCTTGCTTAGGGAATCATTGACTTTCTTAGCACTGTTAGGGCTGAAAAGATCTATTCATAGGGAAGTCTGGCCCAGGAAAATGATTTTTGTTTTTTTTTTTTACTAATTTGGCTTTTAAGGTCTATTCTTCATTTTCCTTCTGTTCTGTGGCAACAAATGAATCCCAATGCTTGCCTGGAAGTTCCTCCTGTTCCCAATACCATGCCCCTTAGGGAAAGGCACTGAATGGACCTTACTCCCCAAGACAGAATTAAAAAATACTGCAATAATGATGCCTGCCATCACATGGCAGAGCCCCGTGCCGTTTTTGTTCTCACTAAACAATATATTCATGTATAAAGCACTACGAGTGCAGCCACCACAACAGCAAGGGCAGAGAACACCAGCCTGAGGTGGCTCTGTGAAAACACCTTTAAAAACACCTTTATTTCTTCTGAGCCCTCCTGAAGGGCTGGAGAAACCCTGAGGTCTGAGGAACCTTGCCATGCTCAGGAGCCACTGGGTTTAATGTGCTGAGCCTTTGTGAGGGTTCATTTCACGTTCTGTGTGTTGGATATGAGGGTTCATTTCATGTTCTGTGTGTTGGATATGAGGGTTCATTTCATGTTCTGTGTGTTGGATATGAGGGTTCATTTCATGTTCTGTGTGCTTGCATGTGCTGAGGGTTTTTATTTTTTAAATAGTTGGGGTTTTTTGGGTTGGTGTTTTTTTTGCTATCAGACTTGTAATGGTTTGGTCTGTCAGAATATTTAAAGGAGGGACAATTTGTGTGGAAAAACTTTGTTTTATGTTAGCAAGGTGGACACTTAACATGTGAGGAGGAGCTCTGTGTTTGTGTTTTGGTTGGTTTGCCCCAAATGTTGGCAACGGGGGGCTGAGTCTGCAGTGGCAGAAGGGCCTCTCTTGCTGCATTTTGTGACTATTGGAAGTGCACTGGCTCAAAACCTGGTTGTTTTTAGGGGTTTGGTGAAGGTTTTTCCTGTGTGATAACCACAGACAGAATTTGAAGTGGTTTGTCTTGTTGTAAAAAGTACAAATGAACAATTTGCATTGTAAGCAGTGAGTAAATATATGCAAGAGTTTGTTAATGTTTTCTTCCTCTCTCTGTCTTTCTTCTGAAACAGACCATTACTGGTTTCTGTTTGCACTCATTTTTAATATGAAAATCATTTAACTATGGAAATTAATAATAGTTCTTTGTGAGTTTGTTTGAACCAACAGGAGGTGTGTTTAATGGTTTATGGGGATCCATGTCACAACAGCTCAAACAGCTTTGCTACAGGAGCGGTGCTACTGTGGTTTTGGATTAAAAGCCCCTTTGAAGACACCTCTCCAGAAATAATATGCTACAAAAGGAAAATTAGTAGGTGTGTGGTGACATTTGAGTTTTAAACTTCAGTGTTTAATCTGTAAAATAGGTTTTTCTAATAACAAATTGGTGTGTCTTTATTAAAAAATCTCTTACCATAGTATTTTTCTTCAGGAGCATTTGAACCTCCTCCTATGCTACAGAAACCACAAATCTGAGTCACTTCTGTTTTAAAAGATAAGCTACAAAAAGAAAACAAAAAACAAACCCCAAAGGTCAGGCTTAAAATATACTCCTGGTACCTTTTGCTCATTCTGTTTTTTCCAATTCTCTCCTTCCCATTGAGAATTATTGTAAAGCTTCCTTTTTGTAATTTTTCTTCCCATAAATATCTGCTATATATATATTTTTATTTTTTTTTTTTAATTCCCTGGAGGAAAAGGTGATGCAGAATTCCAAATACATCTCATGGTGTTCCATTAAAGAAAAAATATCTCAAAATCCCAAAGCTGTCCCAGCTAATGGTGTTTGACGCCTGCTGATTGAAATTATGGCTAACAGAATAATAGATGTGGTTTGTATTTATTTAGGTTGTCATTTCACATAATCAAGTATAAGAAATGCATTTACCTTTGACTACAGAAGTTCAGTTTCTTGATCAACTGTGTGTGGTAATCTCGTATTTGGGGAAAAAAGTATTTGGAACAGCAATCTTTCTAGATTAATTGCCCCATATCTAGCTTGATTCCTAACCTTTTCTTCTTAGCTTTGGAAAATAGTTTCATCTTTGTCTTGATGGCCTTTTATAGGAGTGAAACAGGGTGAGATCACAAGGACCCACCACTTAAAGAAGGATAAAAGAACTTTGTAGTGGATGGTGGAAATAGCTGGGGGGGGGTGGGAAGTTGCTGGAAAAAATATTCCAATGTCTGAATTTATTCTGTTTGGCAGGAGACAAGAACAGTCCAAATGGACAGTGCAAAACACTGAAGGTCGGAGCATTTTGCTATCTCAGCATCCTTTGGTGCTTTAATGAGCGTTTTTTGATTATTCATCCAATTATATAACATCTTAAACTGATTTTACTTGCAAATATAGTCAAATGTGCCAGAGGACTCTGCAGTTCTTCATTGCCACAATATTTCATGACTTTTAGTGAAGTCATTATAATAGTGGCCTTTACTTGTACAATAAATCCCAGGCATCAATTATATCCTTAGAAATAAAAGAGACATTATTTGTGACTGTGGAGGTGACAATATAGACATATTTTTTCCCAAAAGACAAAGAACTTCGTATGCAGGTCTGAGCAGTGACTTTCTGGGACTGAGTTAAAAGTCCTTGAATCTGTAGTGGATCAGTCTGGTGTCACCCTTCCCTTACACAAGAGATTGCAGGCTCTGCTTCCATAGTCCTGACTTTGCTGGAGTCAAGCCCAGCACTTCCCAAAAGGAATCTTGGTTCTCAGCAAAGCCCCATCCCCACTGCTGCAGGGTTGAGGGCTTACCTTGCTTCCCCCAGTGGGAAATGCTGCTCATGAACACCCACCCAGCAACTCCAGAGCCACTGGCACCCGATCCCAGGCCTATTCCTGCATTCAGGGAGGATGAAAGGGTGATGGTGGGGCTCTGTTTTAACTGCACCTGCCAGCTGAGGTTTGGCTGTCTCTCGGCTCTCTCCCAGATTAATTCTGGGCTATTATCCTCGTTGCTATTTTATTCCTTGTTAGAGCCAAACTAATCACCTTGGCTAGCATTCTTGTCCGGGTTGGAAAAATCTTACCATCCCGACAATGTAGTTGTGTTAATTGTGGGCAGTTCCTTTGTGCCCAGACGGTGAGAGGGTTGTGCTGAAGCCCTTTCCTTGCAGCCCCAAACAAGGCAATGATTAAACATGATCCTTGAAACCAGCCTTTCTGCTCCCTAAAATTGCCATGTCCATGTCTTATGTGGGATTCAGGAGCTCCCTTAGCATCAACCACAGCAGTGACTGGAGACACAGACTGGCAGCAAGCAATCTCTATAATCTTTCTCTCTGAGCCCATTACAGGAAGGCCAGCATTTCTGCTTCCCCTCAGAAATTATTATCAGATGGAAGGCATAAATCACCAGAGAAATTTTTGCTTCCAAGCTGCTGGAGCCAGCTGTTATGGGAATTTCAGGGAGTATCTGCTTCAGGGGCCTGGCTGCAGAAGCTGCTCGATCCAAATGCAATGGCACTTTGAAAAGACAAGTTCCAGAATCATCGGCTTGGTTTTCAGCTGTTTGATTTATTTTCTAGTAGGAATTACCCTTCCCCAGTGGACTGATCTGGCTTTTATTTTGCCATGTATGACAATTCTTTTCAGGTGGAATCATGTCAGGATCCTCCAGGTATTAGTCCTAGCCTGCAGTTTGCTCTGACAGGAGCTCAGTATTTCTCATCCCGGGAGCCAGGATTGTGCAGTCAGTGCAAGTTTCCCTTATAAATGGCAATGTCCTGCCAGTCTGAGTTTATCCTTGGGATTTAATGGAGAGCCCCCAAAACAAAGCAGACACCACTGTTAATAAGAGCAGTTTGAGGCTCTCTAAAGACCTTCTTAGAACCCTACAGAGCAAACCTGGTACTGCCACTCCCGTTTCAGGGTCGCACCCTGACAACATTTACCCAGTCACATGCAGGACAAATACAGAATTCCGGGTGTAGCATTTAAAAAACCCTGACAGATTCCTGAAATCTCCAAACCAGAGTAGTTAAAGATTGCATAATGAGGTCTAAGAACTTTTTCCTTGATTACACTGTATTCAGTGTTCCGTGGCATAAGTCATATTCCTGAATTTCTCTCTGTTCATGTTGGGGTGTTTATATCCAACTGATGTTTATTTTTGTCCCATTTCCCATCAGGTAAGAGCAGCTACAATCTGAAATCTTGAAATGTCCTCTCTGTCACCTTTAGCCAGGAGCATGCTTTGCAGTATAGGGAATTTTTTGGTTAAGGCCTTAAAAACAATTATTTGGGTGAGAGGTATTAGTCTGAGGAGTGTGTTCAAATTACAAGGGTGTGTAAACCAGTGGGTTTAGAGATAAAGCAGTTTGTACATGGCTTCAAAATGATCCTTGAGTGGTTTTGTGGATTCTGTTGAGTGTCTTATGTCATGTTTGGAGCTCTGTGTTCTCAAAAGAGCTGAACTGCGTGGTTTACATAAATCAAATTATACCCACTTTGATGGTGGAAACTACCAGCAATGAGTGACCCCTTTCCTCTAGCTGGTATTAAAAATGTTCTTTGATATGATGGGAATTGCTCAAATACTGAGATTTTTCTAAAAGCTTGAAAGTCACTGAGACGTTCTGCCGTGTGGGAGAAAATAAATTATTTAACATCAGAAAGTGTGCCTGGCGCAGTCAGGAGGGCTGGTTGGCTGGAATGCTGTGAGTTCTTTCTCCTGCCACTCTGTGCTGCTAATGAGGTGCCGTTGGGAGTGAGAGCCGTTCTGCATGGCAGTGAGTCCCCGGGAAGCTCGGGGCCAGAGGATTTGCCTTTCCCTGCCTCATGGCAGGAGATCCCTCTCTCCTGCAGGACCCGCAGCTGGAGCTTTTCTGGAAGGGATTGGCCCACGCTGTGGGTGTGCAGTGGGAAGAAAGCCACTGTGGGCTGGGAAATACAGACACTGGCAGTCTGAAGTTGCTCAGAACAGGGTTTTTCAGGTGCTTGAAGTACTTTCCCCTGCACTTGCTTTCACGAGTATGAGTTCTGTCTATATTTATCATGCCTTAGAATTCATGCTGTGCCATATTTTCTCCTGGTTTGCGCTGTCATACCCAAATAACCAAATCCCTGCTGACTGATTCCTTCCGGTCCCACCAATATCCCCGCGGGCTGCACAGTACAATGTACACAACGTGCTCCTAACACAAAAGTATTCCCAGGGCCCTGACAGAATGGTCCAGCTCCAGCTTTGTTTGAACAGTCCTGGAAACAAGGGCTTTCCCCCATTCCACAGCCAGTACCTAATCCAGTCCGGGCTTTCTCCCATTCCACAGCCAGGACCCAATCCCAGTCCATGTTTTCCCCCATTCCGGTTTCCAGCAAAATCCAGTCCTGGTTTTCCCCCCAGTCCAGTTTCCAGCAGAATCTAGTCCGTGTTTTCCCCCATTCCGGTTTCCAGCAAAATCCAGTCCTGGTTTTCCCCCCAGTCCAGTTTCCAGCAAAATCTAGTCCGGGTTTTCCCCCACTCCAGTTTCCAGCTAAATCCAGACCAGGTTTTCCCCCAGTCCAGTTTCCAGCAAAATCCAGTCTGGATTTTTTTCCCCCATTCCGGTTTCTGGCCCACATCCCATCCCAGTTTCCCCCCATTCCCAATCCCAGTGTTCCACCTAAAGGATCAGGTCTTCAGGTTATTCAGGGTTTCTGGATCAGGGTAAAACCAAACCAAAACAGACCCCAAAGAAATCGGTTGGATTTCTAAGGACTAATTTCCCACCTTGCCCTCATTCCTGTGGCCACATTTGTGCTGCCTTAAACTAGAGTTCCATTTCAATCAGCTTTCAGCCTCCCAGTAACTTGGAAGATTCTTAGGGAGCATCTTTTTCAGGGAATTATAGCAGGAATGAGTATTTTATAGTCCTTCCAACCCCATCCAGAGTTATCTTTTCTTGGGTAACACAGAGGATGTGCTTTCAAGGACTGCACTTCCAAATATCCCATTTTTTTCCCAAGTAATTACCAACAGAGAAACCATCCTTCATCTTTAATTATTTAAGAGAGAGAGATCCACCAGCAGGAGCCCATGCACAGATATGGCAGTTCCTAGGATTGATCCCTACTGGGGTTTGTTCCTAGTAAACAAGACTTGAACACCATCAATTCCCTGTGCCTGCAGGGTGTCTGGGACAGCTCTTAATGGGATGTGACCCCCCCCTGCCCAGGCAATGAAGCTTTTTCTCTCCTCAGGAAAAAGAAGTCCATTCTTGGAATAAGGTCTGATTCAATTTTTTGGTCCCGAAGGAGACCAGATTCTTGGTAGATCCCTCACCTGCTCCATAACTTCCAGCTCAGTTTCTCCTTTCCTGCTTTGCAAACTCTCCCATCCCGAGTCTCTGATCCCAGTGGGGTCAGGAATTTGTGTGGGACCAGGTGTGATTTACAGGGCTGTAGAGCTGCAGTGGGTTTGGGAGATCTCTGGGGACTGGAGGTGCCAGCAAAAGGACAAGTCATGGCAGAGTTTGTGTTTGGGAAACAGGCTGGATATGTGTGATACTCTACAGATAAATCATCAGAAAGTTCTAATCTGAAGGGGGTCTAAATTTTGTGGTATAAACCAGGGTTAATAGCATCAAGCTGATATTTGCATTAGCTACCTAATCATTTAATTCATCTGCATGTTCAATGTCTGGGTTTTATGTTAATTGGGCATATTTCTGGCAAGGGAAAAATAACATCTGACAGTGACATTTAGTGGCACTTGAATGTGGCTCATGCTGGAGCAATAATTTCTGTTCTGGTATTAGGACAGGCTGAAAATACAAGTGTTCAGGTGCTTGGGTAGAGATTCCCAACAGCTGCAGGGCAGAGATGGACAGAACTCATCCTGTGCCACCACTGTCCTTTCATTCTCCTCTAATGACGAAAATATAAGGAGACACTTTCTCCTCCTCTTCCCTCTGCCCTCAGTTGTGCTCTTGGCAGCCAGAACAGAAGGAATAAATTGTAATTTTCCAAACTCCCTAACTTAACGATTGTATTTGGTCTGTGTTACCAAGCTTTTATTTTACATAATGTAATTTAAAGCAATTCCTCATTGCTAAAATTGAGGAATTGCTAAACTTGGTGGAGAACCAGGAGAAAAGAGCTCACTCGTTTTAGTAATTAAATGGCAACAAACCAAACAACCCCGTTGTTTTTTCTACCACTTGTACCCGGTGGTTGTGCCGTGGGCTGGGTTGTTGGCAGGACATGAGCTGAGGACCTGAGACATCAGTGATGGATGAAACAGTTCAGGGAGGCACTTCCAGACGTGACTAAGCTTAAACACCTTGGACAAAATCATTACTCCACAGAAGTCGATAGAACTGAGCTCTGGTTCCTTTGGGATGGAGATTTATCTGCCCCCTGAGCCACTGGGAGGGAGAGGAGCTCTTGTAGTGTGTGCTGTCTCAGAAGCTTGAGAATATTTGCTGGGCCAACAGTAGGTTTGAGTCTGTGGGGCTGTAAAGGGGCTTTGTTTCACTGATTTCCGTGGGTCTGCACCATCTTGCTGAAGGACAAGATAAACTTTTGAATTTTGCCCTGCCCTTTGGATGCTTCTTTATCCCAAAAGCTACTTGGAGCAGTCAGTGGGCCCCGAGGCTGAGTTACGTTTCTGTTCCATGAGCTGCTGGCAGCACAGCCACAGCCTCAGCCCCAGGGCTGTGAGTACAGTGGAGACAGGGCTGTCCAAGAACACACCAGCTCCTGGAAGGTCTGCCATTCACTTCCTTCTGTGTCTCCACTGCCACTGACTCAGCCAGAGGTGCCTTCATCACCAAAGTTTCCTGTCGTGGCAAGGTTGGTTTTGGTGCCAATGAGAGGCATTGAATTGTGTTGAGAGACTCAGTTGTGAGACTGATTTAATATGTTCAAAATCCAAAGGCATGGGGTGTGTCTTCAGCATTCAGGGTGGTGTCAGTGCCAACAACTCTTTCATTAACCAGAAGACAATACCCCAGAAAGAGGAGATATGAAGCCTTGCCTCTCTTCCAGGTAGAAATGCTTGCCTACAGCTTGACTTAGGTGTGTTGGAGAAATAAAATCCAGAACTGTTGACTACATTGCTTCTTAACACTTCATTTGTCATTGTGGTCATGGGCAACTGGGTTAAACTCTCTTAGAGCAGAGAACAGCACTGGCTGGTTTTATACAGTGACCTAAAGGACTTGGTGAGAACGTGGGAGACTTGGAGCTTCTGTCTTGTTGCATCTCCAGAGGTGGGATTTACAGGCACCGTAAATCGCCTCTTGCTGTAAAGGGGAGAAGTGGGATTGCTGGACTAAGAATACAGGAATATGACATCATATTCCAAGGACAGAGGTACTTTCCAGGAGGGAAGCAATCCAGGGCTTTGGACAGGTAGGACTGGCCTGGGTGTACTCCACTGGGACGTGTACATAACAGAGTGGAGGGGTGTTGATGTTCTCAGAAAACCAACCCAAAAGTGACCTGTGCATTGCATACAAAACATCCACAGGTTGGGACAGTGATCTGGACACCTGAAAGCTTCACTCTTGAGGCAGCAGCTCCTGCTGAGTTATTGACTGTGTCTGCACCTCACTGAACAGAGCTCCAGGTGGAATCATTTGTTTGTATTGACGGGAGCTGAGGTTGAAGTAAATTAATTTAGTCAAGCTCATTGATTTTTCACCTTTTATGAAGAAGAGGGGTAACATCATCTAGATGCTGCCATCACAAGGCTTCTCTTGAAGGTCCATATCCTACTTCCTCTGAAGGCAGTTCAAGAAAAATCTGTTTGTTTGCTGAACCGTCCCAAAGAGGAGCTGGTTCTGACACTGCACTTAAATTGAGAGTGACTTTGACCAAAGGCTGAAACCTTTTTGAAAATTGGAGTGGTGGAAGTCAGGCATTCCACAATGTCACCAGAATGAACAGGAAACCCGTGAGTAAAACACCAGGGGCAGGAATTCTGCAGCCTCAAAGGGTGTTTGTCTGCTGTCTGGAAGTATGGAGTAATCAGAACTACAGGATGGAATTTATCTCAAGGTGTCATGGAGAAACTCTGCTCGTAAATTCTGAGCCTGCAGTGCCTTTCTAGTGAGGACGTGCCTTGGGAACGTGGGATAAAAATACATCCATTATTTACCATTGATATCTCTGTTATTGCTATCCTTGATTGGTCTTGTTCTTTTCATTATTAACCTTCAGAGGGGGATTAAAATTAGCCAGATATTGAATGGTTCTTACCCTTTACCCCAGGTGACTTTCTGATAGATACTCACTGATCATAAACAGTTGAATTTCGTTTATTGAAGCTAGTTGGGGAAAAAGTACGTAGAAGTTATTTGTCTTGTTTGTGTGGAAATTCCTTAAGAAAAAAAAGCAAAGAGCCATGATGTAGATTATATGGAGTATATAGGAAATGGCCTCGTTAGTTATTTCATTTCATATTTGGAAAATTATCAAACCCATGTGAAATTACTCGAAAGGCCAGTCTGGTGTGTTCTGCATCAGCCCCATTCATATGGAAGTGTTTAGTACTTCATTATTTGTAGGCATCTCTGAGTGCTGTGTGCTTTCATACCTGTGTGACTGCCCATGGCAGAGATTTCTGACCCACTCCTTAGTCTTCATCTGTCAGTGAAATGGATCATTTAGGCAGCATGGCTGATTAATTACTCAAACACAAAAAAAAAAGAGCCCTTTTGTGCTAAGGGTGTTGTAACTGCAATTACCTCTTATTTCAGTGTGGAAAAGCTGTGATAACCACTCAGTTGTGTAGCTGAAGGGTTTACCTGGGAGTTATTACGGTGTAATTGTAATTAAAATGCATGGATTTCTAATATGAAAAGTCCTCATACATCAAGTGGCAACAGCAGATGAATCAGTCGTGTTACATTTCCAGTTTCATTATTCAGGTTGTGTCAAGCCCAGAACTTCAGTGCTGCCAGTGCTCCCCTGGTTAGACACAGAGCTCTGCAGAGCCAGCCCAGCACGGGCGCTGGGGTGCACTGATGGTGTAAATGGTGTTTGCACTCTTGGAGTCCTCTGTGGTTGTGTGTGAGTTTGGGAGTGAAGGCACCAGCTTCTTTCAGAAAGTATCTCCCAAGGAATACGTCCCTTGCAAATGTAACTGCTTTGTGTGACATCATGGGCGTGTTCTAAATGTTGTACAGGTTTAAATGTGCAGCTTCCAGAGCCAATTGGCTGCAGGTGTGAGGGAAAGCAAATCCTGTCCTTTGGTGCTGAGGCTGGAAAGGAACTTAGGGCACTTGCCCTTTGCACAGGACAGGGAGCACTGGGATATCACCTGGTCATGTGTGAATTGAGGCAGCTGCAAAGCTCGGTCTAACTGTGCAAACAAATAATTTCCAGCTTTCCCTAATTGTAACTGTATAGGAATGAATCCCTTATTTTCTGTAGCAATGTAGAAACACCCTCCAGCCACTCTTCCCTCAAGGTTTTGGAAGCATTTTATAAACAAGTGATATTTGCCTGGCTGCCAGCAGTTACCATAAATTGATAAATAATCCATTTAGGCCAAGCTGAATATGTTGAATTCAGAATCGAAGGGCCCCAAATAACCAGGCAAATTCTAGCAAAGACTGATAAGAGAGCAGACAATCTGATCCAAACCTGCTTGATGGGCAGCGATCAGAGCAATAATGCTGTGCTGCAGGACACATACAGGAGTTTGAGTCATAAAGCAGCTGCAAACTGGGCACATTAATCTCCCTTCAGCACTTTTTGTCAGTCTGTTGTGAGTAGAGCAGCCCAGAGCTCCCATAACGTGTAGAAATAGAGGAGAGGAGGATATCCCAGCCTGTGTCCACCAGGAGCTGTGTGCTGTAGAGAGAGGGAGTTCCCACCCCAGCAGGAATGAGCCCTTTGCCACCTGATTTAGAAAATGGCATGAACTGCTCTGGGTTTAAAGGTGTCTCTGTGGATATAAAAATACTAATCTTGCTCTGCTCCAGAGATCTTTCTGGAGCTGGTTAGTGTTGGTTTTCTTGGGAAGCACCACCACGTTCCTTCTGTGTCCAAGGCCAATACATCTTCAAGGGCTTTTTGTGGACCACGAAACTAATTGAGGAGCTGGTGCAAGGGAGATGGGATGGGAACAGCACGGCTCCCTGCTGCTCCAGCTGCACAGAGCAGGCATTCCTCTCCCTCGACATCCTTCATTTCTGGGTTCCTTTGGTTAAAACACTGCCTTGTGCTCTGCAAACATCAGAAGCACTGACCTTCAGATACAAAATAGGCATTTTAGTAATTTCCCCCCCTGTTTTTCGTGGCATGTTGTAATTTATTGTTCAAAGCCCCTCAGAGTTATCGTATTATTTGAAATCTTCAGGGGCTGCCTCAAAGAAAGAAACTGTGAAGAAAATGTTTGAGCCCGTAATCCTTTTTAGGATGGGATTTCAGAGGTGAGAGGTCGTCTCTCAGTTAAGGATTCCTTGATAGATTGTTCTTTTTTAAAGGAAAAAAAAAAGAGTGGGGAGTGGATAACATATACTTTTGATTGCTTTTAATTAAAATGTTACAGTATTTGTATTTCCAAAGGGAGATGAACCCAGTTTTCAAAAGAGCCTGACTTCCTAGGCTAATCATCCAAATAGAAATCACCTCTATTTAGAATAACCTCAGTGCTTTTTACAGTATTGCAATTTGAGTTTTCTCTGTTGTTAGGGTTGGAATAGAAACAAAAGCTGTCTGCTTTTTAGCTTGTCAGGAGATATCCATCATCCCACTGGCAATTCTGCTCACTGTGCTCCCAGCTGATGGGTTCCCTCTGACTGCATTCCCTGGAAAAGCACAGAATCCATATGTTTGCCTGTCTCAGAAATAGCAATGAAAAGCGCAGCGTAGTGAAATGAAATAAATTTCAGGCAATTAAGATGAGAAAGCCCAAATTAAAATAACCCCAAAGGATTTATTCAAATGAGCAGGGTGATTTCTAAAAGCATAACGGTGCAGTTCAGATTATTTATTATTGTATATTTGAAAACTCAGTTTTATTAGGTAGCAAAAGTTGGGGTTTTCTTACTGGAAATCCTGCAGAATAACAAGGAAGATTCTTCCTTCATGTGTCCCCTCAGAAGCACTGAAGGCCCTTTGTGCTCTGCATGTTTTGCTGTCAGGTGTAACTACCCAAAACACCAACACCTTGCCTGGTTTCTGATAGCACTTTATCATCAGAAAGGGGTGCTTTTGCCTTTGATTTCAGCTGTCGGGTTATCACTGTTTTCCATGACCATGTCTAGAGGTGGCAGCATCAGGTGCAGTTCAATGCACTTCAGAATAAGGGAAAATTTACATCTTTCCCCTTCTTTTCTTCCTGTGGGTCCCCAAGGCTGATTTCGTGATAGTTCACCTGGAAATTGAGTTTATGCATCTCCTGAATGAGAGCTGTTAACGTGGAAACTCGGTGGATCAGGTTGGAGTGGCACAGACATGACCCCAGTGTGTGGCTGGCAGTGACCAGGTAAGGAAGCAAACAGTGATTTTTAAATGTCATGATACTTGTCTTTTGTATTTGAACACAGCAATAATTTAAGGCTGATGGATTTTAATCAATGCCTTGTAGCAATAGTTAAGTCACAAAATGGTTTCTGTTAAACTCTCCTGTTCTCAAACACTCAGAACCTCCACTGTCAGCAGAGACTGGATTTGAGCAATGCCCAAAGCAGATTTCTTGGGGTTTGTTCCTTTGTTTTATGCATTATTTAAAAAAATAAAAAGCCTTGGCTTCCTTTGAGTCATGGCCATCATAAAAATTGCACTTTGTATTACACTTTATAAGGGAAAATTGAAAATTTCCTCTGCTTGGCTTTCCACGAGAGACCAGCTAGGTTTGAACCTCCAGATCTGCCACAGAGCCATGTCCTGCCAGTATTTCCATTTTAAGCTCCATCTCAGTGAGGACCTGCTGGTAGGATGAGGGTTTGAAGGTCTTGCTGCAGCTCAGACTCTCTCATAAAACAATTCCCTGCTTTAACAGCTTGGAAGAATGCTGCAGTTTTGCATGTTCCATGTTTTTGAGAGCTAACCCAATGTTTTCTAACAAAGAAAAGCTGTCGTTTCTCTTGTTTAAACCCAAGTGAGATGGGAAATGAATAACTTCAGTGGGAAATTAATTGTGGATGGTTTCGGCTCTTCTCTGCAGTGGCTGAAGAGCTGATTTCTCTTGTAGCTGATTCTGGCAGGTTTGTTCCACTTAATGGTAAAAAGGTCAATTGGATGAGAGTAAAAAGGAAGGAAAAATCTGAAATGGAATCTTTGAACTAGACGGGCAGTAAAATTAAAATTCTAAACGGTTGATAGGAGGCTCGAAATGTCCCTTGAATAGGAGACTAAGCACAGTCACCTCCTTTGTGGAGGAATCTTTTGTTGAAGGTTGGCTTTTCTGTCTTTTTGCTGAATTTCCATCCACTGTTTTATTGTCTAATTACTGCCAGTAGAAGTTATTCATTACTTTTGTCTAACAGCCATTTCTGCAAGTTTTATGCCCTCCTTGACCACACAGAAACCTCTTCCCTTCATTTCACTGCCTGTAATATCAGCAGACTTCGTGTCTACTCCTTGTTTCCTTTACGTCTTGATTTTCGTAATAAATATTGCCTGAAAGTTTAGATCTAATGATTGAAATCACTTGGGAATGTCCAACATCCATAGAGGCGATCAAACCCCTAATTTTTGTCTATAGTCTCAGCTCTAATTAATGCACTTCTTTGTCTGAGAAAAATGATTCCCTTTCTGATAATTTTTTGCCATGCTTTATAGTTTGGCATCATCTCTATGTTCCATCAATATCCAACTGGATTTTTTCCTCCACTACATTAATAGAGATATTAAATTGTGTCAGCCAACACAACAACAAACATTGCTGGATCTATTTTTTCCACTTAAAGTCTCTGCCCTTCATTTGCTTTTCAGTTAAACATCTCCAGTGTTTTTCTGCACATTGATCAGGAATCTTGCCAGGTTCCTTACTTTAAAATGGCATGGGTATGAGATTTTAGTCAAATTAAAAGCACCTTTCCCCTTCTCCCCTTTCCCCTTTGCCCCATCGAGCAAATTTCTTTCCTCATTTGTACTTTTTGCAAAATAATTCCGTTTTATAAAAATGTTGAGCCTCTGCCAAAGCCGAGAGGGACTTTAACTGGAACACAGCGGGGTTGGAGGTGGAAGTATCCATGGAAACAAACTTCCCTGCAGATGTTCAGATGTTCTTCAGCCCCCCCAAGCACAGGCAGAATGTGGGGTTGGTTCTGTCTTGGAGGGCTCACACCTGAACAGCACCACCTGAACTGTCTGATGTCACATCTCGGCAAACTGTTGGCAGATCCAACAGGTACTTCAGGATAATCGGGGTGAAAAAAGGGATCCAGCCCCTGATACTGTCTTTGTAGGGGAAAGATCTAAGGCAGTTTTTAAAGTTCTAAATGCTCCAGGAGCCCCTGACGTGCTCCTGTAGGGAGCTTGTCAATACAGACCAAGTCAAGTGAAAAAATTGGGGGTTTAGGCAATTTATGATTCCCAGGAGGAGGCAGTGTTTTCAATCTGCTCAAAAACTAAACTCTGAGTCTAATTTTTTATCAGTTTCTTCACTGGTCTTCAAAATAAACCTGACTTGGAACTCAGGTAAAGACTTCTCATGGTGGTAAAAGTAGGCAAAAACAAGAGCTGACAGCAGAATTTTGGCTTGGTGTCCCCCCTTCATCCCATTCTCTGCTTCACTCCTCTGTTTTTGTAGCCAGAGTAACTGACTATTTATAAAGTAAATTCTTATTTTAATAAGCATTAACCAGGCAACATGTAATTACAGACCTGGGAGCAGAAAATCAGGTACGGTGTTAAGCAGTGTCAGTGTAAATAACAGGTCTAAAACTGCCATGACTTTGTTATGGAGACATCAGAAATGCTCGAGGCTGCTCAGGTGATCCATGGGGGTTTTCCCAATTCCCACCCCTCTTAGTTCAGTTTTGTGCATCAATGTGTGTGACAGGTGTTTGTTGCACAGTGCCTGGCGTTGGGGGCTAAGGAGTCCCCAGTGAGAGCCACGGTGTCACACAGCTGGTTTTACACCCCCTTGGTGGGGTGAGTTTGAGCCCCAGAGCCACTGGAGACTGGCCCTGTCCAGCCTCGTGTTCTGCCAAAGCAGAACGAGATGTTCTTGCCCATTACAGTTGCTCCTGTAAACGGGACAGTGACAATGGATGGGATTTGCCTGACAACCGGTCAAAGAGCTCTTTTAACTTTGTTTCTGTTTGACTTACTGCCTTGGCAATGCTGGAAGTTAATTCTTTAGGGAGCCCTTCTGTGGTGTGTCCTAATCTATGGCAGTTGCATCATGTGCTCGGAAATAACTACAGAGAGATGAAGCTTCATTTGCTCTTTGCGGAGTAAATCTTCATGGTGGTGTATTTTTGGCACCAGCCCGAGGAAACTGCCTTTGGTATTTGCCATTTAATCCTTTGCAGGATGGCTAAACTAGAAATTTTTTACAAAAAAAAGAGGGAAAATGAAAAAAGGGGGAAAATCTAGACCCTGTTAATGAGTTTAAGATATTTTTTTTCATTCCAAAAATAGTTCTTAAATACTCTGAGACTCCTTCAAGCTTGTACTTGTCTTCACTGTGGTGTCCCTGTAGGTCCTGGTCACTGAGCTGGTAAAACAAACATGCTCAGTTGGATGTTGGGCATGAAATACATCCCTGGGACTGGGGTGAGGTTAAAAGAAATGTCAGCTGTGAGCAGACAGGCAGCTCTGCACCTTCCCAACCACTTAGGGAAGGAGTGGGATTCCCCCCAGGATGTCCCACAGTGGTGCTGGAGTCCACATGGATTTACACTGGAGCATGGAAGGGGTTGGCACTCGGCAGAACCCCACACATCAGGGAGCAGGGAGTGACTGCAGAGCATTCCAAATGCCTGATAAATGTAATTAATAATTAGATGTTTCCCTCAAGGACTGACTTAGCTGTAGGAATTGTTCCTAGGTAATTTACAATGCTGCTGGTTTGGTTGGTTTTCACACAATCCTGTGGGACTGTAAGACATTTACATTATAAAGGGCTGAGAAATGTCGTCACTGGAGTCAGGATAATTACTAGTAATTATTATGGTAATTAATAATGGCAATTTTAGTACCAGTGGGCCCCATCCTTTCGATTAGCTGGGCATGAGACGAAGGTCTTCTGGCAAAAAGAAGGAAGAAAAGGCACTTTTTGGTTTCCTTTGCTCATATCCCTGGAGAGGAGAGGGAATTACAGCAGGAGGAACCTGGGATTTCCACTGGTCATTTGTGATTGGGTTTGTTGTTGTTGTCTTATTTTCCCAGAGGCTCTCATATAATTTGCTGACATCATTAGTGATTAGTAATTGTGTCTAACCTGCATTTGGCTTGAAGTTTGCTGTTGCCTGATCAGCCTGAAGAAAAGTTCATGCAGCCTAATGCTGCGTTTGCTGGTTTAATAGGGCCTGAAAGTTGTTCATAGCAGGGGAAAATTGATTGGAGAAGCTTGTTGATGGGAAAAATCCACTGGAGAGCAAGAACAAAGATTCATGTTTAATTCACATGAACTGCCACCTGAGGACCAAGCCAAGGACAGCCAGGGTAGTCACTCTGACCTGGCTGGGCAGTGCCTGAAGTGACCTTGGGAATGGTAGTTTTATTGAAAATAACCCTCCAAACCCTTGAAAAGACAGACAAGGGCAGGTGGAAGGTGGCAGCTAAGGTGGAGACTCAAAGAAGTGCCTGCAAATGCCTTTGTAAAATGGTGTTGGGCCTCATCTACTGGTGCTTTCATGGCTTTAGGTGTCCTTAAAAATGAGCAACCCCAAGGCTGCCAGAGCTCAGGGAGCGTTTGGTGACACTCATGGTGGGACTCCCAGGATGGGCCCGTGCAGGGTGAAGGGTTGGACTTGGTGTGTCCCCTCCGGCTCAGCGTGCTCTGTGCCCTCTTGCTCCCCTCCTCGTCCTGCCCAGCAAGAGCCTGTCCTCAGGGAGCCCCTGGGAGCGGGTGGCCCATGGGCAGGGGGTGTTTTCAGAGGGCACGTGGGAGGCTGCCACAATCCTTTCTCAGGGACACTCACCAACCACACAGGAGTTTCCTGGTGTGAGCTCAGCCCCTGTCACCCTGGAATATGGGGAGTGGGAGGCTGCACTGCCCTGCAAATACAGGCTGGGTCATGGGCAAGAGTGGCCCCTGAGGGATGGCACTGGAGGCACTGGGGCAGTGCAGAGCCCAGCTGTGCCCCTCCCTGTGCCCCTCCCTGTGCTCTGCAGTTCAGGGCAGGAGGCTGTGTCTGCTGGGCTGGGGTTTCCCCTCTCTTTTATTTTTTATTTTTCCATCTCTTTTTCTGATCCAACTCCACAGGAGGCTGTTTCCCAGTCTGGTTTCTGCAGGAACATTCAAGCCTGGGAAGTTTTGTAGCCCTCACACTTTAGGTTATGGAACTGGTTTCCCTCCTTTTCCCTCAGTCATGCTTAGAGTGGGAATTCCATTCATTTTTATTTTGGCTAACCAAGCCAAAGTCTGTCAGTTCCCAGTTTCCTTCTGTTCCCCAGTTCCCCTGGTAATCCTTTTCAAAGCAGTGTCACTTTCTGACCCTTTTACAGCTCTGCTAGCTTTTGCTCAGCCTTTCAAATGAGGTAATTAGGCCCTTGTCCAGCAGCTGGAAAGCTGAAAATAATTCCCATAGATTTAATTCTTCCTTTTTGTCCCTGTGTGGCAGCTTAAAGTCAGTCTGGGATCACCTTGGTGGGCGTTCAGTGAGTTTTTTATTTGACTCATTTACAGCAGGAAACTTTGCTGCTTTCTGAGCCCCAGTTTGCACTTGGTGCTGTGGAGTTCTACCCTGGTCTGGTTTCTTGCATCATTCGTAAACCTGGCTCTACTCAAGCAATACACAGATTGGGATATATTTGCTGAGCCCTCGATTGGTTTTTAGGTTGGTAAAATCAATACTGGAAGATAATTCCACCGAGAAGAATGGGTGAATTGAACGGGAGGAGCTGAGCTTTGTAATTAGCACGTTACCCAGCAGCTGAGGTTCTGTTTGTGCAAATGATCTCTAAATAAAATACCAGTGAACTTGATTTCTGCACAGCTTAGATGTTGCAGGGGATAACTTCGCATTTAATTTCCACGTGTCCTATACAGCCCGTGGAGTGCAAAAGGCATAACCAGAACTTTGCACTCCAGCAAAATCCTTTTGGATTATCTGATTTAATAACACAGAGCAGAAAATAAAATTTCGTTCTGGGCTGGAATAAATAGATGTAACTTTTGACTTCTGGAGGCTCTTCTTACTTAGAGTGGCTGAGACTGTGTCTTCAAGATACTATTTTTTGTAACATTTTCTGCCACGGGTGCTTTTAAATGGAAAATGTGGCTCCACTTAAAGGGAAGAGGGACAAAAAAATGGATAAAAAAAATTTCCCCTTGTGAAAAATTTAAGCATTTAAAAATTCCCTTTAAGAAAGAAGGTTCTTGTAGGTGCTGGTGCTGCAGAATTCTTACTGATCTGGTTACAAATGACCTGCATTTGGATCACCAAACTCAGGATGACTTAAGATCTGCCATTACCATAAGTGGTTCTTAATTTTGGATGACTTTAGACCAGGTTCTCAGTGAAGATTCAGTGTGATAATGACAATGGGACTTTCTGGGTGAGAAGTTCTCCCTCTGGATGGGGAAGCCCCCCTTGCCTCCATGAGTATTGATTTAACTATTCTGTACAACTCTTGTTTTAAACAAGAAATACCAAAAATAGGAGCACTGGGAAATTGTTATTTCTCAGCAATTTTTGTGAGCCAGACTGTTTGAGTCTTTTTTTTTATGGCCTGAGATGTTTCCTGACACTTGAAGATCTGGTTTTGGGAGGTCTAAGAGGTCTGTGTAACACGTTTTGCTGCGGTGATGAGTTGATATCCCTGTGCTCACTGAGACTCACAGCCTCATGCGGCTCCATTAATGCAGCCCATTTGTTGTGCATCCCCGTTCCCCGCTGCTCAGGCACCTGAACGGGGCCCTGCACACTCTGGAGTGTCTGTTCTGCCAGAGCAGCACGTGTGGCATTAACATGAAGAAACGAGCCCTTCCTAATTATTTAATTGTTTTGCCGTATTCAGCACAGGCCGGATAATTAACATGCAGCAGGGCATGGTCTAGATGACCAATCAACCTCCAATAAATGTGCTCTGCTAATTACTCCCCACACAGCAAAGCAAATATTAGGCTAAGTTTTAGGAGCGGGTTTTATGGATCTTTGAGTTTGAGTAATTTCCGATTAAATAAATTGGCTGAACTTCACCTGACATGTTCACCTGCAGAGCATCTTCTCTGCCCTCTCTCTGCCTGAATGTGGACCTGCCCAGGGCAGCGCTGCCTGAAATTGCCCAAGCTTGTGCTGTTGAGCTGGATGCAGTGCAGGCTGGGTGCTCACACAGACCCGTTTCTGGGTGCAATGGGCAAGTTTGCTTGGTGTTATTATCACAGTGTGTAAATATCCCGGCAAAGCCTGCTGAAAATCCTTCAAGGCCGTCGAGTTAATACCAGACTCAAAGAACCTTTAAATTAATAGTGAGTAATTGGCTCCATTGCACGCACTAATTAAATCTTCAGGCAGAGCTGCACCACCTTCCAGCTGGGATGTGTCACCCAGAGCCACTTCCCCTGTGTGTGGCCTTGCTTACAGCTCTGCCTCCAGGACCAAAATTCCCTTGCTTTTCCAGGCATCCCTCGGAATTCCTCATGGCCTGTTCTTTTTGAGATGCACCAAAGCAATGTGCTCCACTGCAGGATTTGTGCTCACCCATCAGCAGTTCATGAGTGAGAGGGCTGGTACATCTTACAGGATGGTCTGGGGAATAATGCAAAGCAATAAAAGCAGCTGTGGGGGTGTGTTCTCAAAGGTCTTCACAGTCAGGATCTGCAGAAGGGCCAGCTCTGTGTCTCAGGGAATAAGGAACGATTTTCCAACTGGTCACATGAACCCAAAGGAGACAGAATGTTTAATTACACCCTTGCAAAGGGCCCAAACTGTCCAGCTGCAGGAGAGGGATCTGCAACCCCCATGTAATAGGGCCCCTAATCCCTGTTGTTCAGCCAGGTATTTCCATTTCCAGAGAATTCCTCTCTTGCTCTGTGTTCACACAGTTGCTTCCATGGACATTGACTATGTATTTGTGGGAACTAATCTGGGGAGTTGCAAGAAGTGGAGCATCTGAGCTCTGTGTTGATTCCACATTCCACCCCCCGCCCCCACCATTAGTTAATATTACTAACATCAGTTGATAAGCATTGGTTGAGACACTGAAGGTTTTCATAGCAACTGATCCAACTGTCCAAAGGTGCTTATTGTCAATTATATAAATTCCTCTCTCTCCTGTAAAGTGCATTGAGAGAGACTGACACAAGCTGCTGTTGCAATGAGCTTTGTTAAGAGCATGAAAATGGAAAGCTCAACATGTTTCAAGCGCTGTTTAACAATTAATTTGCCTAAATATCAAATTTGATTTGAATATCTTCAGTCAAAACAGAGACATGCATGAGAAATTCCAGATGAAGGGGTTTAACCCAGAGGACATTCCGTGGGATGGCACAAAAGCTGAGCATCGTGAAGGAGGTTGGTTGTAATTAGTTTGGCGTTGAAGGCTTGTCTGCTTTTCCCATGTGCACTAGAAACTGCTTAATTTCTGAAAACCAGCAGCTTTACAGCCCTGGCAAAGGTCATTCAGTGCAGGAATGAGTCTGTGCTACACCAGACTTGATCCCAGTCTGAAAAATATCAGTGAAAAGTGCTCTTTTTAATCTGTTTTTCAGAAATTAAACCCTTTTTAAGGTCCATTATCCTGCCTCCTGAAAATACCAAAGGACAGGCTGGGTGCCAGAAGGTAACAAGCTGCTTTCTGAGGTACCAGCTCTCACCTTTATTCAGGTTTGATGGGATTAAAAGCTGTGCTGGGAAAATTCTTTGATCAAAGAAGCATTTGGAAATTTGACAGTCTGCATCTCTAAGTGGCTGTCTCTGGTTCATCCCAGCCTGGCACCCACTCTGACACCATTCTGCCATCCCAATGTGCTCATCTAAAGCACAAAATCCAAGTTCCCTGTGAGGAGGCTTTGGAATTTAAAGGTTTGTTTAGGTTTTTTCCTGACTGAGACATATCATAAGTATTAAAATAAAAAAGGAAATTGAACAACTGCAGAGTGGAATTTTTTCCCAGACTTTGCCAAGGTTTCTTCTTACATGTGAGGATATGAGGGAAAGATTACTATAATGAATGTCATGTGCCTTTGATTTACCTGCTTGGGTTTAGTCTTTTACCGTTGAATTACACCAAGAAAAGACCATTCAGGGCAGCAAGAGCAGGAAATGAAGTAGCGAGTGGTGATAAAAGAGGCTTTTGGGGAAAATATATCAAGGACACTTCAGGAAACAGCAAGATGTTCTTGTTTAAGAAATGTTTATCAGCCTTGGTTTTGTTTGGATTCTTGTTTGGTTTCCTAACCCTCCCCAGGGCTGGAGGCAAAAGCTGCACTGGGTGTCCCACCTGAGCTGAGCCAGCAACTCCAGTGCAGGGTCAGCAGGGAATGTTGGTGAGTGAGGTCTGACTGCGAGACCTCATTTAGACCAGCCCTCGTTGGGAAACTCTGTGGCCCCAGTTTATTTGCAGAGTGGTTTCAGGTGATGTCAGAAGCTGTCATGTTGCAAAGTGCAGTTTGGAATCACTTGAAGTGACTATAATGAGATGCAAAATGTAAATACTCCTGAAAGGGTCTGAGGTTCAGTGTGCCAATGGCATGGGAATGAGTGCATGAGAATTGAGTGTATGAGAATTAATTCCATGAGGAACCCACGCGTTCAGCAGGGCAGTTGTGCCAGTTGCTGATGCTTTGGTTGCCTTCAGTTCATGCTGCATGAATGGGTTCCTTTCAAAAATGTGGAATATTAAGACTCTCAGTGGATGCTTTTAAAGGGCTGCTCTATTGAATCAAACCTTTATCTGCAGTGGTCTGGGTCAAGAACCTCCTCATGGCACAGAGGTGGCAGCAGATGTGAAAGCAGGACTTGGGACCTATTTTAGGACAACGCTGTCACGTTTTTTATTTGCCAATAAGCCTCAAAACCTGCTGCTTTGCCTGTGGAAAATGGACCACAAGGTACTTGAGAGGTTGTCCTTGTAGCTGAGAGCCAGTTCTGCTCGTTGGGATGCACTTCCTTAAGTCAGAGCAAACCCTCTAAAGTCCAGTGTTTGCCTGCAAAGGGACTGCTCTAGAGCTGACCACAAGAGTGACAAAAGGGCAAAGGCACCCATTTCAGAGGGAGCTGGGACAGCAACTTTTGATTGAGTTGGAGCAGCTGACTGGCAGGTGGTGAGGAGTAAACTGGAGGATGTGGAAAGCCTGTGGATGTGTCAGGGAGCAAGGAACCAGCAGGTGAAGTGCTGGAATTCTGTGGTGGAACCCACAATCCAGTCCCTGGAACAGTAACTGCTGTGATCCCTGCCCAGACAGGAGGGTGGGTTTGCTCTGTGCCAGGGGCACCTCACACAGCCCCAGCAGCTTTCAGGGCTGGAAGGGCAGCTGAGGAATTCATCAGGACTTTTCCTATCAATGCTCATCATATATATTAATTCTATATATATAAATATATCTTATGTATATAGTAATGAAATATATTCATTTTGACCAGCAGGAAGGTGGTAGAGGAGCCTTGAGAGGAGGTGCAAGCTCACACTTGCTATAGCTTTTTCAACCACTCAGTAAGTTAAAACTGCACCACAGTTTGAGTCTTGCTCAGCTGACCTGTTTTGACTTAATTCCTTGGAACTGCAACACTTCAAATGGACTTAAACTGGAGGAATTAGTTAGTTTGATTCTTGGAGACTCTGTAGCATTTGGGCCTAGAACAGCTGTAGTAGTCACAGCTTCTTGGCAAGTATATATATAAGAATATATATATGTAAAATTTGATAAATGCACTTCTGTCTTATCATCTCTTGTTTATCCCAAAGAAGGTGGAACATAGGGAAACTTACTGATTTTAAGTCTTTTTTTAAAATGAATTCCACAGGAATGAAAACAGAGAGCAGCTGTGATTCTGTAGTCTGGGAAGAGGGCAAACATTAGCCTTCAATTATTAGTCACAAACTTTACTTTCCAGACTTTTTCCATCTTCCTCCTCACTTTTGTGAGCAAATAGGAGAGGTTTCAAAGTATTTCTGCCTTTTCTCAGAGTCAAAAACATGCACATTTTAAACATGAGAAAAATAAATGTCCAGTGTGGTGGCATATAGAAATGCTCCTGAGAATGTGTAAGGCAGGCCCTGGAAGGGAGGGGGCTGAAGGGACAACAGCTGGAAAATTGTAATGGGGAAAGAAAAAGTGAGAGGCATTGAAGCCAATTCTGGGAAAAATCTTTACTCTTGTGCTTTAAAGTACGTGTCTTATAAGGCATATCCTCAGTTGCTCTGGTTTTCATGAGATTGTCACTTGAATGCTTGACGTTTTTATAGACTTCGTTGTTTGAAGTACTTTTCCATGCCAGGATTTTAAAAAAACCCACAAAACCACTCCTATTGCTGGACCTTTATTCCATCCAGCATTGCAGCACGTTGGTGTCCCATCCATCCTCAGGCTTTTCCCTTGTTCCTGTAACATTTTAGAAGGATTTCACCAAAGTCAGTAAAATTAATCTGGATTTGCACTGAGAGTTTGCAGAACAAAAACTGCTACATCTCGGGGGTTTTTTTAATAGGGTTTTTATAGAGGGTCATCTCCTTCCCAAGCACAGGCCTTGCCTACAAAGGTGTTGGGGTATTTTTTGGGAGGAAATAGGACCAGGTTACTGCTGGGGTTCTGTCCAGCCTAAACTTTCCAGTGGATCTGTGTTTCTTTGTCACTGAAAGGAATGGCCATCAGGGACACTGCAAAGGCAGCTTTTCCCATTGCTGATTGCAGAGGGTGTCCGAGGTGGGGCTGCTAACAGAGGCACGGGCTTTGTGGTTAAACACAGAGCAATAACGTGTCCAAAGCAGTGTTGGTGGCTGGCAGAGGGCGTGGGTGAACTCTGTAGCTGAGGGAGGGGCAGCACAAAAGCTGGGGAGCTTTGGGGTACGTGGGGTGGGGAAGGTGACACATGGGAGAGCTGGAAACACAGACATGGCACAGCCACCATGGTCGTCATGCACCTTTGAAGCCTGGTTTGCAAAGCAGCCTCACAGTATTTAACCATGGCTTCTTTGGAGATGGATCAGCAGCTGACTTGGAATTTGCAGTTGGGTGGGTCACCTGAGCTCGTGGTTGGCACGTCATGGGCTTCAGGTGAGCAGTGTGAACATGTTGAACAGCTTTTCTTTTTCCCCTCTTTTTTAAGATTTAACCAAAATCATGGCACTAATTAACATGATTTTCATTCTGTCATTATTTAACAGATATGGTGAGAATGCTCCACTCGTTATTAAAGCAGATGTGGCATTTTCCCCTCAAACACAGGCTGTCAGCTGTCCCTGGGTTTGTGCCCACGGGGTCTCTGTCATTGATCACAGGTCAATAAACAAGAATCCCCACCGTGCTCAGGGTAAGTTGTGTTTGTGGTACAAGGAACTGGCCCCAGCACTTCGGTGCAAGACAGACCAGGGAGGGGTGGAAATCAAACACTTTGAAATGTGTCTTTTTTTTTTTTTTTATTTGCTTATGTAAAGTTGGAACAAGCCTTAAGTACCTGTTTCCAGTGTGATCCACATTTATTTCTGAGGTATTCCAGGACACCCTGTGCTTCCCATGTTTGGTGTGTGTCTGATCCTGCAGGAACAATGCTGTGCTGCCTCTTTCATCTCAGCATTAATTTCTTCGTTTGCAATTGGATGCTCAGGCCTGGCAGTGCTTGCAATTGCAGGGTAAATATTTGAATTTTTGTTCTTCCTAATTGCCCACCTGACTTTAACATCTGCTGAGTAATGGGGATGCAGGGGCTGAGGGAAAAAATCCATGTGTGGATCTTCCCAGCAGGGCGTGGGCTCAGCTCCCCTCAAGTATTTCCTCCTCATGTGTTGGGCACTTACTCCCGGGTGGCTCTGAGTGCTTGGTGTGGTCCAAGTGGTTTACACCGTGTAGAAAACAGGCAGCAGCTCCCTTGGCAGAGAACAGCTCCAGGTGGAAGTTTCCCTCTGGAAAAGGGGAGAGGGCTGGCACACGCTGGTGGAAATGTGACTGGAGGTAGCGATGTCCTCGACCAGGACACCCATCACATGAACCAGTGGGGGGAAAAATTAATTGAAATGTTTTGCCTTGGAGAGGGGAAAAGAACTCTGGCTTACATCCCTGGGAATAGGGCAGTTTGTAATTTTGAAAGGTTTATTTTGATCACTGTTCATGCAACACCATCCCAAGCTTTCCATTAAATTAAATGCAGCATCCGGGAGGTGCTTTGTCCCAGGAGTTGTGTTGGGGAAAGGTGCAGGAAGACACTGCAGTAGTCCCAGGGCAGTAAAGCAGCTGCTCTGATAGTGATGGGAACCCCTTTTGTTTCCTTATGTTGCCCTCATGGATAATAAACAGACAAAGCCAACTGTTGCCTCCTCATGCAAATGTGTGGCTTACAGAAACAGCAAAGCCACGGAGTGCTGATAACATACCTGTTCGAGGGCTGTGCCATCGGCGGGCACTCTGCTGGGGCTGGAGAGGGGCTCTCCCTGGGGGTCCAGTGCCAGAGCACCAACCCCACCACTGCTCAGGAGCTAAAGCTGTGTTCTGTAGGCTGGATCAGCAAATCTTTTGAAGTTCATTGATTAAAGCTCGGCAAAAAGTTCTTTTGGGATGGCAAGCCAGGCAGTTCTGACCTCTCCCTGACTTTGCAGAGAGAGCTTAACACCAGGCCCTGATTGCCAAGGGGGCTGGCCAGTGTTCCAGGATTTTTTCTTCCTTGTCCTCCAGCCCTGGACAGAGGGAGCAGGCCCCATATTGGTCCTGAACTTCCCAAAACCAAAATATCAGGAGGAGGTGTCACCTGAAATCCACGGGTGGAACAGCTGGTGCCAGATGGCACGGGAGGTTTAGATGCACTGCGCTAAATTCAGCAAAAGTTGAGTACAAGGTTTCAAGGCAAAGGGAGAGAAAACATTTAAAAAGCATTTAAAATAAATCTCTGGCTCTGGAGGGGCAGACAAGGAGAGAGGAAGAATGAAAAAGAGGGTGTGAAAGCATTTTGCGAAGGCTGGAAATTGCTTTGTAGAGTGAAGCTGCTCTCTTGTCTCTCTCTTAGAGGAGGGAGTTGAAATTTGTCTTCTGGGTTCAACTGCAGGAAAATATTCCATGGGATTCCGGAGATCAGCACAATCCATTCAACCAATGTAGAAAAGAAATCCTGAAACATCACCGGGGATTACATCAATCTGGTGGCATCATGTTCTGCAACCAGGAAAACAGGCAACATCTTCAGACAGGTTCTTTGCTGGGATCAGCTAGGGAACTTGCTCTTCACTGTATTAGTTTCAGGCTCATTATTTTCTGGGGATAAAGAAAAGGTGGAGACATTTAATAGGATCAGTTCCCCTTGAAGGTAATTCCAGATCTTTCTGCAGTTAATGAGCAAGTCTCAGGAACCTAAAGATGAAGGTTGGTTATGGCAGTGCTGTCAGAAGCTGCATGAAAGTGACTGAATGTCTAAGAATAAAGTCCTGATTTTGTACATCATTAACAGAAAGTTCTCAGCTATCGGTATTGATGTTCACAGGAAGGTGACTCAGCTCCTTGCTTGTTGGGCCTGGGGCAGCTTTCCATGGCTGAAGCAGAATCTGATGGAATAACACAGCTTTAAATTGCTAATTCCTGTCTAACCAGGTTCCTTGGCATCAGCAGGACAGGAGCACTTGGGATTAGTGGGAATGAGGAAATTCACTGTGTGGATGTTTTGGAGTGCAAAGGAACTGCAAAGGTTCCCTCCCAGCCTGCCCTTCACACACTGTGAAATGCACTATCCCAAACAGAGCTTGTAGGTGACTCCAGGTCTTTATCTGCCGGAGAAGACCTCTCAGTTCTTCCCTATTCTGCATTAACCTTGGTAAACATTTTGGTATTTTATCACTGATTTCCATCACTCAGCTGAGGAACTTGCTCATGACAAAGATTACCCTGAGGATATTTGTATTTTATACCAGCTTGGTCATGGATTTGGGTTGGTCAGACATTTTTGCTGTGCCTACTGATGTTTTTGGGATGCTCTGATTTTACTTTTATAGCTGGTACGTGTCTGTTCACTCTGCCTCTCCCCTTTGCTTTCACAGCTCTGCCAGCTGCAAACCAGGGGTGGATTTCTGCGAGGAGCTCTCCTGCCCTGGGGTTTGCTGGGTGTTCCTGGAGAACAGACAGGAGGGAACGGTCCCTCTGGGCCACCGAGGGGCTGATTCCCAGAAGATGGAGCTCTTTCCCCAGCCCTGCTGATGGAGGCCCTGTAAGTGCAGTGTCATATAAAACACAGGAGTTCTTACAGATGTCACAATCATTCTTCACAGAAAAAATGCACATGCTGACTGTAGTCATTATAAAACAAGTCTTGTTTATTTTTTTATCAGTAAATTATACTTAATGGTAATAACAGCACATGAAAGTCAATTCAGGTATTAAAGCGTCCAGATGTCAACCTTTTTGTCTTTAAAGTTACACATGATTGTGGGCAGATTTGAGTCTATAAAGCTTTGCAATTTCGTTGAGTTTATCAATTGATTGTAGAGGTGGTGGTGACATCAGTCGCTCCCGTTTTGCTGGGAGCAAATCCTTAACTTCTCTCTGGGGTGGGGAGGGGTGTTTATTTCTGGAGTGCTTTGGTTTCCACCTCTGAATGATCAGGCTGAGAGGGATTTTAAATTTCCACATTGGAAATTAAGTGGCAAGGTAATGAGCAGAAAAGATTGAAAGAAAAATGTGGATGTTGATTCTTGGGAACCCACAAATCCTGCAGAAGGAGTCCCTTGTGGTGGGGCTGGGACAGCAGGGCCCTCGTGGTATCAGCTGATGAGGGAAATAAATAAATACCTGGGAATTTGAACACATGTATAATATGTGTACTTAGTGTCTGATCTTCCCTTAAAATCAGTGTTAACCCTCTCTGTCCTTCCCTGGAGGAGCGTGAAGCTGGGCTAAGGCTGTTGGTGTCTCCCAAACCTGGACACCCCCGGCTGTCAGTGTCTCAGCTCCTGCTGGTTTGGGTGCTGGGAGCATTCCTCTTCTCGTTTTATTGCTGCAGCTCAGAGTCTCGTTTTCACAGCTCACACGTGTGTTATCTAAACTGCAAAAGAGATTAAGAGCAAGGGAAGTTTTATAAGCGCTGACATGGTTGTCATGACTACCTCAACCACTTGGCTGGTACCACACAAGTCTTTCACTTTATCTGTAGCTTTTATACAATAAACCCCACATTTTTTCCTTTTTTTTTGCATGAGAGTCTAAAGAAGCATGGCTGAAGGAATGTCTAGAAACATAAATATGTGTGTGGTGGGGGTGAAGATAGTGCTCATCCCCTCAGTCAGGTAACAAATGTGTGTGTTCAGTTCTTTGGGCAGTGAGAGGCCAGTCCAAGCCATCCTCTGCTTTTGGCTGGCCTGACCAGCTCTGAAGTCCTGGCACTCAGTAGCCTGCTCTGCCTTATTGTGAGATACAGGTACCCCTCCCAAAGGCTGTCAGCATTAGGAAGGGTAGGATTTAATTTAGAGAGATATAAATGTATTGAAGTTTGGTTTTTAAATCTGTATCACAGGCCTGGAAGACTGGGACCTGGGAATACTCCTTGTGAGGCACTGGGGGAAGGGCAGCTGAGCCTCCAGAGCCATTTTTGGTGTGTTTTTCAGGTGTGTGTCAGGTAAGCCTTGTAGTGTTTTTAAGGGAGTAATTGGTAAATGTGGGATTGAGTGTCCAATAATCCTGGGAGAGCTGTTGGAAGTGATCCCTGGGCTGAAGCACAAAGCTGAGTAAAAAAGCCTGAAGAAACTTATCAATAGGAAGTTCATTTTTTAAGGGGAAAAATACTCATTGGAGTTCCCTGAAGGAGGGTCAGGGAATAGCAAAGCCCTTGACATTGCAGTGCAATTTCATAGATCTTTATTTTTTAGGCAGTATCGATAAAGCTTATAGACATAATGTCCGGGCAGTATTCTGGTTCCTTGAGGTGAGTTGAACGCATTTCTGTGTTTATGTGGAGGCCCTGGTGGTGGCAGGAGTG